>JAECWX010000083.1:0-230000 GCA_018151165.1 Drosophila arawakana | reverse complement strand
AGGGTATCCCTTACTTTATCATTTTGCATGCATTATATTAATAATACACTATAATACTTCATTATTATTGCACCAAATACCTTAAATAACCATGCCGACAAGATATTGCACCACAGTCATATAGAATTTATATATTTGATTTTTTTCTCATATGACATATCTCGCACGACACCACTCCCTATATAGGTTTTGTGACACGTTTTCTCGAAATCGGTCACTTTATATAAGGGTATCCCTTACTTTATCATTTTGCATGCATTATATTAATAATACACTATAATACTTCATTATTATTGCACCAAATACCTTAAATAACCATGCCGACAAGATATTGCACCACAGTCATATAGAATTTATATATTTGATTTTTTTCTCATATGACATATCTCGCACGACACCACTCCCTATATAGGTTTTGTGACACGTTTTCTCGAAATCGGTCACTTTATATAAGGGTATCCCTTACTTTATCATTTTGCATGCATTATATTAATAATACACTATAATACTTCATTATTATTGCACCAAATACCTTAAATAACCATGCCGACAAGATATTGCACCACAGTCATATAGAATTTATATATTTGATTTTTTTCTCATATGACATATCTCGCACGACACCACTCCCTATATAGGTTTTGTGACACGTTTTCTCTAAATCGGTCACTTTATATAAGGGTATCCCTTACTTTATCATTTTGCATGCATTATATTAATAATACACTATAATACTTCATTATTATTGCACCAAATACTCTTAAATAACTATGCATTTTCATATCGCACCGCTATAATATCGCACTGCTATACTTTTCCAACTTATAATATTTCATATAACATTTTCATATCGCACCGCTATATTATCGCACTGCTATACTTTTCCAACTTATAATATTTCATATAACATTTTCATATCGCACCGCTATATTATCGCACTGCTATACTTTTCCAACTTATAATATTTCATATAACATTTTCATATCGCACCGCTATATTATCGCACTGCTATACTTTTCCAACTTATAATATTTCATATAACATTTTCATATCGCACCGCTATATTATCGCACTGCTATACTTTTCCAACTTATAATATTTCATATAACATTTTCATATCGCACCGCTATATTATCGCACTGCTATACTTTTCCAACTTATAATATTTCATATAACATTTTCATATCGCACCGCTATATTATCGCACTGCTATACTTTTTCAACTATAAAATTTCATATAACATATATCGCACTGCTATACTTTTCCAACTTATAATATTTCATATAACATTTTCATATCGCACCGCTATATTATCGCACTGCTATACTTTTCCAACTTATAATATTTCATATAACATTTTCATATCGCACCGCTATATTATCGCACTGCTATACTTTTCCAACTTATAATATTTCATATAATTACAACATATATTATCAACTTATAATATTTCATATAACATTTTCATATCGCACCGCTATATTATCGCACTGCTATACTTTTCCAACTTATAATATTTCATATAACATTTTCATATCGCACCGCTATATTATCGCACTGCTATACTTTTCCAACTTATAATATATATAACATTCATATACAATACACAACTTTCCAACTTATAATATTTCATATCGCACCGCTATATTATCGCACTGCTATACTTTTCCAACTTATAATATTTCATATAACATTTTCATATCGCACCGCTATATTATCGCACTGCTATACTTTTTCCAACTTATAATATTTCATATAACATTTTCATATCGCACTGCTATACTTTTCCAACTTATAATATTTCATATAACATTTTCATATCGCACCGCTATATTATCGCACTGCTATACTTTTCCAACTTATAATATTTCATATAACATTTTCATATCGCAACCGCTATATTATCGCACTGCTATACTTTTTCCAACTTATAATATTTCATATAACATTTTCATATCGCACCGCTATATTATCGCACTGCTATACTTTTTCCAACTTATAATATTTCATATAACATTTTCATATCGCACCGCTATATTATCGCACTGCTATACTTTTTCCAACTTATAATATTTCATATAACATTTTCATATCGCACCGCTATATTATCGCACTGCTATACTTTTCCAACTTATAATATTTCATATAACATTTTCATATCGCACCGCTATATTATCGCACTGCTATACTTTTCCAACTTATAATATTTCATATAACATTTTCATATCGCACCGCTATATTATCGCACTGCTATACTTTTCCAACTTATAATATTTCATATAACATTTTCATATCGCACCGCTATATTATCGCACTGCTATACTTTTTCCAACTTATAATATTTCATATAACATTTTCATATCGCACCGCTATATTATCGCACTGCTATACTTTTCCAACTTATAATATTTCATATAACATTTTCATATCGCACCGCTATATTATCGCACTGCTATACTTTTCCAACTTATAATATTTCATATAACATTTTCATATCGCACCGCTATATTATCGCACTGCTATACTTTTTCCAACTTATAATATTTCATATAACATTTTCATATCGCACCGCTATATTATCGCACTGCTATACTTTTCCAACTTATAATATTTCATATAACATTTTCATATCGCACCGCTATATTATCGCACTGCTATACTTTTCCAACTTATAATATTTCATATAACATTTTCATATCGCACCGCTATATTATCGCACTGCTATACTTTTTCCAACTTATAATATTTCCAATATAATATTTCATATAAATTTCATATACATATCACATT
This sequence comes from Drosophila arawakana, assembly GCA_018151165.1. Classification (NCBI taxonomy): domain Eukaryota; kingdom Metazoa; phylum Arthropoda; class Insecta; order Diptera; family Drosophilidae; genus Drosophila; species Drosophila arawakana. Next base: position 227,209 of record JAECWX010000083.1, on the reverse strand, counting down.
ATATTATCGCACTGCTATACTTTTCCAACTTATAATATTTCATATAACATTTTCATATCGCACCGCTATATTATCGCACTGCTATACTTTTCCAACTTATAATATTTCATATAACATTTTCATATCGCACCGCTATATTATCGCACTGCTATACTTTTCCAACTTATAATATTTCATATAACATTTTCATATCGCACCGCTATATTATCGCACTGCTATACTTTTCCAACTTATAATATTTCATATAACATTTTCATATCGCACCGCTATATTATCGCACTGCTATACTTTTTCCAACTTATAATATTTCATATAACATTTTCATATCGCACCGCTATATTATCGCACTGCTATACTTTTTCCAACTTATAATATTTCATATGACATTATATTATCGCACTGCTATACTTTTTCCAACTTATAATATTTCATATGACATTATATTATCGCACTGCTATACTTTTCCAACTTATAATATTTCATATAACATTTTCATATCGCACCGCTATATTATCGCACTGCTATACTTTTCCAACTTATAATATTTCATATAACATTTTCATATCGCACCGCTTTAATATCACACAGCTATACTTTATTAACTTTTCCAGCTTATTTTTCTAGTCATGTTTTAAATTATTTCATATCGCTTGTAAAGTTTTTTTTTTCTACTATGTTCATTTAAGTCTTAATTTTTATTAAGTTCATTTTAGGGGATAAACTCATATTAGGGTTGGTATTCCGAGTGATTTAAATTTGGTTTTATTTCATTACGTCAAAATTTATTTTATTGAAAGAATTTAAAAGTACACCATTTTAATGGTATGTATTAATTTCTTCAATAAATGTTTTTATCTAAAAAATTTTGCGAAAAGTCTTAGTTTTACATAATCAGTTATATCGCGATATTTGACAATAAATTTATAATTTTACAAGCTTATGCATTATAATCGATATATGTAACACATTAACCTGAACGCAGGTACAACATTGTATATTTAGAATGTTGCGTTTATAAAATGTATGTGCATGTTAAAATAATTTAACATTACTTCTTTGAATATAACGCTAATAATAATATGCCGTACATATTTGCTACCCATCAATTTATTAAAATTATTTATTTATGCCTCGTATATCAGGAATATTCTATAATTGTGTTATGTTATATTATATTTGCCACATTAAGCCCAATCCTGACATATATTAACTTTCACTGCTATAACATGCCGTGCATATTTGCTACTACCAATTTATAACAACAATAAGTTGAAATTATGTGTATCAGGAATATTTTATAATTGTGTTAAAATTTTATTCTATTTGCCACATTAAGCCAATCTGTATCAGGAATATTTTATAATTGTGTTATATATTATTCTATTTGCCACATTAAGCCAATCTGACCACCAATTTATAACAACAATAAGTTGATAATATTTGTATCAGGAATATTTTATAATTGTGTTTTATTTTATTCTATTTGCCGCCACATTAAAAGCCTCAAATCTGACACCACTTTTTAACGCCACTAATAATAATATGGCGAACCCATTGCTACCTTTTTATATATACTCGTTTAATCCTCAAAAGTGTATATATTATATAAATGTATTACATTTATTATACACTTTATATGTCGAATCGTCAAGCAAAGGATAAGCTTCAGTGGATCGCAGTATGGCAGCTGCTCAACCACTTACAACACCTTGCCTGTTATAAAAGTCGTTTACAATTGATTCTAGGCTTTGTCATTGTATTAAATAATGTTTTAATATATAACTAGCATGGCATCAGGTGATCGAAGATCCTCCCAATTTACTATGTTATATGTAACATTGGCATCACATCCATTGTCGTCTATTAAGTAAATAATAAACTTTTAATGGTTTAGAAGCCATACAATGCAAATTGCCCCATATTTATCATTGCAGTCCAGCACGGATACGACCTTAGAGGCGTTCAGGCATAATCCAACGGACGTAGCGTCATACCACTGTTCGCTCGAACAAGTATTGTGCCATTGGTCCGTACCTGCGGTTCCTCTCGTACTACGCAGGAATGCTGTCGCAACAACGTTTTGTCATTAGTAGGGTAAAACTAACCTGTCTCACGACGGTCTAAACCCAGCTCACGTTCCCTTGCATGGGTGAACAATCCAACGCTTGGTGAATTTTGCTTCACAATGATAGGAAGAGCCGACATCGAAGGATCAAAAAGCGACGTCGCTATGAACGCTTGGCCGCCACAAGCCAGTTATCCCTATGGTAACTTTTCTGACACCTCTTGTTAAAAACTCTTTAAACCAAAAGGATCGATAGGCCGAGCTTTTGCTGTCCCTGTGTGTACTGAACACCGAGATCAAGTCAGCATTTGCCCTTTTGCTCTATGTGTGGTTTCTGTCCGCACTGAGCTGGCCTTGGGACACCTCCGTTATTATTTGAGAGATGTACCGCCCCAGTCAAACTCCCTACCTGGCAATGTCCTTGAATTGGATCATACCTGAGTAATTGGAGTTATACCAAATTTCTAAATCGAAAATACATAAATGCATTTCTTCATTAAAGAATTTGTTTGCGATTATATAACAAACTCGTGATACTTTGATCAAGAAGCTTGCATCAAAACCCAATACCATAAGATATAGTAAATATATCCGTATAATGGCTAGGAAATGATACACGTTCCATTTAATCAAGTAAGTAAGGAAACAATAAGAGTAGTGGTATTTCATTGTCGATACTAAACCGAAATCTAATATCTCCCACTTATTCTACACCTCTTATGTCTCCTTACACTGCCAGATTAGAGTCAAGCTCAAAAGGGTCTTCTTTCCCCGCTAATTATTCCAAGCCCGTTCCCTTGGCTGTGGTTTCGCTAGATAGTAGATAGGGACATAAAGTCGAATTTGTTTTACGTGGCGTCTACCACCTTTAGGGGTTTACAACCACGGTACACAGTTGCGTCACATATGTGACGCATAGTACAACGGGTGAATTTGAGCGTCCACCAACGCCCCCAAAAGTTTAACCTTTCAGGTGCCAAATCGAATGCATGCTGTCGGGCATAACATTCATCCTTGGTGAGGAGCGAGGCCTATCTAAAACCTCTGTTGGTCTATGGGTACAACACCCGGTTGTATAACGCAACTCCACGCCGAGCCGAACACTCTTCCCGCATTTGGGTTCAACCAACAGCCCCCACGATACTCCCACAAAGGGGGCCAACCTCATTTGGACTGGCCTTGGCACCAGCCCATCCCGTGGTACCAAATTGACAGCTTTGGATCGGCTGTGCGCAATCAAAGACTGCTTCCCATACTGGTTTCCGACAACCGGGCACTGGGTGGGCGCCGTCGACTTCTCCGAGGAGTTGTCTTCCAGATTAAAGTAAGTGCTCTGGTACGACCTCGTGAATTGGCACAAGTACCGCATCACTGCCAGATTAAAGTGCTCTGGTAAGACCTCGTGAGTTGGCACAAGTGCCGCATCACTGCCAGATTAAGTGCTCTGGTAAGACCTCGTGAATTGGTACAAGTACCGCATCACTGCCAGATTAGAGTGCTCTGGTAAGACTTCGTGGCATGGTCCAGGTTCCAGTACCACTTCCAGTTTTGGCCATCACTGACCCGGCACTGGTTGATCCTGGGTGTTCTCCGTGGGGGTGCTCCCTCGCCGCCGTCTAGCAAACGCCTCTTTCGCAAACAACTCCAGCATGCGGAGCTGTTCCGGTGTATCCAGGACCCGGGAAAAATCCCAACCGGCGTCCCCTCCTCTCACACCAAGTCCGTCGAGGTCTCGCAAATCTGCATAGAGAGGGCAAGCAACTAGCACGTGCTGCCAGTCTTCACACTCAGCGCCGCATTGGCATGCGGGCGTTGTGCTCAGAGTTCTCCGATGCAGAAATGCGTTCAGCGATCCATGGCCCGTCAGCAGAAATCCGGCGTGGAGACTAAATCCAAAGTCCATCCGGCTGAAGACGAAGCGTGCGTCCGGGATAAAGCGATGAGTCGGTCGACCGTGCTCATCGTCATCCCACCTGCGTTGCCATTCGCAGCACATGCGCTCGTCCAGCATCGCCATCATCTGCCTCCGATCTAGATTTGCCAAATCTAGACCGAACAGCCAATCGCTTTCCTCCAGCGGGTGGGCACGCTTGACCTTGAACATGATTGCCAATTTCCTGGCAACCAGGTCCAAAGGTGGAGCTCCAGCAAGCACCTGCAGTGCCACGGTGGACACTGTTCGGCATACCGCAAGGCATCCTAAGAGCATGACTCTTTGGCAGGAGATGAGGCGCCTCCTGGCCCCCGACTCTCTCACAACCGCGGAATACCAAACCGAGGCACCAAATAGTGCACAGGGCACCATGAGTCCGGCATAAATGGTGCGTTTCGCTCGAGGACTGAGACCCCAGTCGACTCGCAGCACGCGACTCAATGCTCCGACGACTCCAGCCAGCTTTCCTCGCAATCCTGCGATATGCGGTTGAAAATTCAACCTCTCGCCGACTGTGATGCCAAGGTACCGGTACTGCGTGACGTACGGCAGACTTGCTCCTGCAAATCGTACCAGGGGTGGCCTGGAAGCAGCCAATCTCCCCTTCAACATCATCATTGCCGTCTTGCTGGTTGAGATCGAGACTCCGACCTCGGCTCCCCAAGTTCCCACGACGGACAACAGCTCCTCTCCTCGTCTCTCCAGTTCGGCTCTCGACCTTCCCTCGACGAGAACCAGCAGATCGTCGGCGTATGCGCTGAAAACACACAAGGGCTCCAAACGTTGGAGCAGCACATCCATCATGGTGTTCCAAATGAACGGCCCACTGATGGATCCTTGCGGACAGCCTCGAGTTACCTCGACGTCGACTTCTCCGAATCTGCTGGTCATCCTCGCCCTCCTGCCACAGAAGAAGCTTCTCCACAAGCTGGCTTCCTGGCATCCTAGGGCTATTAAGCGGCGCATCGCGGCGCTCCACTCAATGTTGTCGAAGGCTCCCTTGAAATCAACGAACAGACCTAGAACGTAGTTCGCCTGGCTGGCGGCTACGCTGGTCTGAACGTGCCTCCATGCGTCCTCAACGCAGTGTCCAGGTCGAAAGCCGAATTGCCATCTATTTCCATCTGGAAGCACCTCTTTCATCCGACTCACCATGATCCCCTCCAGCACCTTGCCAAACACTGGCAGCAGGCAGATACCCCGATAGGATGCTGGATTGCTCCTATCCTTGTCGGGGCCCTTGAGGAGCGCCACTACTCGCGGGCACTTCCACTCAAGCGGGAAATATCCCTCTGCCACACAACGGGAAAGCAACGTTGTGATGTGCTCGGGGATGGCACGCCATACAGCCTTGCAGATACCGCCGGTTATGCCGTCCAGTCCGGGAGAGCGCCTGCTCTTCAACCGGGCGACGCATGCTCCGACCTCGAATGCTTCGAGAGCCGGCGCAGCTTCGTTCTGGATGACAATGTCGTCGCTCACTTCCGCAACTGGGAAAAAGTTGCGGAGGAGGAGACTCGCGCAGTCGTGCCATGTTACAACCAGCCTGTCATCCGAACGAAGGCATCCCAGATCTGCGGACCGCTTTCGTCCTCGGCATATCCGGTATACGTGCCCCCATGGGTCGTCCCTGTGGTCTCCAACGAAGCTCCGCCAGTGATCCTCCTTCGTCTTCAGGATGAGCTTCTTGAACTCGCGAACGGCTGTCCGCAGATGAGTAGCAAGAAGCTGCGCAGAGTCATGGTCTCTGCGCCGCGCATCCTGGAGCCTCCGCCTCAGTCTCCTGACCTCCTGGCGTTTGGTACTAAGTTCAGTGGTCCACCACTTCACCTTTCCCGGGGCTCTGGACGGCCTGCGGCCTAGCACCCTGTCGCACACGGACTGTACGGCAAGGCGTAGTGCAGACACCGAGGAGTCCAACGGCGAATTCCTAATATCCTCCAAGGGAAGATGCTCCATGACTTCCTCTACCAGCTCCGAGTCGAACAGTCGCCAATTTGCATTGTTGAGTTTCCAGGACGGTACAGGAGCATATGTGCTCTCAACTGCATCTGGGGACGGCGATACCACAACAGTAATGATGTTGTGGTCGCTCAAGTCCCACTCGTCCACACTCCAGTCATACGTGGCCCACGTAGACGCAGCTCTATTGGCAATTGTCACGTCGATATCGCTCTGTCCACGGCGATTGTCGAACGTAAACACCTCGCTGAATTGATTAAGGACTTCGGCTCCGCTCCCTTCGATCCAGTCCTCCAGCTGCTCACCCCGAGTGTGGTTCAACTGCCCACGAAAGCTTTCGTGGCGTTTACTGAACCACATGGGGGATACAGCATTCGCGTCCAGGCATAGGATGACCGGAGTACTGCTCGCCTGTAGCAGTACGGCATCCATGTAAATTAGGTCCCGCGTTGTCAATTCAGCGTGAGCATGGCAGTACAGTGAGGTCAGGTAGAAAGAGCCATTTCTACCAGTGACCCTCACGCATACTCCAGCCTCGGTGATAAGCGACTCGACTGGTAGGCAGATGGCTTCTGGGTCGTCGACGATGACGGCGGCGTTCCTCCTGCGCCCATCGAACAGCTTACTGCCGAACACTCTCATCCCGGATGGGAATCCTGTGATTCGGCCCGCTTCGTCCGAATACGGCTCCTGCAGCAGCGCAAAGGTGTGGCCAAGTTCGCGCATACGTGCACCAATGTCGATGCACGCAACGCGTCCCCGACCACAGTTGGCCTGGATGAGCACAAACATATTAATGTCTGGACTGCACCCTTGCCAACACTGCCCCATAGATCGGGCACGATGCTGAGAGCATCGAATGCCCCGAGGGCAGCCCCTTAAAGCGGCAATTCCGGCAGTCCACCGGGCTTACGCACTTTGCTGCAACGTGGCCCGTTTGTCCACACTGGCGGCACACGTCCTGCTTGAAGCGGCACTGAGACACCTTGTGATCAAATCCGACGCACCTATGGCAAGCATAGGTACGGACGAGCGACCGGCAGCGGTACGAAAACCACTTGATATAGACCCGACCGGCCCTCTCAAGTATGGCCAGCGCTTTCTCGTCCACGTCTAGCGTCAGCGACACACTGGCGCCATCCGTGACGGACCAAGGCTTCGACTCCAAGTGCACTGACTTCTTGAATGCAGCCGCCGTCATTTCCTCCTGGAAGTTGTTCACGAACAGCTCCTCCATAAAGAGCTCCGGCTCTATGCTGGTGTCCACATCGAACACCGTCACTTTTGGCCTCAATCCCTGGCTCTGCTGGACTTTCAGTCCAACCTCTGCGAACTTCTTGTTCGCCACCACGCGCTTTATCTCGCTCGCCGATGGCGTGCGGATAATGGCTCCACCGCGCTTTAGCTCACGCACTTCGTGCACACGTACACCAAGTGCGGGCGCAACTTCCCGGCGAACGCGCTCAGCAACCTGCTGGGGCGTCTCCTCGGGATTGCTGCTGGTCACCATTGCTGACCAGGTCTCCGGAGGCTTCCGAAGGCTGGGAGCAGCAATGGGAGCTGCAGCGGCGGCGGCGTAGCTAGCAGCGGCTAGCTGTGCCACTGGAGCGGGCGCCTGTGGTGCGGGCGGTCCACCCGAGAAGCTCTGCAGCATCGCGTTCCTGACCGCGAGTGACATGGCCAGTTCCTCCAAGCGCTTTATGGCAGCCGAGATTTCCCTCGCAGCATCTTGTGGAATGCCCACCATGGCATTCCGGAACCCCTCTCCAGCTGCGGAAATCTCCGCCAGAACCGCAGGCGTTCCTCCTGCCACTATGCGCCAGGCCGGGCTCAATGGCACTGAAACGGCTGCAGCGGGGGCGGCAACGGGGGCAGCCACAGGGGCGGCAACGGGGGCGGCAACGGGGCCGGCAACGGGGGCGGCAACGGGGTCAGCAGCTGGGGCGGACACGAGATTAGCAGCGGGGGCGGACGCGGGGGCTGCGATCGTGGCAGCGGCGGGAGCAACGGCGACGGCTGGAGCAGCGACTCCTGCAGCGACGGGGGCGGCGGCACGCGCGGACACGTCGCTCTCATCCGCTGAGCTAGCGACCCTCAGTCGCAGCTTTCGCGGGGGCGAATCCACCGGTGGCGGCATGGCTACGTCAGCCGGCGTCTGCACACGGGTGTCGGTCCGGTGCCCACCACCTCGACCACGCCTCTTCCTCCCCGACGAACGCACGGAGCTGGCAGCACTGCTGCTCGCGTCGCTCTCCATCAGCGCCTGTGCTATAGGCAGCAAATCTGGAGTAAAAGCACAAAAGTATGCAGTACTTTATCGCCCGAAAGTATGCCGCGATTTTTATTCGGCGCACGAAAGTATGCCGCACTAATAATTCCTCTGCTGCCTTCTGATTGGCTGGCCAATCAGGGACGAACACCGGTACTTTTACACGTACACACCAACACACGCGCAGCAGCAAGATCGCTTATCAGCAAAACGTCGCTAATTAGCACTTTTAAAGTTGCTTTGTTGTTTTTTCGCGTTGCTTTTACCGTTGGTTAGTCGAAACCAAAACGTAAACAAACAACCGAAAACGGTGCGCGCACACAGAAAAAACACGTCTGCTCTCGACGACAATCAAAAGCGAACTGAGTAGATAGGGACATAAAGTCGAAGTTTGTTTTACGTGGCGTCTACCACCTTTAGGGGTTTACAACCACGGTACACAGTTGCGTCACATATGTGACGCATAGTACAACGGGTGAATTTGAGCGTCCACCAACGCCCCCAAAAGTTTAACCTTTCAGGTGCCAAATCGAATGCATGCTGTCGGGCATAACATTCATCCTTGGTGAGGAGCGAGGCCTATCTAAAACCTCTGTTGGTCTATGGGTACAACACCCGGTTGTATAACGCAACTCCACGCCGAGCCGAACACTCTTCCCGCATTTGGGTACAACCAACAGCCCCCACGATACTCCCACAAAGGGGGCCAACCTCATTTGGGCTGGCCTTGGCACCAGCCCATCCCGTGGTACCAAATTGACAGCTTTGGATCGGCTGTGCGCAATCAAAGACTGCTTCCCATACTGGTTTCCGACAACCGGGCACTGGGTGGGCGCCGTCGACTTCTCCGAGGAGTTGTCTTCCAGATTAAAGTGCTCTGGTACGACCTCGTGAATTGGCACAAGTACCGCATCACTGCCAGATTAAAGTGCTCTGGTAAGACCTCGTGAATTGGCACAAGTGCCGCATCACTGCCAGATTAAGTGCTCTGGTAAGACCTCGTGAATTGGTACAAGTACCGCATCACTGCCAGATTAGAGTGCTCTGGTAAGACTTCGTGGCATGGTCCAGGTTCCAGTACCACTTCCAGTTTTGGCCATCACTGACCCGGCACTGGTTGATCCTGGGTGTTCTCCGTGGGGGTGCTCCCTCGCCGCCGTCTAGCAAACGCCTCTTTCGCAAACAACTCCAGCATGCGGAGCTGTTCCGGTGTATCCAGGACCCGGGAAAAATCCCAACCGGCGTCCCCTCCTCTCACACCAAGTCCGTCGAGGTCTCGCAAATCTGCATAGAGAGGGCAAGCAACTAGCACGTGCTGCCAGTCTTCACACTCAGCGCCGCATTGGCATGCGGGCGTTGTGCTCAGAGTTCTCCGATGCAGAAATGCGTTCAGCGATCCATGGCCCGTCAGCAGAAATCCGGCGTGGAGACTAAATCCAAAGTCCATCCGGCTGAAGACGAAGCGTGCGTCCGGGATAAAGCGATGAGTCGGTCGACCGTGCTCATCGTCATCCCACCTGCGTTGCCATTCGCAGCACATGCGCTCGTCCAGCATCGCCATCATCTGCCTCCGATCTAGATTTGCCAAATCTAGACCGAACAGCCAATCGCTTTCCTCCAGCGGGTGGGCACGCTTGACCTTGAACATGATTGCCAATTTCCTGGCAACCAGGTCCAAAGGTGGAGCTCCAGCAAGCACCTGCAGTGCCACGGTGGACACTGTTCGGCATACCGCAAGGCATCCTAAGAGCATGACTCTTTGGCAGGAGATGAGGCGCCTCCTGGCCCCCGACTCTCTCACAACCGCGGAATACCAAACCGAGGCACCAAATAGTGCACAGGGCACCATGAGTCCGGCATAAATGGTGCGTTTCGCTCGAGGACTGAGACCCCAGTCGACTCGCAGCACGCGACTCAATGCTCCGACGACTCCAGCCAGCTTTCCTCGCAATCCTGCGATATGCGGTTGAAAATTCAACCTCTCGCCGACTGTGATGCCAAGGTACCGGTACTGCGTGACGTACGGCAGACTTGCTCCTGCAAATCGTACCAGGGGTGGCCTGGAAGCAGCCAATCTCCCCTTCAACATCATCATTGCCGTCTTGCTGGTTGAGATCGAGACTCCGACCTCGGCTCCCCAAGTTCCCACGACGGACAACAGCTCCTCTCCTCGTCTCTCCAGTTCGGCTCTCGACCTTCCCTCGACGAGAACCAGCAGATCGTCGGCGTATGCGCTGAAGACACACAAGGGCTCCAATCGTTGGAGCAGCACATCCATCATGGTGTTCCAAATGAACGGCCCACTGATGGATCCTTGCGGACAGCCTCGAGTTACCTCTACGTCGACTTCTCTGAATCTGCTGGTCATCCTCGCCCTCCTGCCACAGAAGAAGCTTCTCCACAAGCTGGCTTCGTGGCATCCTAGGGCTATTAAGCGGCGGATCGCGGCGCTCCACTCAATGTTGTCGAAGGCTCCCTTGAAGTCAACGAACAGACCTAGAACGTAGTTCGCCTGGCTGGCGGCTACGCCGGTCTGAACGTGCCTACATGCGTCCTCCACGCAGTGTCCAGGTCGAAAGCCGAATTGCCATCTATTTCCATCTGGAAGCACCTCTTTCATCCGACTCACCATGATCCCCTCCAGCACCTTGCCAAACACTGGCAGCAGGCAGATACCCCGATAGGATGCTGGATTGCTCCTATCCTTGTCGGGGCCCTTGAGGAGCGCCACTACTCGCGGGCACTTCCACTCAAGTGGGAAATATCCCTCTGCCACACAACGGGAAAGCAAGGTTGTGATGTGCTCGGGGATGGCACGCCATACAGCCTTGCAGATACCGCCGGTTATGCCGTCCAGTCCGGGAGAGCGCCTGCTCTTCAACCGGGCGACGCATGCTCCGACCTCGAATGCTTCGAGGGACGGCGCAGCTTCGTTCTGGATGACAATGTCGTCACTCGCTTCCGCAACTGGGAAAAAGTTGCGGAGGAGGAGACTCGCGCAGTCGTGCCAAGTTACAACCAGCCTGTCATCCGAACGAAGGCATCCCAGATCTGCGGACCGCTTTCGTCCTCGGCATATCCGGTATACGTGCCCCCATGGGTCGTCCCTGTGGTCTCCAACGAAGCTCCGCCAGTGATCCTCCTTCGTCTTCAGGATGAGCTTCTTGAACTCGCGAACGGCTGTCCGCAGATGAGTAGCAAGAAGCTGCGCAGAGTCATGGTCTCTGCGCCGCGCATCCTGGAGCCTCCGCCTCAGTCTCCTGACCTCCTGGCGTTTGGTACTAAGTTCAGTGGTCCACCACTTCACCTTTCCCGGGGCTCTGGACGGCCTGCGGCCTAGCACCCTGTCGCACACGGACTGTACGGCAAGGCGTAGTGCAGACACCGAGGAGTCCAACGGCGAATTCCTAATTTCCTCCAAGGGAAGGTGCTCCAGGACTTCCTCTACCAGCTCCGAGTCGAACAGTCGCCAATTTGCATTGTTGAGTTTCCAGGACGGTACAGGAGCATATGTGCTCTCAACTGTATCTGGGGACGGCGATACCACAACAGTAATGATGTTGTGGTCGCTCAAGTCCCACTCGTCCACACTCCAGTCATACGTGGCCCACGTAGACGCAGCTCTATTGGCAATTGTCACGTCGATATCGCTCTGTCCACGGCGATTGTCGAACGTAAACACCTCGCTGAATTGATTAAGGACTTCGGCTCCGCTCCCTTCGATCCAGTCCTCCAGCTGCTCACCCCGAGTGTGGTTCAACTGCCCACGAAAGCTTTCGTGGCGTTTACTGAACCACATGGGGGATACAGCATTCGCGTCCAGGCATAGGATGACCGGAGTACTGCTCGCCTGTAGCAGTACGGCATCCATGTAAATTAGGTCCCGCGTTGTCAATTCAGCGTGAGCATGGCAGTACAGTGAGGTCAGGTAGAAAGAGCCATTTCTACCAGTGACCCTCACGCATACTCCAGCCTCGGTGATAAGCGACTCGACTGGTACGCAGATGGCTTCTGGTTCGTCGACGATGACGGCGGCGTTCCTTCTGCGCCCATCGAACAGCTTACTGCCGAACACTCTCATCCCGGATGGGAATCCTGTGATTCGGCCCGCTTCGTCCGAATACGGCTCCTGCAGCAGCGCAAAGGTGTGGCCAAGTTCGCGCATACGTGCACCAATGTCGATGCACGCAACGCGTCCCCGACCACAGTTGGCCTGGATGAGCACAAACATATTAATGTCTGGACTGCACCCTTGCCAACACTGCCCCGTAGATCGGGCACGATGCTGAGAGCATCGAATGCCCCGAGGGCAGCCCCTTAAAGCGGCAATTCCGGCAGTCCACCGGGCTTACGCACTTTGCTGCAACGTGGCCCGTTTGTCCACACTGGCGGCACACGTCCTGCTGAGACCTTGTGGTCAAATCCGACGTACCTATGGCAAGCATAGGTACGGACGAGCGACCGGCAGTGGTACGAAAACCACTTGATGTAGACCCGACCGGCCCTCTCAAGTATGGCCAGCGCTTTCTCGTCCACGTCTAGCGTCAGCGACACACTGGCGCCATCCGTGACGGACCAAGGCTTCGACTCCAAGTGCACAGACTTCTTGAATGCAGCCGCCGTCATTTCCTCCTGGAAGTTGTTTGCGAACAACTCCTCCATAAAGAGCTCCGGCTCTATGCTGGTGTCCACATCGAACACCGTCACTTTTGGTCTCACTCCCTGGCTCTGCTGGACTTTCAGTCCAACCTCTGCGAACTTCTTGTTCGCCACCACGCGCTTTATCTCGCTCGCCGATGGCGTGCGGATAATGGCTCCACCGCGCTTTTAGCTCACGCACTTCGTGCACACGTACACCAAGTGCGGGCGCAACTTCCCGGCGAACGCGCTCAGCAACCTGCTGCGGCGTCTCCTCGGGATTGCTGCTGGTCACCATTGCTGACCAGGTCTCCGGAGGCTTCCGAAGGCTGGGAGCAGCAATGGGAGCTGCAGCGGCGGCGGCGTAGCTAGCAGCGGCTAGCTGTACCACTGGAGCGGGCGCCTGTGGTGCGGGCGGTCCACCCGAGAAGCTCTGCAGCATCGCGTTCTTGACCGCGAGTGACATGGCCAGTTCCTCCAGGCGCTTTATGGCAGCCGAGATTTCCCTCGCAGCATCTTGTGGAATGCCCACCATGGCATTCCGGAACCCCTCTCCAGCTGCGGAAATCTCCGCCAGAACCGCAGGCGTTCCTCCTGCTACTATGCGCCAGGCCGGGCACAATGCCACTGAAGCGGGTGCAGCGGGGGCGGCAACGGGGGCGGCAACGGGGGCGGCGGGCGGCAACGGGGCGGCAACGGGGGCGGCACGGGGGCAACGGGGCGGCAACGGGGGCGGCAACGGGGGCGGCAACGGGGTCAGCAGTGGGGGCGGACGCGGGGCTGCGATTGTGGCAGCGGCGGGAGCAACGGCGACGGCTGGCGCAGCGACTCCTGCAACGACGGGGGCGGCGGCACGCGCGGACACGTCGCTCTCATCCGCTGAGCTAGCGACTCTCAGTCGCAGCTTTCGCGGGGGCGAATCCACCGGTGGCGGCATGGCTACGTCAGCCGGCGCCTGCACACGGGTGTCGGTCCGGTGCCCTCCACCTCGACCACGCCTCTTCCTTCCCGACGAACGCGCGGAGCTGGCAGCACTGCTGCTCGCGTCGCTCTCCATTTGCGCCTGTGCGATAGGCAGCAATATACAAGTGAAAACCGCACAAAAGTCTGCAATACTTTTCGCCCAAAGTATGCCGCGATTTAATTCGGCGCACGAAAGTATGCCGCACTTTTAAATCCTCTGCTGCCTTCTGATTGGCTGGCCAATCAGGGACGAACACCGGTACCTTTACACGTATTCACAAACACACGCGCAGCAGCGAGATCGTTATCAGCGAAAGTGTCGCTAATAAGCACTTTTAAAGTTACTTTGTTGTTTTTTCGCGTTGCTTTTACCGTTGGTTAGTCAAACCAAAATGTAAACAAACAACCGAAAACGGTGCGCGCACACAGAAAAAACACGTCTGCTCTCGACGACAATCAAAAGCGAACTGAGTAGATAGGGACATAAAGTCGAATTTGTTTTACGTGGCGTCTACCACCTTTAGGGGTTTACAACCACGGTACACAGTTGCGTCACATATGTGACGCATAGTACAACGGGTGAATTTGAGCGTCCACCAACGCCCCCAAAAGTTTAACCTTTCAGGTGCCAATCGAATGCATGCTGTCGGGCATAACATTCATCCTTGGTGAGGAGCGAGGCCTATCTAAAACCTCTGTTGGTCTATGGGTACAACACCCGGTTGTATAACGCAACTCCACGCCGAGCCGAACACTCTTCCCGCATTTGGGTACAACCAACCAGCCCCCACGATACTCCCACAAAGGGGGCCAACCTCATTTGGGCTGGCCTTGGCCACCAGCCCATCCCGTGGTACCAAATTGACAGCTTTGGATCGGCTGTGCGCAATCAAAGACTGCTTCCCATACTGGTTTCCGACAACCGGGCACTGGGTGGGCGCCGTCGACTTCTCCGAGGAGTTGTCTTCCAGATTAAAGTGCTCTGGTACGACCTCGTGAATTGGCACAAGTACCGCATCACTGCCAGATTAAAGTGCTCTGGTAAGACCTCGTGAATTGGCACAAGTGCCGCATCACTGCCAGATTAAGTGCTCTGGTAAGACCTCGTGAATTGGCACAAGTACCGCATCACTGCCAGATTAGAGTGCTCTGGTAAGACTTCGTGGCATGGTCCAGGTTCCAGTACCACTTCCAGTTTTGGCCATCACTGACCCGGCACTGGTTGATCCTGGGTGTTCTCCGTGGGGGTGCTCCCTCGCCGCCGTCTAGCAAACGCCTCTTTCGCAAACAACTCCAGCATGCGGAGCTGTTCCGGTGTATCCAGGACCCGGGAAAAATCCCAACCGGCGTCCCCTCCTCTCACACCAAGTCCGTCGAGGTCTCGCAAATCTGCATAGAGAGGGCAAGCAACTAGCACGTGCTGCCAGTCTTCACACTCAGCGCCGCATTGGCATGCGGGCGTTGTGCTCAGAGTTCTCCGATGCAGAAATGCGTTCAGCGATCCATGGCCCGTCAGCAGAAATCCGGCGTGGAGACTAAATCCAAAGTCCATCCGGCTGAAGACGAAGCGTGCGTCCGGGATAAAGCGATGAGTCGGTCGACCGTGCTCATCGTCATCCCACCTGCGTTGCCATTCGCAGCACATGCGCTCGTCCAGCATCGCCATCATCTGCCTCCGATCTAGATTTGCCAAATCTAGACCGAACAGCCAATCGCTTTCCTCCAGCGGGTGGGCACGCTTGACCTTGAACATGATTGCCAATTTCTTGGCAACCAGGTCCAAAGGTGGAGCTCCAGCAAGCACCTGCAGTGCCACGGTGGACACTGTTCGGCATACCGCAAGGCATCCTAAGAGCATGACTCTTTGGCAGGAGATGAGGCGCCTCCTGGCCCCCGACTCTCTCACAACCGCGGAATACCAAACCGAGGCACCAAATAGTGCACAGGGCACCATGAGTCCGGCATAAATGGTGCGTTTCGCTCGAGGACTGAGACCCCAGTCGACTCGCAGCACGCGACTCAATGCTCCGACGACTCCAGCCAACTTTCCTCGCAATCCTGCGATATGCGGTTGAAAATTCAACCTCTCGCCGACTGTGATGCCAAGGTACCGGTACTGCGTGACGTACGGCAGACTTGCTCCTGCAAATCGTACCAGGGGTGGCCTGGAAGCGGCCAATCTCCCCTTCAACATCATCATTGCCGTCTTGCTGGTTGAGATCGAGACTCCGACCTCGGCTCCCCAAGTTCCCACGACGGACAACAGCTCCTCTCCTCGTCTCTCCAGTTCGGCTCTCGACCTTCCCTCGACGAGAACCAGCAGATCGTCGGCGTATGCGCTGAAGACACACAAGGGCTCCAATCGTTGGAGCAGCACATCCATCATGGTGTTCCAAATGAACGGCCCACTGATGGATCCTTGCGGACAGCCTCGAGTTACCTCTACGTCGACTTCTCTGAATCTGCTGGTCATCCTCGGCCTCCTGCCACAGAAGAAGCTTCTCCATAAGCTGGATTCCTGGCATCCTAGGGCTATTAAGCGGCGCATCGCGGCGCTCCACTCAATGTTGTCGAAGGCTCCTTTGAAGTCAACGAACAGACCTAGAACGTAGTTCGCCTGGCTAGCGGCTACGCCGGTCTGAACGTGACTCCATGCGTCCTCCACGCAGTGTCCAGTTCGAAAGCCGAATTGCCATCTATTTCCATCTGGAAGCACCTCTTTCATCTGACTCACGATGATCCCCTCCAGCACCTTGCCAAACACTGGCAGCAGGCAGATACCCCGATAGGATGCTGGATTGCTCCTATCCTTGTCGGGGCCCTTGAGGAGCGCCACTACTCGCGGGCACTTCCACTCAAGTGGGAAATATCCCTCTGCCACACAACGGGAAAGCAACGTTGTGATATGCTTGGGGATGGCACGCCATACAGCTTTGCAGATACCGCCGGTTATGCCGTCCAGTCCGGGAGAGCGCCTGCTCTTCAACCGGGCGACGCATGCTCCGACCTCGAATGCTTCGAGAGCCGGCGCAGCTTCGTTCTGGATGACAACGTCGTCACTCGCTTCCGCAACTGGGAAAAAGTTGCGGAGGAGGAGACTCGCGCAGTCGTGCCAAGTTACAACTAGCCTGTCATCCGAACGAAGGCATCCCAGATCTGCGGACCGCTTTTGTCCTCGGCATATCCGGTATACGTGCCCCCATGGGTCGTCCCTGTGGTCTCCAACGAAGCTCCGCCAGTGATCCTCCTTCGTCTTCAGTATGAGCTTCTTGAACTCGCGAACGGCTGTCCGCAGATGAGTAGCAAGAAGCTGCGCAGAGTCATGGTCTCTGCGCCGCGCATCCTGGAGCCTCCGCCTCAGTCTCCTGACCTCCTGGCGTTTGGTACTAAGTTCAGTGGTCCACCACTTCACCTTTCCCGGGGCTCTGGACGGCCTGCGGCCTAGCACCCTGTCGCACACGGACTGTACGGCAAAGCGTAGTGCAGACACCGAGGAGTCGAACGGCGAATTCCTTATATCCTCTAAGGGAAGGTGCTCCAGGACTTCCTCTACCAGCTCCGAGTCGAACAGTTGCCAATTTGCATTGTTGAGTTTCCAGGACGGTACAGGAGCATATGTGCTCTCAACTGTATCTGGGGACGGCAATACCACAACAGTAATGATGTTGTGGTCGCTCAAGTCCCACTCGTCCACACTCCAGTCATACGTGGCCCACGTATAGGATGACCGGAGTACTACTCGCCTGAACAGTACGGCATTTATGTAAATTAGGTCCCGCGTTGTCAATTCAGCGTGAGCATGGCAGTACAGTGAAGCCAGGTAGAAAGAGCCATTTCTACCAGTGACCCTCACGCATACTCCAGCCTCGGTGATAAGCGACTCGACTGGTACGCAGATGGCTTCCCCTTAAAGCGGCAATTCCGGCAGTCCACCGGGCTTACGCACTTTGCTGCAACGTGGCCCGTTTGTCCACACTGGCGGCACACGTCCTGCTTGAAGCGGCACTGAGACACCTTGTGATCAAATCCGACGCACCTATGGCAAGCATAGGTACGGACGAGCGACCGGCAGCGGTACGAAAACCACTTGATATAGACCCGACCGGCCCTCTCAAGTATGGCCAGCGCTTTCTCGTCCACGTCTAGCGTCAGCGACACACTGGCGCCATCCGTGACGGACCAAGGCTTCGACTCCAAGTGCACAGACTTCTTGAATGCAGCCGCCGTCATTTCCTCCTGGAAGTTGTTTACGAACAACTCCTCCATGAAGAGCTCCGGCTCTATGCTGGTGTCCACATCGAACACCGTCACTTTTGGCCTCAAACCCTGGCTCTGCTGGACTTTCAGTCCTACTTCTGCGAACTTCTTGTTCGCCACCACGCGCTTTATCTCGCTCGCCGATGGCGTGCGGATAATGGCTCCACCGCGCTTTAGCTCACGCACTTCGTGCACACGTACACCAAGTGCGGGCGCAACTTCCCGGCGAACGCGCTCAGCAACCTGCTGCGGCGTCTCCTCGGGATTGCTGCTGGTCACCATTGCTGACCAGGTCTCCGGAGGCTTCCGAAGGCTGGGAGCAGCAATGGGAGCTGCAGCGGCGGCGGCGTAGCTAGCAGCGGCTAGCTGTACCACTGGAGCGGGCGCCTGTGGTGCGGGCGGTCCACCCGAGAAGCTCTGCAGCATCGCGTTCTTGACCGCAAGTGACATGGCCAGTTCCTCCAGGCGCTTTATGGCAGCCGAAATTTCCCTCGCAGCATCTCGTGGAATGCCCACCATGGCATTCCGGAACCCCTCTCCAGCCGCGGAAATCTCCGCCAGAACCGCAGGCGTTCCTCCTGCTACTATGCGCCAGGCCGGGCACAATTCCACTGAAGCGGGTGCAGCGGGGCCGGTAACGGGGGCGGCAACGGGGGCAGCAACGGGGTTGGCAACGGGGGCGGCAACGGGGGCGGCAACGGGGTCAGCAGCGGGGGCGGACGCGGGGCCGGACACGGGGTTAGCAGCGGGGGCAGACGCAGGGGCTGCGATCGTTGCAGCGGCGGGAGCAACGGCGACGGCTGGCGCAGCGACTCCTGCAACGACGGGGGCGGCGGCACGCGCGGACACGTCGCTCTCATCCGCTGAGCTAGCGACTCTCAGTCGCAGCTTTCGCGGGGGCGAATCCACCGGTGGCGGCATGGCTACGTCAGCCGGCGCCTGCACACGGGTGTCAGTCCGGTGCCCTCCACCTCGACCACGCTTCTTCCTTCCCGACGAACGCGCGGAGCTGGCAGCACTGCTGCTCGCGTCGCTCTCCATTTGCGCCTGTGCGATAGGCAGCAATATACAAGCGAAAACAGCACAAAAGTCTGCAAAACTTTTCGCCCAAAAGTATGCCGCGATTTAATTTGGCGCACGAAAGTATGCCGCACTTTTAAGTCCTCTGCTGTCTTCTGCTCTTTCACACGTATTCACAAACACACGCGCAGCAGCGAGATCGCTTATCAGCGAAACGTCGCTATTTAGCACTTTTAAAGTTGATTGTTGTTCTGGCTCGCGTTGTTTAGTCGAAACCAAAACGTAAACAGACAACCGAAAACGGGGCGCGCACTCAGAAAAAACACGTCTGCTCTCGACGACAATTAAAAGCGAACTGAGTAGATAGGGACATAAAGTCGAAGTTTGTTTTACGTGGCGTCTACCACCTTTAGGGGTTTACAACCACGGTACACAGTTGCGTCACATATGCGACGCATAGTACAACGGGTGAATTTGAGCGTCCACCAACGCCCCCAAAAGTTTAACCTTTCAGGTGCCAATCGAATGCATGCTGTCGGGCATAACATTCATCCTTGGTAAGGAGCGAGGCCTATCTAAAACCTCTTTTGGTCTATGGGTACAACACCCGGTTGTATAACGCAACTCCACGCCAAGCCGAACACTCTTCCCGCATTTGGGTACAACCAACCAGCCCCCACGATACTCCCACAAAGGGGGCCAACCTCATTTGGGCTGGCCTTGGCACCAGCCCATCCCGTGGTACCAAATTGACAGCTTTGGATCGGCTGTGCGCAATCAAAGACTGCTTCCCATACTGGTTTCCGACAACCGGGCACTGGGTGGGCGCCGTCGACTTCTCCAAGGAGTTGTCTTCCAGATTAAAGTGCTCTGGTACGACCTCGTGAATTGGCACAAGTACCGCATCACTGCCAGATTAAAGTTCTCTGGTAAGACCTCGTGAATTGGCACAAGTGCCACATCACTGCCAGATTAAGTGCTCTGGTAAGACCTCGTGAATTGGTACAAGTACCACATCACTGCCAGATTAGAGTGCTCTGGTAAGACTTCGTGGCATGGTCCAGGTTCCAGTACCACTACCAGTTTAGACTAATCGTCAGTCCGGCACTGGTCGGCCCTGTCCTCCAGGTCCTCTGTTGTCCACCAGCATGCGTCGCCTGCTGAAAACTATGTGGGCATAGCCTTCAAACAGTCGCATGCTGTCAGGGGTTGTCACAATGTCTGCAACAGTCCAGTCACCGGATGGTAATTGCCGAATTCCAAGCCCTTTCGGATCCCGCACATCCGCATAGAGGGGGCACTCGCACAGCACGTGCTGCCAGTCCTCTATGGGATCGCCACATGCACATTCGGTAGTCTCGCTAAGACCACGCGCATGCAGAAAAGCGTTCAGCGATCCATGTCCAGTCATTAAAAAACCAGCATGCATCGTGAACTTGAAGCTGGGGCGGCTGAAGACGAAGCTTACATCCGGGATGAACTTATGCGTCACACGACCGTGCTCGCCGTCATCCCACCGGAGTTGCCACTCACGCAATACGCGTTCGTCCAGCAGGGCTTTTCTCCTACCACGATCAAGGGTGGAAACATCTTGACCGTGGAGCCAATCGCCCGCTACCATGGGGTAGTTTCGCTTCATCTTAAACTGCATTGCAAGGCGCGTCGCTACAAGGTCAAGCGGTGGAGCTCCAGCAAGAACTTCAAGGGCATCGGTCGATACCGTTCGGCACGTGGGCAGACATCCAAGCAGGATGAGCCGATGGCAGGACTTGAGCGACCTCCTGGCGCCGACTAGTCTCATCACCACCTTGAACCACACCGAGGCACCAAAAAGTGCGCAAGGCACTATGAGTCCGGCATATATCCTTCGCCGTGCTTGCGGACTGAGTCCCCAGTCGACGCGTAGCACACGGGTCAGGGCTCCGACGACTCCGGCCAGCCGATCACGTAGTGACGCGATATGCGGGAGAAAACTCAACCGCTCGCCAGCCGTGATGCCAAGGTAACGGCATTGCTTCACATACCGCAAGTTTTCTCCAGCAAACCTTACGGCGGGGGGTCTGCCTGCTGACAGCCTGCCCTTAAGGAGCAACGTCACAGTCTTCGTTGCCGAGACTGAGACGCCTACCTCGATACCCCATACTCCAACTATCTCCATCAGTTGGGCTCCTTTTAGCTCCAATTGGGATCTGGAACTTCCCTCGACGAGCAGCAGCAGATCGTCAGCGTATGCACTAAAAGTGCAGTGCGCCTCAAGGTCTCGCAAATCTGCATAGAGAGGGCAAGCAACTAGCACGTGCTGCCAGTCTTCACACTCAGCGCCGCATTGGCATGCGGGCGTTGTGCTCAGAGTTCTCCGATGCAGAAATGCGTTCAGCGATCCATGGCCCGTCAGCAGAAATCCGGCGTGGAGACTAAATCCAAAGTCCATCCGGCTGAAGACGAAGCGTGCGTCCGGGATAAAGCGATGAGTCGGTCGACCGTGCTCATCGTCATCCCACCTGCGTTGCCATTCGCAGCACATGCACTCGTCCAGCATCGCCATCATCTGCCTCCGATCTAGATTTGCCAAATCTAGACCGAACAGCCAATCGCTTTCCTCCAGCGGGTGGGCACGCTTGACCTTGAACATGATTGCCAACTTCTTGGCAACCAGGTCCAAAGGTGGAGCTGCAGCAAGCACCTGCAGTGTCACGGTGGACACTATTCGGCATACCGCAAGGCATCCTAAGAGCCTGACTCTTTGGCAGGAGATGAGGCGCCTCCAGGCCCCCGACTCTCTCACAACCGCGGAATACCAAACCGAGGCACCAAATAGTGCACAGGGCACCATGAGTCCGGCATAAATGGTGCGTTTCGCTCGAAGACTGAGACCCCAGTCGACTCGCAGCACGCGACTCAATGCTCCAACGACTCCAGCCAGCTTTCCTCACAATCCTGCGATATGCGGTTGAAAATTCAGCCTCTCGCCGACTGTGATGCCAAGGTAGCGGTACTGCGTGACGTACGGCAGACTTGCTCCTGCAAATCGTACCAGGGGTGGCCTGGAAGCAGCCAATCTCCCCTTCAACATCATCATTGCCGTCTTGCTGGTTGAGATCGAGACTCCGACCTCGGCTCCCCAAGTTCCCACGACGGACAACAGCTCCTCTCCTCGTCTCTCCAGTTCGGCTCTCGACCTTCCCTCGACGAGAACCAGCAGATCGTCGGCGTATGCGCTGAAGACACACAAGGGCTCCAATCGTTGGAGCAGCACATCCATCATGGTGTTCCAAATGAACGGCCCACTGATGGATCCTTGCGGACAGCCTCGAGTTACCTCTACGTCGACTTCTCCGAATCTGCTGGTCATCCTCGCCCTCCTGCCACAGAAGAAGCTTCTCCACAAGCTGGCTTCGTGTCATCCTAGGGCTATTAAGCGGCGCATCGCGGCGCTCCACTCAATGTTGTCGAAGGCTCCCTTGAAGTCAATGAACAGACCTAGAACGTAGTTCGCCTGGCTGGCGGCTACGCCGGTCTGAACGTGACTCCATGCGTCCTTAACGCAGTGTCCAGGTCGAAAGCCGAATTGCCATCTATTTCCATCTGGAAGCACCTCTTTCATCCGACTCACCATGATCCCCTCCAGCACCTTGCCAAACACTGGCAGCAGGCAGATACCCCGATAGGATGCTGGATTGCTCCTATCCTTGTCGGGGCCCTTGAGGAGCGCCACTACTCGCGGGCACTTCCACTCAAGTGGGAAATATCCCTCTGCCATACAACGGGAAAGAAACGTTGTGATGTGCTCGGGGATGGCACGCCATACAGCCTTGCAGATACCGCCGGTTATGCCGTCTAGTCCGGGAGAGCGCCTGCTCTTCAACCGGGCGACGCATGCTCCGACCTCGAATGCTTCGAGGGACGGCGCAGCTTCGTTCTGGATGACAATGTCGTCACTCGCTTCCGCAACTGGGAAAAAGTTGCGGAGGAGGAGGCTCGCGCAGTCGTCCCAAGTTACAACCAGCCTGTCATCCGAACGAAGGCATCCCAGATCTGCGGACCGCTTTCGTCCTTGGCATATCCGGTATACGTGCCCCCATGGTTCGTCCCTGTGGTCTCCAACGAAGCTCCGCCAGTGATCCTCCTTCGTCTTCAGGATGAGCTTCTTGAACTCGCGAACGGCTGTCCGCAGATGAGTAGCAAGAAGCTGCGCAGAGTCATGATCTCTGCGCCGCGCATCCTGGGGCCTCCGCCTCAGTCTCCTGACCTCCTGGCGTTTGGTACTAAGCTCAGTGGTCCACCACTTAACCTTTCCCGGGGCTCTGGACGGCCTGCGGCCTAGCACCCTGTCGCACACGGACTGTACGGCAAGGCGTAGTGCAGACACCGAGGAGTCCAACGGCGAATTCCTAATTTCCTCCAAGGGAAGGTGCTCCAGGACTTCCTCTACCAGCTCCGAGTCGAACAGTCGCCAATTCGCATTGTTGAGTTTCCAGGACGGTACAGGAGCATATGTGTTCTCAACTGTATCTGGGGACGGCGATACCACAACAGTAATGATGTTGTGGTCGCTCAAGTCCCACTCGTCCACACTCCAGTCATACGTGGCCCACGTAGACGCAGCTCTATAGGCAATTGTCACGTCGGTATCGCTCTTTCCACGGCGATTGTCGAACGTAAACACCTCGCTGAATTGATTAAGGACTTCGGCTCCGCACCCTTCGATCCAGTCCTCCAGCTGCTCACCCCGAGTGTGGTTCAACTGCCCACGAAAACTTTCGTGGCGTTTACTGAACTACATGGGGGACACAGCATTCGCGTCCAGGCACAGGATGACCGGAGTACTGCTCGCCTGTAGCAGTACGGCATCCATGTAAATTAGGTCCCGCGTTGTCAATTCAGCGTGAGCATGGCAGTACAGTGAGGTCAGGTAGAAAGAGCCATTTCTACCAGTGACCCTCACGCATACTCCAGCCTCGGTGATAAGCGACTCGACTGGTAGTCAGATGGCTTCTGTGTCGTCGACGATGACGGCGGCGTTTCTTCTGCGCCCATCGAACAGCTTACTGCCGAACACTCTCATCCCGGATGGGAATCCTGTGATTCGGCCCGCTTCGTCCGAATACGGCTCCTGCAGCAGCGCAAAGGTGTGGCCAAGTTCGCGCATACGTGCACCAATGTCGATGCACGCAACGCGTCCCCGACCACAGTTGGCCTGGATGAGCACAAACATATTAATGTCTGGACTGCACCCTTGCCAACACTGCCCCGTAGATCGGGCACGATGCTGAGAGCATCGAATGCCCCGAGGGCAGCCCCTTAAAGCGGCAATTCCGGCAGTCCACCGGGCTTACGCACTTTGCTGCAACGTGGCCCGGCACTGAAACACCTTGTGGTCAAATCCGACGCACCTATCGCAAGCTTAGGTACGGACGAGCGACCGGCAGTGGTACGAAAACCACTTGATGTAGACCCGACCGGCCCTCTCAAGTATGGCCAGCGCTTTCTCGTCCACGTCTAGCGTCATCGACACACTGGCGCCATCAGTGACGGACCAAGGCTTCGACTCCAAGTGCACAGACTTCTTGAATGCAGCCGCCGTCATTTCTTCCTGGAAGTTGTTTGCGAACAACTCCTCCATAAAGAGCTCCGGCTCTATGCTGGTGTCCACATCGAACACCGTCACTTTTGGTCTCACTCCCTGGCTCTGCTGGACTTTCATCCAACCTCTGCGAACTTCTTGTTCGCCACCACGCGCTTTATCTCGCTCGCCGATGGCGTGCGGATAATGGCTCCACCGCGCTTTAGCTCACGCACTTCGTGCACACGTACACCAAGTGCGGGCGCAACTTCCCGGCGAACGCGCTCAGCAACCTGCTGCGGCGTCTCCTCGGGATTGTTGCTGGTCACCATTGCTGACCAGGTCTCCGGAGGCTTCCGAAGGCTTGGAGCAGCAATGGGAGCTGCAGCGGCGGCGGCGTAGCTAGCAGCGGCTAGCTGTACCACTGGAGCGGGCGCCTGTGGTGCGGGCGGTCCACCCGAGAAGCTCTGCAGCATCGCGTTCCTGACCGCGAGTGACATGGCCAGTTCCTCCAGGCGCTTTATGGCAGCCGAGATTTCCCTCGCCGCATCTTGTGGAATGCCCACCATGGCATTCCGGAACCCCTCTCCAGCTGCGGAAATCTACGCCAGAACCGCAGGCGTTCCTCCTGCTACTATGCGCCAGGCCGGGCACAATTTCACTGAAGCGGATGCAGCGGGGGCGGTAACGGGGGCGTCAACGGGGGCGGCAACGGGGGCGGCCACAGGAGCGGCAACGGGGGCGGCAACGGGGGCGGCAACGGGGGCGGCAACGTGGTCAGCGGGGGCGGCTGGCGCAGCGACTCCTGCAACGACGGGGGCGGCGGCACGCGCGGTCACGTCGCTCTCATCCGCTGAGCTAGCGACTCTCAGTCGCAGCTTTCGCGTGGCGAATCCACCGGTGGCGTCATGGCTACGTCAGCCTGCGCCTGCACACGGGTGTCGGTCTGGTGCCCTCCACCTCGACCACGCCTCTTCCTTCCCGACGAACGCGCGGAGCTGGCAGCACTGCTGCTCGCGTCGCTCTCCACTTGCGCCTGTGCAATAGGCAGCAATATAAAAGTGAAAACCGCACAAAAGTCTGCAATACTTTTCGCCCAAAAGTATGCCGCAATTTAATTTGGCGCACGAAAGTATGCCGCACTTTTATGTCCTCTGCTGCCTTCTGATTGGCTGGCCAATCAGGGACGAACACCGCTACCTTTACACGTATTCACAAACACACGCGCAGCAGCGAGATCGTTATCAGCGAATGTGTCGCTAATAAGCACTTTTAAAGTTACTTTGCTGTTTTTTCGCGTTGCTTTTACCGTTGGTTAGTCAAACCAAAATGTAAACAAACAACCGAAAACGGTGCGCGCACACAGAGAAAACACGTCTGCTCTCGACGACAATCAAAAGCGAACTGATAGATAGGGTTATAAAGTCGAATTTGTTTTACGTGGCGTCTACCACCTTTAGGGGTTTACAACCACGGTACACAGTTGCGTCACATATGTGACGCATAGTACAACGGGTGAATTTGAGCGTCCACCAACGCCCCCAAAAGTTTAACCTTTCAGGTGCCAATCGAATGCATGCTGTCGGGCATAACATTCATCCTTGGTAAGGAGCGAGGCCTATCTAAAACCTCTGTTGGTCTATGGGTACAACACCCGGTTGTATAACGCAACTCCACGCCGAGCCGAACACTCTTCCCGCATTTGGGTTCAACCAACAGCCCCCACGATACTCCCACAAAGGGGGCCAACCTCATTTGGGCTGGCCTTGGCCACTAGCCCATCCCGTGGTACCAAATTGACAGCTTTGGATCGGATGTGCGCAATCAAAGACTGCTTCCCATACTGGTTTCCGACAACCGGGCACTGGGTGGGCGCCGTCGACTTCTCCGAGGAGTTGTCTTCCAGATTAAAGTGCTCTGGTACGACCTCGTGAATTGGCACAAGTACCGCATCACTGCCAGATTAAAGTGCTCTGGTAAGACCTCGTGAGTTGGCACAAGTGCCGCATCACTGCCAGATTAAGTGCTCTGGTAAGACCTCGTGAATTGGCACAAGTACCGCATCACTGCCAGATTAGAGTGCTCTGGTAAGACTTCGTGGCATGGTCCAGGTTCCAGTACCACTTCCAGTTTTGGCCATCACTGACCCGGCACTGGTTGATCCTGGGTGTTCTCCGTGGGGGTGCTCCCTCGCCGCCGTCTAGCAAACGCCTCTTTCGCAAACAACTCCAGCATGCGGAGCTGTTCCGGTGTATCCAGGACCCGGGAAAAATCCCAACCGGCGTCCCCTCCTCTCACACCAAGTCCGTCGAGGTCTCGCAAATCTGCATAGAGAGGGCAAGCAAATAGCACGTGCTGCCAGTCTTCACACTCAGCGCCGCATTGGCATGCGGGCGTTGTGCTCAGAGTTCTCCGATGCAGAAATGCGTTCAGCGATCCATGGCCCGTCAGCAGAAATCCGGCGTGGAGACTAAATCCAAAGTCCATCCGGCTGAAGACGAAGCGTGCGTCCGGGATAAAGCGATGAGTCGGTCGACCGTGCTCATCGTCATCCCACCTGCGTTGCCATTCGCAGCACATGCACTCGTCAATTTTTTTAAAAAAACCCCAAAAACCAATTCTTTTTCCCCCCGGGGGGGGGGCCCTTTTACCTTAAAAATTTTTTCCAACTTCTTGGCAACCAGGTCCAAAGGTGGAGCTGCAGCAAGCACCTGCAGTGTCACGGTGGACAGCATCGCCATCATCTGCCTCCGATCTAGATTTGCCAAATCTAGACCGAACAGCCAATCGCTTTCCTCCAGCGGGTGGGCACGCTTGACCTTGAACATGATTGCCAACTTCTTGGCAACCAGGTCCAAAGGTGGAGCTGCAGCAAGCACCTGCAGTGTCACGGTGGACACTATTCGGCATACCGCAAGGCATCCTAAGAGCATGACTCTTTGGCAGGAGATGAGGCGCGTGCAGGCCCCCGACTCTCTCACAACCGCGGAATACCAAACCGAGGCACCAAATAGTGCACAGGGCACCATGAGTCCGGCATAAATGGTGCGTTTCGCTCGAGGACTGAGACCCCAGTCGACTCGCAGCACGCGACTCAATGCTCCAACGACTCCAGCCAGCTTTCCTCGCAATCCTGCGATATGCGGTTGAAAATTCAACCTCTCGCCGACTGTGATGCCAAGGTAGCGGTACTGCGTGACGTACGGCAGACTTGCTCCTGCAAATCGTACCAGGGGTGGCCTGGAAGCAGCCAATCTCCCCTTCAACATCATCATTGCCGTCTTGCTGGTTGAGATCGAGACTCCGACCTCGGCTCCCCAAGTTCCCACGACGGACAACAGCTCCTCTCCTCGTCTCTCCAGTTCGGCTCTCGACCTTCCCTCGACGAGAACCAGCAGATCGTCGGCGTATGCGCTGAAGACACACAAGGGCTCCAATCGTTGGAGCAGCATATCCATCATGGTGTTCCAAATGAACGGCCCACTGATGGATCCTTGCGGACAGCCTCGAGTTACCTCTACGTCGACTTCTCCGAATCTGCTGGTCATCCTCGCCCTCCTGCCACAGAAGAAGCTTCTCCATAAGCTGGATTCCTGGCATCCTAGGGCTATTAAGCGGCGGATCGCGGCGCTCCACTCAATGTTGTCCAAGGCTCCCTTGAAGTCAACGAACAGACCTAGAACGTAGTTCGCCTGGCTGGCGGCTACGCCGGTCTGAACGTGACTCCATGCGTCCTCCACGCAGTGTCTATTTCCATCTGGAAGCACCTCTTTCATCTGACTCACCATGATCCCCTCCAGCACCTTGCCAAACACTGGCAGCAGGCAGATACCCCGATAGGATGCTGGATTGCTCCTATCCTTGTCGGGGCCCTTGAGGAGCGCCACTACTCGCGGGCACTTCCACTCAAGTGGGAAATATCCCTCTGCCACACAACGGGAAAGCAACGTTGTGATATGCTCGGGGATGGCACGCCATACAGCCTTGCAGATACCGCCGGTTATGCCGTCCAGTCCGGGAGAGCGCCTGCTCTTCAACCGGGCGACGCATGCTCCGACCTCGAATGCTTCGAGAGCCGGCGCAGCTTCGTTCTGGATGACAACGTCGTCACTCGCTTCCGCAACTGGGAAAAAGTTGCGGAGGAGGAGACTCGCGCAGTCGTGCCAAGTTACAACTAGCCTGTCATCCGAACGAAGGCATCCCAGATCTGCGGACCGCTTTCGTCCTCGGCATATCCGGTATACGTGCCCCCATGGGTCGTCCCTGTGGTCTCCAACGAAGCTCCGCCAGTGATCCTCCTTCGTCTTCAGGATGAGCTTCTTGAACTCGCGAACGGCTGTCCGCAGATGAGTAGCAAGAAGCTGCGCAGAGTCATGGTCTCTGCGCCGCGCATCCTGGAGCCTCCGCCTCAGTCTCCTGACCTCCTGGCGTTTGGTACTAAGTTCAGTGGTCCACCACTTCACCTTTCCCGGGGCTCTGGACGGCCTGCGGCCTAGCACCCTGTCGCACACGGACTGTACGGCAAAGCGTAGTGCAGACACCGAGGAGTCGAACGGCGAATTCCTTATATCCTCTAAGGGAAGGTGCTCCAGGACTTCCTCTACCAGCTCCGAGTCGAACAGTTGCCAATTTGCATTGTTGAGTTTCCAGGACGGTACAGGAGCATATGTGCTCTCAACTGTATCTGGGGACGGCAATACCACAACAGTAATGATGTTGTGGTCGCTCAAGTCCCACTCGTCCACACTCCAGTCATACGTGGCCCACGTATAGGATGACCGGAGTACTACTCGCCTGAACAGTACGGCATTTATGTAAATTAGGTCCCGCGTTGTCAATTCAGCGTGAGCATGGCAGTACAGTGAAGCCAGGTAGAAAGAGCCATTTCTACCAGTGACCCTCACGCATACTCCAGCCTCGGTGATAAGCGACTCGACTGGTACGCAGATGGCTTCTGGGTCGTCGACGATGACGGCGGCGTTCCTTCTGCGCCCATCGAACAGCTTACTGCCGAACACTCTCATCCCGGATGGGAATCCTGTGATTCGGCCCGCTTCGTCCGAATACGGCTCCTGCAGCAGCGCAAAGGTGTGGCCAAGTTCGCGCATACGTGCACCAATGTCGATGCACGCAACGCGTCCCCGACCACAGTTGGCCTGGATGAGCACAAACATGTTAATGTCTGGACTGCACCCTTAAAGCGGCAATTCCGGCAGTCCACCCGGCTTACGCACTTTGCTGCAACGTGGCCCGTTTGTCCACACTTCCTGCTTGAAGCGGCACTGAGACACCTTGTGGTCAAATCCGACGCACCTATGGCAAGCATAGGTACGGACGAGCGACCGGCAACGGTAGGAAAACCACTTGATATAGACCCGACCGGTCCTCTTAAGTATGGCCAGCGCTTTCTCGTCCACGTCTAGCGTCAGCGACACACTGGCGCCATCCGTGACGGACCAAGGCTTCGACTCCAAGTGCACAGACTTCTTGAATGCAGCCGCCGTCATTTCTTCCTGGAAGTTGTTTGCGAACAACTCCTCCATAAAGAGCTCCGGCTCTATGCTGGTGTCCACATCGAACACCGTCACTTTTGGTCTCAATCTCCTGGCTCTGCTGGACTTTCATCCAACCTCTGCGAACTTCTTGTTCGCCACCACGCGCTTTATCTCGCTCGCCGATGGCGTGCGGATAATGGCTCCACCGCGCTTTAGCTCACGCACTTCGTGCACACGTACACCAAGTGCGGGCGCAACTTCCCGGCGAACGCGCTCAGCAACCTGCTGCGGCGTCTCCTCGGGATTGCTGCTGGTCACCATTGCTGACCAGGTCTCCGGAAGCTTCCGAAGGCTTGGAGCAGCAATGGGAGCTGCAGCGGCGGCGGCGTAGCTAGCAGCAGCTAGCTGTACCACTGGGGCGGGCGCCTGTGGCGCGCGCGGTCCACCCGAGAAGCTCTGCAGCATCGCGTTCTTGACCGCAAGTGACATGGCCAGTTCCTCCAGGCGCTTTATGGCAGCCGAAATTTCCCTCGCAGCATCTCGTGGAATGCCCACCATGGCATTCCGGAACCCCTCTCCAGCCGCGGAAATCTCCGCCAGAACCGCAGGCGTTCCTCCTGCTACTATGCGCCAGGCCGGGCACAATTTCACTGAAGCGGGTGCAGCGGGGGCGGTAACGGGGGCGTGAACGGGGGCTCAACGGGGGCTCAACGGGGTTGGCAACGGGGGCGGCAACGGGGGCGGCAACGGGGGCAGCAACGGGGTTGGCAACGGGGGCGGCAACGGGGTCAGCAGCGGGGGCGGACGCGGGGGCGGACGCGGAGGCTGCGATCGTTGCAGCGGCTGGAGCAACGGCGACCTCTGGCGCAGCGACTCCTGCAACGACGGGGGCGGCGGCACGCGCGGACACGTCGCTCTCATCCGCTGAGCTAGCGACTCTCAGTCGCAGCTTTCGCGGGGGCGAATCCACCGGTGGCGGCATGGCTACGTCAGCCGGCGCCTGCACACGGGTGTCAGTCCGGTGCCCTCCACCTCGACCACGCCTCTTCCTTCCCGACGAACGCGCGGAGCTGGCAGCACTGCTGCTCGCGTCGCTCTCCATTTGCGCCTGTGCGATAGGCAGCAATATACAAGCGAAAACCGCACAAAAGTCTGCAAAACTTTTCGCCCAAAAGTATGCCGCGATTTAATTTGGCGCACGAAAGTATGCCGCACTTTTAAATCCTCTGCTGTCTTCTGCTCTTTCACACGTATTCACAAACACACGCGCAGCAGCGAGATCGCTTATCAGCGAAACGTCGCTATTTAGCACTTTTAAAGTTGATTTGTTGTTCTGGCTCGCGTTGTTTAGTCGAAACCAAAACGTAAACAGACAACCGAAAACGGGGCGCGCACTCAGAAAAAACACGTCTGCTCTCGACGACAATCAAAAGCGAACTGAGTAGATAGGGACATAAAGTCGAAGTTTGTTTTACGTGGCGTCTACCACCTTTAGGGGTTTACAACCACGGTACACAGTTGCGTCACATATGCGACGCATAGTACAACGGGTGAATTTGAGCGTCCACCAACGCCCCCAAAAGTTTAACCTTTCAGGTGCCAATCGAATGCATGCTGTCGGGCATAACATTCATCCTTGGTAAGGAGCGAGGCCTATCTAAAACCTCTGTTGGTCTATGGGTACAACACCCGGTTGTATAACGCAACTCCACGCCGAGCCGAACACTCTTCCCGCATTTGGGTACAACCAACCAGCCCCCACGATACTCCCACAAAGGGGGCCAACCTCATTTGGGCTGGCCTTGGCACCAGCCCATCCCGTGGTACCAAATTGACAGCTTTGGATCGGCTGTGCGCAATCAAAGACTGCTTCCCATACTGGTTTCCGACAACCGGGCACTGGGTGGGCGCCGTCGACTTCTCCAAGGAGTTGTCTTCCAGATTAAAGTGCTCTGGTACGACCTCGTGAATTGGCACAAGTACCGCATCACTGCCAGATTAAAGTTCTCTGGTAAGACCTCGTGAATTGGCACAAGTGCCACATCACTGCCAGATTAAGTGCTCTGGTAAGACCTCGTGAATTGGTACAAGTACCGCATCACTGCCAGATTAGAGTGCTCTGGTAAGACTTCGTGGCATGGTCCAGGTTCCAGTACCACTACCAGTTTAGACTAATCGTCAGTCCGGCACTGGTCGGCCCTGTCCTCCAGGTCCTCCGTTGTCCACCAGCATGCGTCGCCTGCTGAAAACTATGTGGGCATAGCCTTCAAACAGTCGCATGCTGTCAGGGGTTGTCACAATGTCTGCAACAGTCCAGTCACCGGATGGTAATTGCCGAATTCCAAGCCCTTTCGGGTCCCGCACATCCGCATAGAGGGGGCACTCGCACAGCACGTGCTGCCAGTCCTCTATGGGATCGCCACATGCACATTCGGTAGTCTCGCTAAGACCACGCGCATGCAGAAAAGCGTTCAGCGATCCATGTCCAGTCATTAAAAAACCAGCATGCATCGTGAACTTGAAGCTGGGGCGGCTGAAGACGAAGCTTACATCCGGGATGAACTTATGCGTCACACGACCGTGCTCGCCGTCATCCCACCGGAGTTGCCACTCACGCAATACGCGTTCGTCCAGCAGGGCTTTTCTCCTACCACGATCAAGGGTGGAAACATCTTGACCGTGGAGCCAATCGCCCGCTACCATGGGGTAGTTTCGCTTCATCTTAAACTGCATTGCAAGGCGCGTCGCTACAAGGTCAAGCGGTGGAGCTCCAGCAAGAACTTCAAGGGCATCGGTCGATACCGTTCGGCACGTGGGCAGACATCCAAGCAGGATGAGCCGATGGCAGGACTTGAGCGACCTCCTGGCGCCGACTAGTCTCATCACCACCTTGAACCACACCGAGGCACCAAAAAGTGCGCAAGGCACTATGAGTCCGGCATATATCCTTCGCCGTGCTTGCGGACTGAGTCCCCAGTCGACGCGTAGCACACGGGTCAGGGCTCCGACGACTCCGGCCAGCCGATCACGTAGTGACGCGATATGCGGGAGAAAACTCAACCGCTCGCCAGCCGTGATGCCAAGGTAACGGCATTGCTTCACATACCGCAAGTTTGCTCCAGCAAACCTTACGGCGGGGGGTCTGCCTGCTGACAGCCTGCCCTTAAGGAGCAACGTCACAGTCTTCGTTGCCGAGACTGAGACGCCTACCTCGATACCCCATACTCCAACTATCTCCATCAGTTGGGCTCCTTTTAGCTCCAATTGGGATCTGGAACTTCCCTCGACGAGCAGCAGCAGATCGTCAGCGTATGCACTAAAAGTGCAGTGCGCCTCAAGGTCTCGCAAATCTGCATAGAGAGGGCAAGCAACTAGCACGTGCTGCCAGTCTTCACACTCAGCGCCGCATTGGCATGCGGGCGTTGTGCTCAGACTTCTCCGATGCAGAAATGCGTTCAGCGATCCATGGCCCGTCAGCAGAAATCCGGCGTGGAGACTAAATCCAAAGTCCATCCGGCTGAAGACGAACCGTGCGTCCGGGATAAAGGGATGAGTCGGTCGACCGTGCTCATCGTCATCCCACCTGCGTTGCCATTCACAGCACATGCGCTCGTCCAGCATCGCCATCATCTGCCTCCGATCTAGATTTGCCAAATCTAGACCGAACAGCCAATCGCTTTCCTCCAGCGGGTGGGCACGCTTGACCTTGAACATGATTGCCAATTTCTTGGCAACCAGGTCCAAAGGTGGAGCTGCAGCAAGCACCTGCAGTGCCACGGTGGACACTGTTCGGCATACCGCAAGGCATCCTAAGAGCATGACTCTTTGGCAGGAGATGAGGCGCCTCCTGGCCCCCGACTCTCTCACAACCGCGGAATACCAAACCGAGGCACCAAATAGTGCACAGGGCACCATGAGTCCGGCATAAATGGTGCGTTTCGCTCGAGGACTGAGACCCCAGTCGACTCGCAGCACGCGACTCAATGCTCCGACGACTCCAGCCAGCTTTCCTCGCAATCCTGCGATATGCGGTTGAAAATTCAACCTCTCGCCGACTGTGATGCCAAGGTAGCGGTACTGCGTGACGTACGGTAGACTTGCTCCTGCAAATCGTACCAGGGGTGGCCTGGAAGCAGCCAATCTCCCCTTCAACATCGTCATTGCCGTCTTGCCGGTTGAGATCGAGACTCCGACCTCGGCTCCCCAAGTTCCCACGACGGACAACAGCTCCTCTCCTCGTCTCTCCAGTTCGGCTCTCGACCTTCCCTCGACGAGAACCAGCAGATCGTCGGCGTATGCGCTGAAGACACACAAGGGCTCCAATCGTTGGAGCAGCATATCCATCATGGTGTTCCAAATGAACGGCCCACTGATGGATCCTTGCGGACAGCCTCGAGTTACCTCTACGTCGACTTCTCCGAATCTGCTGGTCATCCTCGCCCTCCTGCCACAGAAGAAGCTTCTCCACAAGCTGGCTTCCTGGCATCCTAGGGCTATTAAGCGGCGGATCGCGGCGCTCCACTCAATGTTGTCCAAGGCTCCCTTGAAGTCAACGAACACACCTAGAACGTAGTTCGCCTGGCTGGCGGCTACGCTGGTCTGAACGTGCCTCCATGCGTCCTCCACGCAGTGTCCAGTTCGAAAGCCGAATTGCCATCTATTTCCATCTGGAAGCACCTCTTTCATCTGACTCACGATGATCCCCTCCAGCACCTTGCCAAACACTGGCAGCAGGCAGATACCCCGATAGGATGCTGGATTGCTCCTATCCTTGTCGGGGCCCTTGAGGAGCGCCACTACTCGCGGGCACTTCCACTCAAGTGGGAAATATCCCTCTGCCACACAACGGGAAAGAAACGTTGTGATATGCTTGGGGATGGCACGCCATACAGCTTTGCAGATACCGCCGGTTATGCCGTCCAGTCCGGGAGAGCGCCTGCTCTTCAACCGGGCGACGCATGCTCCGACCTCGAATGCTTCGAGAGCCGGCGCAGCTTCGTTCTGGATGACAACGTCGTCACTCGCTTCCGCAACTGGGAAAAAGTTGCGGAGGAGGAGACTCGCGCAGTCGTGCCAAGTTACAACTAGCCTGTCATCCGAACGAAGGCATCCCAGATCTGCGGACCGCTTTTGTCCTCGGCATATCCGGTATACGTGCCCCCATGGGTCGTCCCTGTGGTCTCCAACGAAGCTCCGCCAGTGATCCTCCTTCGTCTTCAGTATGAGCTTCTTGAACTCGCGAACGGCTGTCCGCAGATGAGTAGCAAGAAGCTGCGCAGAGTCATGGTCTCTGCGCCGCGCATCCTGGAGCCTCCGCCTCAGTCTCCTGACCTCCTGGCGTTTGGTACTAAGTTCAGTGGTCCACCACTTCACCTTTCCCGGGGCTCTGGACGGCCTGCGGCCTAGCACCCTGTCGCACACGGACTGTACGGCAAAGCGTAGTGCAGACACCGAGGAGTCGAACGGCGAATTCCTAATATCCTCTAAGGGAAGGTGCTCCAGGACTTCCTCTACCAGCTCCGAGTCGAACAGTTGCCAATTTGCATTGTTGAGTTTCCAGGACGGTACAGGAGCATATGTGCTCTCAACTGTATCTGGGGACGGCAATACCACAACAGTAATGATGTTGTGGTCGCTCAAGTCCAACTCGTCCACACTCCAGTCATACGTGGCCCACGTAGACGCAGCTCTATTGGCAATTGTCACGTCGATATCGCTCTGTCCACGGCGATTGTCGAACGTAAACACCTCGCTGAATTGATTAAGGACTTCGGCTCCGCACCCTTCGATCCAGTCCTCCAGCTGCTCACCCCGAGTGTGGTTCAACTGCCCACGAAAACTTTCGTGGCGTTTACTGAACTACATGGGGGACACAGCATTCGCGTCCAGGGACAGGATGACCGGAGTACTGCTCGCCTGTAACAGTGCGGCATCCATGTAAATTAGGTCCCGCGTTGTCAATTCAGCGTGAGCATGGCAGTACAGTGAGGTCAGGTAGAAAGAGCCATTTCTACCAGTGACCCTCACGCATACTCCAGCCTCGGTGATAAGCGACTCGACTGGTAGTCAGATGGCTTCTGGGTCGTCGACGATGACGGCGGCGTTTCTTCTGCGCCCATCGAACAGCTTACTGCCGAACACTCTCATCCCGGATGGGAATCCTGTGATTCGGCCCGCTTCGTCCGAATACGGCTCCTGCAGCAGCGCAAAGGTGTGGCCAAGTTCGCGCATACGTGCACCAATGTCGATGCACGCAACGCGTCCCCGACCACAGTTGGCCTGGATGAGCACAAACATATTAATGTCTGGACTGCACCCTTGCCAACACTGCCCCGTAGATCGGGCACGATGCTGAGAGCATCGAATGCCCCGAGGGCAGCCCCTTAAAGCGGCAATTCCGGCAGTCCACCGGGCTTACGCACTTTGCTGCAACGTGGCCCGTTTGTCCACACTGGCGGCACACGTCCTGTTTGAAGCGGCACTGAGACACCTTGTGATCAAATCCGACGCACCTATGGCAAGCATAGGTACGGACGAGCGACCGGCAGCGGTACGAAAACCACTTGATATAGACCCGACCGGCCCTCTCAAGTATGGCCAGCGCTTTCTCGTCCACGTCTAGCGTCAGCGACACACTGGCGCCATCCGTGACGGACCAAGGCTTCGACTCCAAGTGCACAGACTTCTTGAATGCAGCCGCCGTCATTTCCTCCTGGAAGTTGTTTACGAACAACTCCTCCATGAAGAGCTCCGGCTCTATGCTGGTGTCCACATCGAACACCGTCACTTTTGGCCTCAAACCCTGGCTCTGCTGGACTTTCAGTCCTACTTCTGCGAACTTCTTGTTCGCCACCACGCGCTTTATCTCGCTCGCCGATGGCGTGCGGATAATGGCTCCACCGCGCTTTAGCTCACGCACTTCGTGCACACGTACACCAAGTGCGGGCGCAACTTCCCGGCGAACGCGCTCAGCAACCTGCTGGGGCGTCTCCTCGGGATTGCTGCTGGTCACCATTGCTGACCAGGTCTCTGGAGGCTTCCGAAGGCTTGGAGCAGCATTGGGAGCTGCAGCGGCGGCGGCGTAGCTAGCAGCGGCTAGCTGTACCACTGGAGCGGGCGCCTGTGGTGCGGGCGGTCCACCCGAGAAGCTCTGCAGCATCGCGTTCTTGACCGCAAGTACATGCCAGTTCTCCAGGCGCTTTATGCAGCCGAAATTTCCCTCGCAGCATCTCGTGGAATGCCCACCATGGCATTCCGGAACCCCTCTCCAGCTGCGGAAATCTCCGCCAGAACCGCAGGCTTTCCTCCTGCCACTATGCGCCAGGCCGGGCTCAATGGCACTGAAGCGGGTGCAGCGGGGACGGCAACGGGGGCGGCAACGGGGGCGGCAACGGGGGCGGCCACAGGAGCGGCAACGGGGGCGGCAACGGGGGCGGCAACGTGGTCAGCGATCGTGGCAGCGGCGGGAGCAACGGCGACGGCTGGAGCAGCGACTCCTGCAACGACGGGGGCGGCGGCACGCGCGGACACGTCGCTCTCATCCGCTGAGCTAGCGACTCTCAGTCGCAGCTTTCGCGGGGGCGAATCCACCGGTGGCGTCATGGCTACGTCAGCCTGCGCCTGCACACGGGTGTCGGTCCGGTGCCCTCCACCTCGACCACGCCTCTTCCTTCCCGACGAACGCGCGGAGCTGGCAGCACTGCTGCTCGCGTCGCTCTCCATTTGCGCCTGTGCGATAGGCAGCAATATACAAGTGAAAACCGCACAAAAGTCTGCGATACTTTTCGCCCAAAAGTATGCCGCGATTTAATTCGGCGCACGAAAGTATGCCGCACTTTTAAATCCTCTGCTGCCTTCTGCTCTTTCACACGTATTCACAAACACACGCGCAGCAGCGAGATCGCTTATCAGCGAAACGTCGCTATTTAGCACTTTTAAAGTTGATTTGTTGTTCTGGCTCGCGTTGTTTACCGTTGGTTAGTCGAAACCAAAACGTAAACAGACAACCGAAAACGGGGCGCGCACTCAGAAAAAACACGTCTGCTCTCGACGACAATCAAAAGCGAACTGAGTAGATAGGGACATAAAGTCGAATTTGTTTTACGTGGCGTCTACCACCTTTAGGGGTTTACAACCACGGTACACAGTTGCGTCACATATGCGACGCATAGTACAACGGGTGAATTTGAGCGTCCACCAACGCCCCCAAAAGTTTAACCTTTCAGGTGCTAAATCGAATGCATGCTGTCGGGCATAACATTCATCCTTGGTAAGGAGCGAGGCCTATCTAAAACCTCTGTTGGTCTATGGGTACAACACCCGGTTGTATAACGCAACTCCACGCCGAGCCGAACACTCTTCCCGCATTTGGGTACAACCAACAGCCCCCACGATACTCCCACAAAGGGGGCCAACCTCATTTGGGCTGGCCTTGGCACCAGCCCATCCCGTGGTACCAAATTGACAGCTTTGGATCGGCTGTGCGCAATCAAAGACTGCTTCCCATACTGGTTTCCGACAACCGGGCACTGGGTGGGCGCCGTCGACTTCTCCGAGGAGTTGTCTTCCAGATTAAAGTGCTCTGGTACGACCTCGTGAATTGGCACAAGTACCGCATCACTGCCAGATTAAAGTGCTCTGGTAAGACCTCGTGAGTTGGCACAAGTGCCGCATCACTGCCAGATTAAGTGCTCTGGTAAGACCTCGTGAATTGGCACAAGTACCGCATCACTGCCAGATTAGAGTGCTCTGGTAAGACTTCGTGGCATGGTCCAGGTTCCAGTACCATTTCCAGTTTTGGCCATCACTGACCCGGCACCGGTTGAGCCTGGGTGTTCTCCGTGGGGGTGCTCCCTCGCCGCCGTCTAGCAAACGCCTCTCTCGCAAACAACTCCAGCATGCGGAGCTGTTCCGGTGTATCCAGGACCCGGGAAAAATCCCAACCGGCGTCCCCTCCTCTCACACCAAGTCCGTCGAGGTCTCGCAAATCTGCATAGAGAGGGCAAGCAACTAGCACGTGCTGCCAGTCTTCACACTCAGCGCCGCATTGGCATGCGGGCGTTGTGCTCAGAGTTCTCCGATGCAGAAATGCGTTCAGCGATCCATGGCCCGTTAGCAGAAATCCGGCGTGGAGACTAAATCCAAAGTCCATCCGGCTGAAGACGAAGCGTGCGTCCGGGATAAAGCGATGAGTCGGTCGACCGTGCTCATCGTCATCCCACCTGCGTTGCCATTCGCAGCACATGCGCTCGTCCAGCATCGCCATCATCTGCCTCCGATCTAGATTTGCCAAATCTAGACCGAACAGCCAATCGCTTTCCTCCAGCGGGTGGGCACGCTTGACCTTGAACATGATTGCCAATTTCTTGGCAACCAGGTCCAAAGGTGGAGCTGCAGCAAGCACCTGCAGTGCCACGGTGGACACTGTTCGGCATACCGCAAGGCATCCTAAGAGCATGACTCTTTGGCAGGAGATGAGGCGCCTCCTGGCCCCCGACTCTCTCACAACCGCGGAATACCAAACCGAGGCACCAAATAGTGCACAGGGCACCATGAGTCCGGCATAAATGGTGCGTTTCGCTCGAGGACTGAGACCCCAGTCGACTCGCAGCACGCGACTCAATGCTCCGACGACTCCAGCCAGCTTTCCTCGCAATCCTGCGATATGCGGTTGAAAATTCAACCTCTCGCCGACTGTGATGCCAAGGTAGCGGTACTGCGTGACGTACGGCAGACTTGCTCCTGCAAATCGTACCAGGGGTGGCCTGGAAGCAGCCAATCTCCCCTTCAACATCATCATTGCCGTCTTGCTGGTTGAGATCGAGACTCCGACCTCGGCTCCCCAAGTTCCCACGACGGACAACAGCTCCTCTCCTCGTCTCTCCAGTTCGGCTCTCGACCTTCCCTCGACGAGAACCAGCAGATCGTCGGCGTATGCGCTGAAGACACACAAGGGCTCCAATCGTTGGAGCAGCACATCCATCATGGTGTTCCAAATGAACGGCCCACTGATGGATCCTTGCGGACAGCCTCGAGTTACCTCTACGTCGACTTCTCCGAATCTGCTGGTCATCCTCGCCCTCCTGCCACAGAAGAAGCTTCTCCACAAGCTGGCTTCCTGGCATCCTAGGGCTATTAAGCGGCGCATCGCGGCGCTCCACTCAATGTTGTCGAAGGCTCCCTTGAAGTCAACGAACAGACCTAGAACGTAGTTCGCCTGGCTGGCGGCTACGCTGGTCTGAACGTGCCTCCATGCGTCCTCAACGCAGTGTCCAGGTCGAAAGCCGAATTGCCATCTATTTCCATCTGGAAGCACCTCTTTCATCCGACTCACCATGATCCCCTCCAGCACCTTGCCAAACACTGGCAGCAGGCAGATACCCCGATAGGATGCTGGATTGCTCCTATCCTTGTCGGGGCCCTTGAGGAGCGCCACTTCCACTCAAGTGGGAAATATCCCTCTGCCACACAACGGGAAAGCAACGTTGTGATGTGCTCGGGGATGGCACGCCATACAGCCTTGCAGATACCGCCGGTTATGCCGTCTAGTCCGGGAGAGCGCCTGCTCTTCAACCGGGCGACGCATGCTCCGACCTCGAATGCTTCGAGGGACGGCGCAGCTTCGTTCTGGATGACAATGTCGTCACTCGCTTCCGCAACTGGGAAAAAGTTGCGGAGGAGGAGACTCGCGCAGTCGTGCCAAGTTACAAACAGCCTGTCATCCGAACGAAGGCATCCCAGATCTGTGGACCGCATTCGTCCTCGGCATATCCGGTATACGTGCCCCCATGGGTCGTCCCTGTGGTCTCCAACGAAGCTCCGCCAGTGATCCTCCTTCGTCTTCAGGATGAGCTTCTTGAGTCATGATCTCTGCGCCGCGCATCCTGGAGCCTCCGCCTCAGTCTCCTGACCTCCTGGCGTTTGGTACTAAGCTCAGTGGTCCACCACTTCACCTTTCCCGGGGCTCTGGACGGCCTGCGGCCTAGCACCCTGTCGCACACGGACTGTACGGCAAGGCGTAGTGCAGACA
The DNA here is from genome assembly GCA_018151165.1 of Drosophila arawakana. Lineage (NCBI taxonomy): Eukaryota > Metazoa > Arthropoda > Insecta > Diptera > Drosophilidae > Drosophila > Drosophila arawakana. Next base: position 186,015 of record JAECWX010000083.1, on the reverse strand, counting down.
CCGAGGAGTCCAACGGCGAATTCCTAATTTCCTCCAAGGGAAGGTGCTCCAGGACTTCCTCTACCAGCTCCGAGTCGAACAGTCGCCAATTCGCATTGTTGAGTTTCCAGGACGGTACAGGAGCATATGCGCTCTCAACTGTATCTGGGGACGGCGATACCACAACAGTAATGATGTTGTGGTCGCTCAAGTCCCACTCGTCCACACTCCAGTCATACGTGGCCCACGTAGACGCAGCTCTATTGGCAATTGTCACGTCGATATCGCTCTGTCCACGGCGATTGTCGAACGTAAACACCTCGCTGAATTGATTAAGGACTTCGGCTCCACTCCCTTCGATCCAGTCCTCCAGCTGCTCACCCCGAGTGTGGTTCAACTGCCCACGAAAACTTTCGTGGCGTTTACTGAACCACATGGGGGACACAGCATTCGCGTCCAGGCACAGGATGACCGGAGTACTGCTCGCCTGTAGCAGTACGGCATCCATGTAAATTAGGTCCCGCGTTGTCAATTCAGCGTGAGCATGGCAGTACAGTGAGGTCAGGTAGAAAGAGCCATTTCTACCAGTGACCCTCACGCATACTCCAGCCTCGGTGATAAGCGACTCGACTGGTAGGCAGATGGCTTCTGGGTCGTCGACGATGACGGCGGCGTTCCTTCTGCGCCCATCGAACAGCTTACTGCCGAACACTCTCATCCCGGATGGGAATCCTGTGATTCGGCCCGCTTCGTCCGAATACGGCTCCTGCAGCAGCGCAAAGGTGTGGCCAAGTTCGCGCATACGTGCACCAATGTCGATGCACGCAACGCGTCCCCGACCACAGTTGGCCTGGATGAGAACAAACATATTAATGTCTGGACTGCACCCTTGCCAACACTGCCCCGTAGATCGGGCACGGTGCTGAGAGCATCGAATGCCCCGAGGGCAGCCCCTTGAAGCGGCAATTCCGGCAGTCCACCGGGCTTACGCACTTTGCTGCAACGTGGCCCGTTTGTCCACACTGGCGGCACACGTCCTGCTTGAAGCGGCACTGAGACATGTGATCAAATCCGACGCACCTATGGCAAGCATAGGTACGGACGAGCGACCGGCAGCGGTACGAAAACCACTTGATATAGACCCGACCGGCCCTCTCAAGTATGGCCAGCGCTTTCTCGTCCACGTCTAGCGTCAGCGACACACTGGCGCCATCCGTGACGGACCAAGGCTTCGACTCCAAGTGCACAGACTTCTTGAATGCAGCCGCCGTCATTTCCTCCTGGAAGTTGTTTACGAACAACTCCTCCATGAAGAGCTCCGGCTCTATGCTGGTGTCCACATCGAACACCGTCACTTTTGGCCTCAAACCCTGGCTCTGCTGGACTTTCAGTCCTACTTCTGCGAACTTCTTGTTCGCCACCACGCGCTTTATCTCGCTCGCCGATGGCGTGCGGATAATGGCTCCACCGCGCTTTAGCTCACGCACTTCGTGCACACGTACACCAAGTGCGGGCGCAACTTCCCGGCGAACGCGCTCGGCAACCTGCTGGGGCGTCTCCTCGGGATTGCTGCTGGTCACCATTGCTGACCAGGTCTCCGGAGGCTTCCGAAGGCTGGGAGCAGCAATGGGATCTGCAGCGGCGGCGGCGTAGCTAGCAGCGGCTAGCTGTACCACTGGAGCGGGCGCCTGTGGTGCGGGCGGTCCACCCGAGAAGCTCTGCAGCATCGCGTTCTTGACCGCAAGTAACATGGCCAGTTCCTCCAGGCGCTTTATGGCAGCCGAAATTTCCCTCGCAGCATCTCGTGGAATGCCCACCATGGCATTCCGGAACCCCTCTCCAGCCGCGGAAATCTCCGCCAGAACCGCAGGCGTTCCTCCTGCTACTATGGGCCAGGCCGGGCACAATTCCACTGAAGCGGGTGCAACGGGGGCAGCAACGGGGTTGGCAACGGGGGCGGCAACGGGGTCAGCAGCGGGGGCGGACGCGGGGGCGGACGCGGAGGCTGCGATCGTTGCAGCGGCTGGAGCAACGGCGACGGCTGGCGCAGCGACTCCTGCAACGACGGGGGCGGCGGCACGCGCGGACACGTCGCTCTCATCCGCTGAGCTAGCGACTCTCAGTCGCAGCTTTCGCGGGGGCGAATCCACCGGTGGCGGCATGGCTACGTCAGCCGACGCCTGCACACGGGTGTCAGTCCGGTGCCCTCCACCTCGACCACGCCTCTTCCTTCCCGACGAACGCGCGGAGCTGGCAGCACTGCTGCTCGCGTCGCTCTCCATTTGCGCCTGTGCGATAGGCAGCAATATACATGCGAAAACTGCACAAAAGTCTGCAAAACTTTTCGCCCAAAAGTATGCCGCGATTTAATTCGGCGCACGAAAGTATGCCGCACTTTTAAATCCTCTGCTGCCTTCTGATTGGCTGGCCAATCAGGGACGAACACCGGTACCTTTACACGTAAATCACAAACACACGCGCAGCAGCTAGATCGTTATCAGCGAAAGTGTCGCTAATAAGCACTTTTAAAATTACTTTGTTGTTTTTTCGCGTTGCTTTTACCGTTGGTTAGTCAAACCAAAAATGTAAACAAACAACCGAAAACGGTGCGCGCACACAGAAAAAACACGTCTGCTCTCGACGCCAATTAAAAGCGAACTCTGATAGATAGGGACAGTAGGAATCTCGTTAATCCATTCATGCGCGTCGCTAATTAGATGACGAGGCATTTGGCTATTTTTTGTGTCGCATTTATCTGGCAAGCCAGCGTTACACCCACCACTCAGAATAGTCTGAGCGTGAAGTGATCACATGCGTTACTTTGTACCTTTTTAAGATGTTATGCCAAGGTAGCAGGCTTTAAGAAGAGCATCCACAGTATTTAGATAGTCAATGTGTTCCGCCACGAAACCCAGTGTGATACATGAAGGTCTTAAAGCCAAAAACTCCACTAGACACCACCCTGGCACTGATGACATTGCTGTCACCAGCATTTAGAACACCAAGAGCCATCAGCCTTTTTACGGACAGACTACTCCAAATGCCCCGCCAGTTTAATGTCGCAGAAACGACCTCAATATCCGCATGTGCCTGAAAACTTCTCCGCAATGAGGTTCGTACGTCCGTCCTGTCATAGATCGAGACCTTGCTATGGTGGGCAGAGTCCAGATCTAGTCCGTCAGTCACAATCTGTGCGTCTAGTACGATTGTCTTATTACGTCGGGTAGCGTCGGGTCTCTCCCTGCAGACTTGGTTCAGCAATGACGGAGAAGCCTCTTGCCTCAAGCCCCCTCTTGAGATAATTAACGACTCCGTTGTGTCTAGCCACCCGCCTCCCATGCGTACGATGACATTTTTGCAAGATGTGGTTTAGTGATTCGGGAGCATCACAACCTGCACGACACTGCCTCCCCAATTCGTGCCTTCCCCTTGTGGTCCGTGACCTCGTAGGTAGGGCATTTATCCGCAGCTTGATTCCATTCAGATAAGCTTTACCGGTAAGCAAACGCGTGGGCTGAACAACCCACCCGTGTTGCGGGGCAAAACGCCCTGCTTCACGGAGACCGCTGCCATCAACAGACATGTGCAACCTGTTCGCCCAGTACGAATCAATCTTTGAACGTGATAACAGCTCATTAACCCCAGCCTTTAATCTATCTCGGGCCTTGCGTTGCTCGATATCTAGGAAAGCACTTGCCACCCCTGATTGCTCGAGGTGAGGCCATTTTATCCCAGATAATCGGTTTAAGCGCAACATCGGCGCTGTCCAACGAATCGAAGGAATCCCGAGACCCCCACAAAAGTGAGGGGCATGGAAGAATGCAACTGACACATCCAATGGAAGATCTAACCACTTCCTAACGAAAGACCGTACCAGTCTGTCACACTTTCTCAGAACGCCCAACGACACACTCCCAAGAGTTAGCTTGTGATAGAGTTGTGGAATTAGAACGGTTCTGAGGGCGAACAACTTCTGTTGAGGCTTCAGGGGTGACCGCGTTAATATATCCAACTTTGGACCAATGTCCTCGGAAGGATTATAACGGGCCCTCCCTTCCGCAGAAAACCTAATGCCAAGATACTTCCATTCCTCGGAGCGTTTCAAAGCTGGACACGTGCGCGAACCTATGCAGAATGTATCTGTGGTGATCACAGTACACTTCTGCTTTGGTTGCCCTTTTATGCTAACAGTAAAACACTTGTTAGCATTTAAGGTAAGCCCAACGGAAGAGAGAGTCATAGTTAAGAGAGTCATAGTTACTCCCGCCGTTGACCCGCGCTTACTTGAATTTCTTCACTTTGACATTCAGAGCACTGGGCAGAAATCACATTGTGTCAACACCCGCTAGGGCCATCACAATGCTTTGTTTTAATTAGACAGTCGGATTCCCCAAGTCCGTGCCAGTTCTGAATTGATTGTTAATTGATAATCGTTATAATTTAAAAGAACTAACTGGTTACCCAGTTAGTATTCTTAAAAATTTTAGCAAGAAAGTTCCACAATTGGCTACGTAACTAAATTATCCGGGGAACAAGAAACTACCATAAATGATAGAAACTCTATTTACCCAGAACGAGCACATAAACCATGTTATTGTTTCCCAATCAAGCCCGACTATCTCAATCTTCAGAGCCAATCCTTATCCCGAAGTTACGGATCTAATTTGCCGACTTCCCTTACCTACATTATTCTATCGACTAGAGACTCTTCACCTTGGAGACCAGCTGCGGATATTGGTACGGCCTGTTGAGAAGTTTGCGTGTCCCCACCATAAATTTTCCGAGGTCCGAGGAGAAAATATCGACACAACAGTATATGTCATGCTCTTCTAGCCCATCTACCATATCTCTCTGCGAAAGACTTCCATGGTAGTACGGCTATAAAACAGAAAAGAAAACTCTTCCGATATCTCTCGACGGCTTCTTTATGGTCGTTCCTGTTGCCAGGATGAGCACAAGGCCCATATTTAATAACAAACGGATACTCAACAGGTTACGGAATTGGAACCGTATTCCCTTTCGTTCAAAATTATTCAAGTGTATTAATTTAGTTACAGTTTTAAAATTTGACAAATTTTTACTTGAAAATTTTCGGCTTTCGCCTTGAACTTAGGACCGACTAACTCGTGATCAACCACTGTTCACACGAAACCCTTCTCCACTTCAGTCCTCCAAGGTCTCATTCGATTATTTGCTACTACCACCAAGATCTGTACCAATGGCGGCTCCATGCAGGCTTACGCCAAACACTTCTATGCACACCATTGTACCTTCCTACTCACTAAAGTTTCAAAATTTATATTACAAGTAATATAAATCATCTACTTTAGCGGTAATGTATAGGTATACAACTTAAGCGCCATCCTAAGGGCTAGTTGCTTCGGCAGGTGAGTTGTTACACACTCCTTAGCGGATTTCGACTTCCATGATCACCGTCCTGCTGTTTTAAGCAACCAACGCCTTTCATGGTTTCTAAATGAGTTGTTAATTTGGGCACCGTAACATTACGTTTGGTTCATCCCACAGCGCCAGTTCTGCTTACCAAAAGTGGCCCACTGGGCACATTATATCATAACCTTAAACTTCATATCAAGAAAGTTAAGGTTCTTACCCATTTAAAGTTTGAGAATAGGTTAAGATCGTTTCGACCCTAAGGCCTCTAATCATTCGCTTTACCAGATAAGATTATTTTATACAACAGTTAAATGCACCAGCTATCCTGAGGGAAACTTCGGAAGGAACCAGCTACTAGATGGTTCGATTGGTCTTTCGCCCCTATACTCAATTCTGACAATCGATTTGCACGTCAGAACTGTTTCGGTCTTCCATCAGGGTTTCCCCTGACTTCAACCTGATCAAGTATAGTTCACCATCTTTCGCGTCAAAAATTTTTTAAAATATTAATAAATAAACCAAAATCACTATTTTTTTTTTTTTTTAATTTTAAAATATAATTTAAATATAAATAAAAAAACAAACCACACCATTTTTTTTTAATTTAAAAATCACGACAATAATAATTTAATTAATTAATTTAACTTTATTTTTCTCTCTATTTTACATCTAAAAATTTCTTTTTTTTTTTTTTTTTTCCTTTTTGCGCTTTTGTGGGGGGGGGAGGGGGGATTATTTTTTTTTTTTTTTTTTTTATTCTTTTTTTTTTTCTTTTTTTTTTTTTTTTTTTTTTTTCCCCCCCCTACAAAAAAAAGAGGGAGGGGGGGGGCGGGCGCCCACAAAAAGTATATATATTCTAGATCAGCATCAACAGCCGAGTCGATATAGCAATGTCCGTCTGTCTGTCTGTCCGTCCGTCCGTATGAAAACCTGGATCTTTTAAACTACAAAACCAGACACACCTCGAAAAAAATGTACTTTTAGGCCAATAACTCAGTAACTATGGCACTTAAGAACACCATTTCTGGTAAACAGGTTGCTAATGACACCCTTAATGCAACGCCATTAAAAATTTTGAGCTGCCACGCCCCTTTTCCCCACATCAGCTAAAAAACTTTTACGCTTTAATGACGTTTTTAAGGTATTTATTCATATAGTAGAGTGTTGTAATTCAACATTCGTATAGAGACATATAAAATCAAACTATTCTGAAAGTGGCATCAACCTACTACCTTTAACAAAAGAGCTACTGCGTTACGCGCGAGAGCGAGACAGAAACATACAAACACATGTTCGAACGTTCTCGATGCTTGTGTGGCGACAGCGCTGCCGGCAGACGCTGGCCGCGCCGAATACACACATACATACATACATGCATACATATAATTTCAAACGAATGTGTGTTTGTATGAATAATATGTAAATGCTGATTATCGGAGAATTCTTGAAAGTGGCGGGTGGTGCAACTGATAGAGTTGCGGCAATGCGAATTGTTAATTTAATTTTTTTTAATTTCAATTCAAAATGTACATATAAAATTAAAATTTTTAAATTTCATTCGAAAATTTGAATTTAAATTGAATACCATTGCGCACTTCTATGGGAGTACGGGGGTCTTTTACAGTCGGCTCGATCGACTGTAGCCTTTCTTACTTGTTTTCTCTCTCTTTTTTGCGCTCCGCGCGAAAATTCTTTAACAAGCGAACAGAATTAACTCTACGAAAATGAATCTAATTTCACTCTGTTTTTCAATTGAGTCCGCTGTCAATCGTTTTTAAAACATTTTATTGCCTTTCTTTACGAAGGTCAGTTGTGATCCTTTTGTATATCTGTCCCTTTTCTTTATCACTCATAAGTGTTCTAGGGTTAATGAGCATTTCCAAGTATCACGTCGTGAAGTCTGGTGGTCTGTGGGTTTTTTCTCATCAATGAGTTTATTGCCGGTTACAACAAAGCCCGCGCATACAAACAAGAATTCCTGGTTGCCTATATTCTAACTACTCGTTCGTATTCGTGTTTTACATTAATTTGACATTTAAATTATTCTCTGCCCGCCAAATCGCTGCCGACTGTTAAGTTAACAGCGATCTGTTCGGGCAGAGTGTTGTAAAATTTCGATAGTTAACAGATGGTAAACTATCGATTTGAGAGTGTGCGTGCTTTTCTTACATTATCTATGTATAAATTTGTCCATGTTTACTTATCATGCTAATATAATATGTTTGCCGTACCTTCAACAATGAAGAGGCAGTGCACGACTACATGTAAACAATAATGGCTGATATTTTACAGGTAAAAACAGGGAAATATAACAACAGGTAAGTATTACATATAAGACACAAAAAATTCAACAATTATACAATAACATATATAAATGGCTAATTGAGTCCTATGTAAATACTATTATCTGCTTCTTCTACTTTCGTTTCTTTCTTTTTAGGTAATTGCAAATAGATGTCAAGTGAGAAAAATGGTCCAATTTATCTACTTAATCTATTATTATGGTCGTCAAGAAAAAACTGTGAATGTCATTTCGTCCCTAATAAGAGCTAAAACTGACATATTAACATAATTAATATAGCGAATAATAACTAACTTTGTGTTTTTCTTTTTAGGTATGCGACGCTCTACGAGGATCTACATACGGATTGGCAGGTAAGTATTGTGTAATATAAACATACTTTTTGTGTGAAACAAGCTAATGTGCTTCTTCTTCTTGGCGTTGCTGTCGAGTCGCTGCTGCCAGATGCCGTGTCTGGAACGCCATGTCTCTGGTAGCTGTTGCTCTGCCTGCAAGTGCCGTAGTTGCTGCTGCTGCTGGATAGCGCCGCTAACGCCTCTGGAGAGACGCCAATGGCAGTACCATTTATCCAGTGCACCGTTGTGCAAATAGATTTGCCACTGCCTCCCTCGCTGCTGTCACCATCGCCGCCGCAGCTACTGCAATACGCCACTGGAGAAATGGTATGGTCAAAATGCGCAGGAGGCGCCATTTTGGCCATGTGATGCATAAACGAGCATCCTGGAGGATGCCCGGTGTTGGTCAGGTGAGTCATGTTGGCAGTGTTGCCACACGCTGCCAACAGAAGCCGCCTGAATATGGGCATTTGTATTAATTTGTCCGTGTTTGTTGCAGATTCTCGGCTGCCAGGATGGCAACAGCTGATTGGCGCAGTGCCCGTTTGTGGTCACTATGCCACTGGCTGGATCAGACAAGGATCCGTTGAGCCTCCCACGCCGCTGTCACTGTTGCTTGCCTGGTCATTGTGGTTGAGTATGGCCAGGATCCAGTGGATGAAGGATCTTGGCCATTTTATGGTTGGATATGCATCCAAAGGCATGCATCTACTTGGCGATGCCACTCCTATCATCAGAACTCCCACCACTTGAAAATGGTAGCCGCCTGACAGTAGAGTCCCACGCCGCAGTCGTTGTTGTTTGGCTGTTTGGCCAATCAGTTTTGGTATGGCCAGATTCCACAGGATGCGGATATCTGGACATCCAATGATTGGTGTAGCATCTGGAGGGATACTACTTGTTGTCTGCACTACTTTCACCGCCAGAGTTGCCACCACGTGGAGATGGCAGCCATCTGTCAGTGGAGTGCAGTCCCACGCGGCCGTCATATATTTGGACCCAGAGAAAGGGTATGGCCAGAATTCACAGGATACGGATATCTGGACATTGCATGTGTGGGACACCTTCTCCAAAGATGTCCCTAAGTGGCCAAAGCAATCCGCTTGCCAGGGTTGCCACCATGAGTATTTGGCAGCTCCCTGTCAATGGAGTTTGCTCCCACGCCGCAGTCGCTATGATGCCCAAAGTTTTGGTATGGCCAGATTGACAAGGAGTCTGTGATCTGGTCATTTATTGGATGCGGATGCTCCATCAGAGTTGCCGCCGCTTGTCTGGCCGAGATTCGTTGCCATAGTTGCCGCCATTTGCTGCTTTTTGTGTACACATCAATATGTCAATTATTTGACATCAATATGTTGACATCAAATAATTGACATATTGATGTGTGACATGTGCGAGGTGTGATGCCCGTGGAGGCGCTGCCACGACCACTCACCACCCTTGAGGCGGCGCGAGGCACCGCCAGGGCTGCCGCCGTGTTGTATTTTGTTCTCTCAGGCCCTTTGCGTGCCTGTGAACGTACAAAATATTATTAGCAGAATGACATAATAATTTTCTTTTCTTATTTCAGGTCCCGCCACGCCTCCCCTGTGCCATGAGAATAGCATTTTGAGGATTCAGGAGAGATGTCAGGACATTGAGGAGTGGAAGAATGCTGTAATGGAGATTCATAACGCCATAGAGCCAGTCACACATGGACGTGTGGCGGCTCCATGGCCATACTCTGGATTCGTCTGCTGGATTTGCTGCTACTGATGTCGCTGTTATTAACGCCGTTGGACGCTTCTGTTGTCGTCTAGCCCAGATGGGGCCGTCGTCGTCTTAGACCGCTGTGTACATATGTGTTGTGTGTGTACACAAATGCAATGGATACACTGTAATTCTTTTTTTTTGTGAGTTAATTGTTTATAGTTTATATTATTTATATGCCTTTTTGCTGCTGGAGCTGTATATTTATACTCTCTGCAAGAGTATATTGGGTTTGTGCAAAAGTATGTAACAGGCAGAAGGAGGCGTTGGAGACCCCATAAAGTATATATAGTCTATATATTCAGCATCACAAGCCGAGTCGATATAGCCATGTCCGTCTGTCCGTCTGTCTGTCTGTCTGTCCGTCTGTCCGTATGAACAAACAGATTTCAGAGATGGTAAGAGCTACAAGTTCGAGCTTGGTGTCAAACGATCAGATATTTAGTCAGTCAATACAATAATCTTTTTTTTTTTTTCGATGCCACGCCCCATTCGCCCACAAAAAAACTGGACACACCTCGGGAAAAATTGGTGTTTTCGGCAAATATCTCAGTAACTATGGCACCTAGGATCACCAAGTCTGGTACGGGTGTTCCTAGCGAGAGCATAGTTACATTGCCATTTAAAATTTTTGACTACCACGCCCACTTTTCGCACAATTTATAAAATAGTTTTCAAGCTTCAATGCCGTTTTTTCCGTATCGTACAGTATTGTAGTTTATAACTGGTGTGGAGACTAACTATATTAAACTATCCTGAAAGGCGCATTAAAATCGGACTATAAACATGAAAACTAGAAGCATTACAATATTGATAATTGAAAGCAATATCAACCCATGGGTGCAAGCGAGATAGAAACACACAAGCACATGTTCGAACGTTTTCGCTGCCTGTGTGGCGGCAGCGCTGCCCGCGGTCGCTGGCTGCGCCGAATACACACATACATACATATTTGCATCATATTGTCAAACGTATGTATGTGTATTCGAATACAAACAAACAGATGTATGTTTGATTATGCTTAGATTGTTTTTGTTTCAACGTGTTTTAATGCAAGTAATTCACATTGTAATATCTCGATACCGATTTTAATAATTTAATCGGGACAAATGCAGAGAGTATTATACGGTCGGGCGCGCTCGACTGTACTTTTCTTTCTTGTTTTTTTTTGCTGTTGCTGCTGCTGCCGTTGCTGGAGATGCAGCTGAGGTATGTGCGAAGGCGATCAACATCAATGTGGATCTAGCGCAGTCTGTTTTGCAACTCGTACGTGAGCGATGACCATATTAATGTAAACAATATTATTACAAGGTGTATTAAAACACATAATGAATATGTTTAATTAAACTTTGAAAATTAAACAATCGTATTTGTAGTCTTTTTTTAAATTTAATGATTGTTATTTTTCGTTCGTCGTCACATCTCATTTCTGCTTTTGTCGTCATTAATCTTCCTTGGAGAAACTCACATGGCTGACCTCGAACGTGTTTTTGGCAGATTTATATTGGTAATTACTTGCCCGCCAGTTTCGCACTGACGGTTTCTTTATTTGTAACTTAACTTATTACTAATGGTTTCTAGCAACATTTTTAAGTTTAAATTTCAGCAACATTTGCATTTGTTTAGTGAGCGGGAACATTTTTTTTAAACAGTTGGCAGCTCTATTAAATATCCCAAGGTATTTTTACATAGCATGAGTCTTATAATCAAGTATATAATACCACAAGGTATTTTTAAGTTGTGTGGGTTGGTCACACTGATTTTTTCAGACGCCATGTTAACTTGTGAAAAAAACAAGAAAATGCCACATGAATGAATGCTTTCAGCTATTTTTTTCAGGAAAGAAGCATCAGGAGTTGAGGAATCAGGAACATTATAGATCTAGTGGAATCACAGGAGCAGCCATCATCGTACGTGGGTGAGGAAACACGCGATGGGTGAGTATTGAAGTACCTCGCCATCGCAGACTCGTCACGTAAGTATTAGTGAGTGTCAATACTTGTGCAGAAAAACAAAAATTGATTTGTTTTGTTTTTCAGACACATACAACGCAAGTCGCAACGAGCCACTTTCGATAGACCAGTCAAGCGTTTCGTCCGGAATTGGACGCATTCTCCAGAGCGTCGAGCACGCCCAATTGACGTGCCATTTGCTGAGAAACGCGCTTGTCGGAATACCTGTAAGGAGCTTTGGATAGGGCTAACTGTGTTCAGACGTATAAGGCCAATTGTGGAAACGCGATGCTGCGGGAATCGTCTGAAGCGATGGTGGATGTTGCAAGCTCGTGCTCTTGTCCAGCGGCTCGCTCTCGTAGTTGCGGCAATAGTGCGCATTCCTCTTGTCGACATCTCTGGAGGGCGTTGTCTGTGGAACTGCCACGGGCCAGTCCCGTGTATGCGCTGAAGACGAGCTGGATACCAGATGCGGTTCTCAACAGCGAGGGAGTGAGACTGAAACGAAGCACCTGTTAATTCAAAGCAAAATGCGAATTCTTCGAAGCATCTACTAGCATCTATAAAGCGTAAGAATATCAACCCTCAAACGGCATCAACAAGTACCAACGCTATGACTTATAGTCAAGTTGTACGAGTTGGCAGTGCTAGTGGTCATTCACTTAATCCGGCTGAAAAACACTTGGCCACTTTTCAACATAAATTACGTAGCGAGCAACAGCAACACCAGAATTTAACGCCCAGATTGAAAAGCTAGTTGTTGCCATCAATCAATGCCAGTACAGCGAAACGTTCATCCCACCCGATCAAGTTTCCAATTGGTAGGCCTACACAGGGTCGCGTCAAAGCTTCAGTACGAACAAGTAACTCTGCTGGGAAGCGCGTAAACAAACTCCGGCAGTTTCGCGCAAAACAGCTGCGTCACGCAGAATCCAACAAACCGTCGACTTCGCACGGACTCATTACACCTAAAGTTCCACACAGCAGCTCTCAGCTGGCAAACAGTCGTCCCACGGAAAGCATCAGCAAGCCGGGTCGCGTACAAAATCCTGCTGAAAACCATCTGGCTAAACTGCAGCAGAAACTTCGAGATGAGCAGCAAAAATCATTTCATAAAGACCAACAATATACATTCCACAGCCCAACTCATCTCCACAGGCACTAGAACAAATGTTCCAACGCATGGAAAAAAGAATAGATAGCCTGTTTAAAATTGTAATGGAGTTTATTACTATGCAAATACAAAATAAAAGTACAAACCTTAACAATGAATTCCAAACAAGCCACTCTAAAAATTGTTCCATGGAATTGGAGCTAATACACGCCAATGACTCTGTTAATAATGAATAGCTTGACCCACAGTAACGCCAATATATACTCACACACTATCACAGATACTTCGTCGGCCAGAAACACAAACACAGATATTAATCACGCAGTGTCTAGAAATACTTACCCAAACACAACCGCAATAAATAATGGCCACTACGGAGCCCCTCTAAATATTGCTTTCTAGAACGCATGTGGTATTGGAAACAAAAAAGTAGAACTTGAGCCATACCTGTGACAAGAATCTATACAAATTATGATGATCATAGAGACGCGAGTACAACCAAATTTCAGCATTTTGAACGTGGACGGATACTCTACATATACGGCGTCAGTCCCACAATCTCATCGTAAACGTGGTGTTGCAATCCTGGTTAGAGCTGATGTAAGGCACACAGCACTCCAGTCCATTAATGAAGAATTTCTGCAGTGCGCCCCAATTGCCTTGTTGTCTGTGAATAATCGAAAAAGAGATATGATAATTATTGAAAGAGGCCCTCGGCCATCGATTTTGCAGTCTATAGCAGTATAGAAAGCTCTCACCTCCGTATTCGCTCCACAACGGAATTGGACTCAGATCACTTGCCGCTACGAGTAGATTTGATTGTTAATAGAAACCAAATATTTCAAGTCCATAAAGCAAATTTATCGACTCTTACATGAAAAATCCGATCCAATTCCAGGAGTTTCTTGAACGGAAAATACACCTAGACACTGAGATTCGCAAAAGATTCTTGTATTGACTTGTAGCTCTTACCATCTCTGAAATCTGTTTGTTCATACGGACGGACAGACAGACAGACAGACGGACATGGCTATATCGACTCGGCTTGTGATGCTGATCAAGAATATATATACTTTATGGGGTCTGCCACGCCTCCTTCTGCCTGTTATATACTTTTGCACAAACCCAATATACTCTTGCAGAGAGTATAAAAAAATAATAGTTTAAATTAAAATTTAAAAAAGTAAAAAAAAGTTACGCGCTAGCTGCAATCGAACCCGCGGTATCAGACACAGGATTCTCACATGTCGCCACTCTACCATATGCACCACACCTCAATTTGCAGGTACTGATGATTATCTGCATTTACATTCAATAATGTTTTGTTATAGAAAAAGAAAACAAATGCCTGTCTGCGCTGGGGTTCGATTTGCAGACCTCATGTTTCTCTAATGCATGTCGCATCACTTGGACCACAGCACTGTTGACAATCAGGACGGCTAAAGTAGATAAACATTGATTTACCACTTTTCTTCAGACACGTACATAAACAAGTAAGAAAGGCTACAGTCGACGTGCCGACTGTATAAGACCCCGTACTCCTTGTAGTGCGCATACAAAAATACTTACAAACTTAAAAGAAGAAGCAGTAGACTGATTCATATTTTAAAATACAAATTTAAAAAAGATAATAATTTAAATTAAAATTTAAAAAAAGTAAAAAAGTTACGCGCTAGATGCATAGAACCCGCGGTATCAGACACAGGATTTTCACATGTCGCCACTCTACCATATGCACCACACCTCAATTTGCAGGTACTGCAATTTACATTTAATAATGTTTTGTTATAGAAAAAGAAAAAAGAAAACAAATGCCTGTCTGCGCTGGGGTTCGAACCGTAGACCTCATGTTTCTCTAATGCATGTCACATCACTTGGACCACAGCACTGTTGACAATCAGGACGGCTAAAGTAGATAAACATTGATTTACCACTTTTCTTCAAACACGGACATAAATTACAATTTTTAACATTTTTGACCAATTTGTTTCACATGTTGTAGTTGTCCGATTTGGACCAAATTTGGTGAAGTTAGTTTTAATAATTATGTACACATTCCGTGTGAGTTTGGTTGCGATCACTTAGCAAATACTACATGTCTTCATACAAATTTTTTGTTTTTGACCGATTTGTCCTATGGGAGCTATAAGCTATAGTTGTCCGATGATGAAACTTGGTAAGGATAGTTATAGTTGTACCATACACCTACTGTGTAAATTTGGTTACGATAGCTTTCATAGTTTCAAAGTTGTAGTGCAATGAAAACTGTTTTTTACAATTTGCGGGGGCGGTAGGGGGCGTGGCAAAAATTTGAAATAAACTTAACCTGCCTGCAATATAGACGGACTTTCATTCCAAATTTGGTGGCTCTAGCTCTTGTAGTTTAAAAGATCCAGGTGTTCATACGGACGGACGGACGGACAGACAGACGGACAGACAGACAGACAGACGGACAGACGGACATTGCTATATCGACTCAGCTGTTGATGCTGATCTAGAATATATATACTTTATGGGGTCGGCCACGCCTCCTTCTGCCTGTTACGCACATTT
The DNA here is from genome assembly GCA_018151165.1 of Drosophila arawakana. Taxonomy (NCBI): domain Eukaryota; kingdom Metazoa; phylum Arthropoda; class Insecta; order Diptera; family Drosophilidae; genus Drosophila; species Drosophila arawakana. Next base: position 170,637 of record JAECWX010000083.1, on the reverse strand, counting down.
CGCTTCTGACAAACATAATAGACCCCTATACTCTTTTTTAGAGTACGGGGTCTAATTACAATTTTTAACATTTTTGACCAATTTGTTTCACATGTTGTAGTTGTCCGATTTGGACCAAATTTGGTGAAGTTAGTTTTAATAATTATGTACACATTCTGTGTGAGTTTGTTTGCGATCACTTAGCAAATACTACATGTCTTCATACAAATTTTTTGTTTTTGACCGATTTGTCCTATGGGAGCTATAAGCTATAGTTATCCGATCTTGGTGAGGATAGTTATAGTTGTACCATACACCTACTGTGTAAATTTGGTTACGATAGCTTTCATAGTTTCAAAGTTGTAGTGCAATGAAAACTGTTTTTTACATTTTGCGGGGGCGGTAGGGGGCGTGGCAAAAATTTGAAATAAACTTAACCTGCCTGCAATATAGACGGACTTTCATTCCAAATTTGGTGGCTCTACAATATATATACTTTATGGGGTCGGCCACGCCTCTTTCTGCCTGTTACGCACATTTCGCTTCTGACAAACCTAATAGACCCCTATACTCTTTTTTAGAGTAAGGGGTCTAAAAAGTAGATACAACTTTGCCGCAACTTTTGGTATGCATTTTACTATTGCAAGTATACCATTGCAAACAGTTATGACAAAAGTCTCCTCTTAGTAAATTGCGATTTAGCCAATGTAGACATATTTGTTATGTAGGCGTAATGCATTATCATTTCAGCCTCATTGTATATACCCAGGAGACTTATATGTTTTTCCCGTAGACTGTCTGCTCGAATTGTCGGTCCAACAATCATCACTTGTTTCTTTCTGCTACAGTCAATTTCGTATATATTTATACTAAACTAGCGGGCCCGGCGCGCTTCGCGGCGTTCTTGTATTATAGATTTACCTGCTATTGAAAAATCTTTTTTGGTTGGAAAAACATTTTGTTAAAAATAATGCAGACAACAAATTTTCTAAAAAGTTTTTTAATTAAGTGCTTTTAAATAAACAACATTTTTAGTTTTTCCATCTTGACAGTATACATATAAAGCAGATGATTTTCCAACGCGAGACGATCCGACATACAGTTGACCATGGGAGAAAACTGGATTTTCTAAATTAATGCCGCAAACTTTCAATGATTGGCCTTGTGCTTTATTTATTGTTATAGCGAAAGCGAGGCGAACAGGAAATTGAAGTCTTTTAAAATTGAACGTCAAATCGGGAGGAATCATAGGAATTCTTGGTATTAATAAATGTTCGCCTTTGTACTTGCCTATTATAATAGTGGCTTCAATAAGATTAGTCATTAATTTTCTTACTGCAAGTCTTGTTCCGTTACAAAGTTTGGGATGATTTAAATTTCTTAGCATAATGATTGATGCCCCAACTTTCAATTGCAAATTGTGGGGAGGAATTCCTGGCAAATCAAGAGAATTTAAAAATTCGGTGGGATAATTCACTACCTCATCCTGATCCATAATGGTATCAACCGATTTGTATGAAACAACTGGATTCGTAATTTTGTGTAAAATATTTGCGTTTAAATCATTGACGTCCTTATTTTTTGCTGCTAAAATTGCACGTTCACTAAGCCATGTATGATTGTGATAGTTTTCTTCAAAATTTGGAAAAACTTTTTCGACCAACACTTCTTTCGTGTCTACTAATCGACAAAAGTTGCTTGGTAGTGTGATTAATCCAGTTGCATTGTCAACAGGCATCTTGCCATTTCCCATTTCTAATAACTGCTTTGTAAAGTTAGCAGCACATGGATCGTTTTGTAATTGAACACGCATATTTGTCATCAATTTCAACGTTCTAACATATCTCCACAAATATGATGATTTCAAGCAGGCATTCAATTGATCAGCTGGTGGAGCTCGCGCAAGAACCGGTAACGTTTGGCGAAAATCTCCTGACAATAATATTAAAGCGCCACCGAACAAACGTGAATTTCCTCTGATATCTTGCTTGAAACACTCTTAAATTTTTGTGGCGGTTGAAAGAGTAGCCAGACAGTTTTCCCCCACTGCCAGAAACAAAAAGAGTTGCCTGATCTCCTCTTTGAGAAGAGCATTTTTGCCATTCACATTATGCAAACATGTATGTTGTTGTTTGTGTAATTTTTCCGAATTGTTTTTTATTTTGCTTTTTCTTACATTTCCAAAAAGTTTTTCCATATTTTTTTTCATACAAACCAAGTAGATAAAAAAGCTGATCTATTAAAAAACAAGTAAGAAAGGCTACAGTCGATCGAGCCGACTGTAAAAGACCCCGTACTCCCATAGAAGTGAGCAATTGTATTCAATTTAAATTTAAATTTTTGAATGAAATTTAAAAATTTTAATTTTATATGTACATTTTGAATTGAAATTAAAAACAAGAAAGAAAAGTACAGTCGAGCGCGCCCGTATAATACTCTCTGCATTTGTCCCGATTAAATTATTAAAATCGGTATCCACATATTACTATGTGTTTTACTTGCATTAAAACACGTTGAAACAAAAACAATCTAAGCATAATCAAACATACGTCTGTTTGTTTGTATTCGTTTGACAATATGTATATGATGCAAATATGTATGCATGTATGTGTGTATTCGGCGCAGCCAGCGACCGCGGGCAGCGCTGCCCACACACAGGCAGCGAAAACGTTCGAACATGTGCTTGTGTGTTTCTATCTCGCTTGCACCTATGGGTTGATATTGCGTTCAATTATCAATATTGTAACGCTTCTAGTTTTCTTGTTTATAGTCCGATTTTAATGCGCCTTTCAGGATAGTTTAATATAGTTAGTCTCCAAACCAGTTATAAACTACAATACTGTACGATACGGAAAAAACGGCATTGAAGCTTGAAAACTATTTTATAAATTGTGGGAAAAGTGGGCGTGGCAGTCAAAAATTTTAAATTGCAATGTAACTATGCTCTCGCAAAGAACACCCGTACCAGAATTGGTGATCCTAGGTGCCATAGTTACTTAGATATTTGCCGAAAACACCAATTTTTCACGAGGTGTGTCCAGTTTTTTGCTTATTGTGGGCGAATGGGGCGTGGCATCGAAAAAAAAAAGATTCTTGTATTGACTGACTAAATATCTGATCGTTTGACACCAAGCTCGAACTTGTAGCTCTTACCATCTCTGAAATCTGTTTGTTCATACGGACAGACAGACGGACAGACAGACAGACGGACAGACGGACATGGCTATATCGACTCGGCTTGTGATACTGATCAAGAATATATATACTTTATGGGGTCTGCCACGCCTCCTTCTGCCTGTTACATACTTTTGCACAAACCCAATATACTCTTGCAGAGAGTATAAAAATTAAATTAACAATTCGCATTGCCGCAACTCTATCAGTTGCACCACGCGCCACTTTCAAGAATTCTCCGATAATCAGCATTTACATATTATTCATACAAACACACATTCGTTTGAAATTATATGTATGCATGTATGTACGTATGTGTGTATTCGGCGCGGCCAGCGTCTGCCGGCAGCGCTGTCGCCACACAAGCATCGAAAACGTTCGAACATGTGTTTGTATGTTTCTGTCTCGCTCTCGCGTGTAAGTGATATTGCAGTTAAATAACAAACTTTCTAACGCAGTAGCTCTTTTGTTAAAGGTAGTATGTTGATGCCACTTTCAGAATAGTTTGATTTTATATGTCTCTATACGAATGTTGAATTACAACACTCTACTATATGAATAAATGCCTTAAAAACGGCATTAAAGCGTAAAAGTTTTTTAGCTGATGTGGGGAAAAGGGGCGTGGCAGCTCAAAATTTTTAATGGTATTGCATTAAGGGTGTCACTAGCAACCTGTTTACCAGAAATGGTGTTCCTAAGTGCCATAGTTACTGAGTTATTGGCCTAAAAGTAAATTTTTTTCGAGGTGTGTCTGGTTTTTTGCTCATTGCGGGGGCGGTAAGGGGCGTGGCAACAATTTGAAATAAACTTGATCTGCTCGCGAAGATAACGGACTTTCATTCCAAATTTGGTGTCTCTAGCTTTTGTAGTTTAAAAGATCCAGGTGTTCATACGGACGGACGGACAGACAGACAGACAGACAGACAGACAGACAGACAGACAGACAGACGGACAGACGGACATTGCTATATCGACTCGGCTGTTGATGCTGATCTAGAATATATATACTTTATGGGGTCGGCCACGCCTCCTTCTGCCTGTTACGCACATTTCGCTTCTGACAAACCTAATAGACCCCTATACTCTTTTTTAGAGTACGGGGTCTAAAAAATGAAAGCAAAAGACACTAATTATCATACTGAATTTTGAGTACACACAGGAAGTGAGTTTGCTTTTTATATATATAGATTGTGGATTTAGTTTTTCAAAAAGCTTAACCCCTTTTGAGTTGACTGGGAATTCTATACCCGAGAAGTTAAGTCGCTGCCCCCTATAAGTAATAACAGGAGCAGCGATGTTGCTTATGTTATAGCAAGAAGTGTTTTTGAGATTCCTCCTTAGTTTTTTTTTGTGGTTATCATTGTAGGTGGCATTTTCAATGAACTCGTATTCGATTGATGCCAGTATGCACCATTTAAAACAAAAAAATCGTTCTTTTTAGACCCCGTACTCTAAAAAAGAGTATAGGGGTCTATTAGGTTTGTCAGAAGCGAAATGTGCGTAACAGGCAGAAGGAGGCGTGGCCGACCCCATAAAGTATATATATTCTTGATCAGCATCAACAGCCGAGTCGATATAGCAATGTCCGTCTGTCCGTCTGTGTGTCTGTCCGTCTGTCTGTCCGTCCGTCCGTCCGTATGAACACCTAGATCTTTTAAACTACAAGAGCTAGAGCCAGCAAATTTGGAATGAAAGTCCGTCTGTATTGCAGGCAGGTTAAGTTTATTTCAAATTTTTGCCACGCCCCCTACCGCCCCCGCAAATTGTAAAAAACAGTTTTCATTGCACTACAACTTTGAAACTATGAAAGCTATCGTAACCAAATTTACACAGTAGGTGTATGGTACAACTATAACTATCCTCACCAAGTTTCATCAAGATCGGACAACTATAGCTTATAGCTCCCATAGGACAAATCGGTCAAAAACAAAAAATTTGTATGAAGACATGTAGTATTTGCTAAGTGATCGCAACCAAACTCACACAGAATGTGTACATAATTATTAAAATTAACTTCACCAAATTTGGTTCAAATCGGACAACTACAACATGTGAAACAAATTGGTCAAAAATGTCAAAAATTGTAATTTATGTACGTGTTTGAAGAAAAGTGGTAAATCAATGTTTATCTATTTTAGCCGTCCTCATTGTCAACAGTGCTGTGGTCCAAGTGATGTGACATGCATTAGAGAAACATGAGGTCTGCGGTTCGAACCCCGGCACAGACAGGCATTTTTTTTCTTTTTTTTTTTTCTATAACAAAACATTATTATATGTAAATGCAGATAATCAGCAGTACATGCAAATTGAGGTATGGTGCATATGGTAGAGTGGCGACATGTGAGAATTCTGTGTCTGATACCGCGGGTTCGATTGCAGCTAGCGCATAATTTTTTTTTTACTTTTTTAAATTTTAATTTAAACTATTATCTTTTTTTAAGTTTGTATTTTAAAATATGAATCAGTCTACTGCTTCTTCTTTTAAGTTTGTAAGTATTTTTGTATGCGCACTACAAGGAGTACGGGGTCTTATACAGTCGGCACGTCGACTGTAGCCTTTCTTACTTGTTAATATTGACAGTTTCATTCCTCTTTTTAATCGTTTCGGGCATATCACAGTATCCTCCAGAAGGAATATGTTCCAGTTTAACTGTTGTTAAATCCCAATAGTTAAATGATTGGATAGCCCATCCACTATCTTTTTCTTGGAACTCACTGGTTAATAAATTTAAACAAGTAAGAAAGGCTACAGTCGATCGAGCCGACTGTAAAAGACCCCGTACTCCTATAGAAGTGCGCAATTGTATTCAATTTAAATTCAAATTTTCGAATGAAATTTAAAAATTTTAATTTTATATGTACATTTTGAATTGAAATTTAAAAAAAATTAAATTAACAATTCGCATTGCCGCAACTCTATCAGTTGCACCACGCGCCACTTTCAAGAATTCTCCGATAATCAGCATTTACATATTATTCATACAAACACACATTCGTTTGAAATTATATGTATGCATGTATGTATGTATGTGTGTATTCGGCGCGGCCAGCGTCTGCCGGCAGCGCTGTCGCCACACAAGCATCGAGAACGTTCAAACATGTGTTTGTATGTTTCTGTCTCGCTCTCGCGCGTAACGCAGTAGCTCTTTTGTTAAAGGTAGTAGGTTGATGCCACTTTCAGAATAGTTTCATTTTATATGTCTCTATACGAATGTTGAATTACAACACTCTACTATATGAATAAATGCCTTAAAAACGTCATTAAAGCGTAAAAGTTTTTTATCTGATGTGGGGAAAAGGGGCGTGGCAGCTCAAAATTTTTAATGGCATTGCATTAAGGCTGTCTCTAGCAACCTGCAACCAGAAATGGTGTTCCTAAGTGCCATAGTTACTGAGTTATTGGCCTAAAAGTAAGTTTTTTTCGAGGTGTGTCTGGTTTTTTGCTCATTGCGGGGGCGGTAAGGGGCGTGGCAACAATTTGAAATAAACTTGATCTGCTCGCGAAGATAACGGCGGTATATTTAGCTAAACAGAGTTCAATTATTTCGAAAATGTTTCTTTTTATTTGATTGTAAAAATCACGAAGAATAATTACATTTTCATTTTCATTAAAAACACGATGTTTCAACAGGGAATTTGGTTTCTGTTGAAATTAATACTACATTAGTGATTCTCACTATTTGAGCAACTTGCGCATTTTTATGCGTATCAGAGCGCAAGTGCATTTTATATGAATTTCTTTTAATAGAAACGTTGCATACTTGACAATGAATATCATCGCTTTTCATTTTTTTAGCGGGTTGATTAATTATAGCTCCTGCTCTTTTCAAGGCTCTGGCAGATGTAGTAGGTTCGACGTCTAAAGTTGATGTTGAAGAGGGACGATCACTCGAATCTTGGTTCCTTGACGCATCCATCATTATTCTAAAAGCGTTTACAGGTCCGGTGCACTTGCTATAATGCACAACGAAAGCATCCACCCCGTCAAAAGCACGGTTGCACATATCGCACACAATTTTGGAGCACATTTTTTAATTATTTTTTTTGTTTTTAGATTTGTATGAAATTTTAACAACAAATGTTTTTTGTTAATAAGTAAATGTTCGATTTTAAACAAAATAGTTTCCACTGACGAACGCGGAGATTACTGTTTTTGTTTAAAAAGAGTTCGAAAGAGTTTAAAAACACGGTTATCGGTTCTGAACGTAGCACCAACTGAACTCCTACAGCAGGCGATTTTTACCTTTATACCATTGGTTCGTCAACAAGTTCAATCAGGGTTGTTTTTCAGAGGTATCCGAAAATCATTATTGGTTGACCCTATAGTATTTAATTGTTATGCAGGTGACATACATTAAAGGAAAAAAGGAAACTTTGAGAATATGATAGGAGAAATTAAATCACCGACAAGGGGTATCTGTTGAGCCTATTGTTGAGGAACCAATTGCTAGCAACATTTTTTTGATTTTTTATGCATGTATCGAAGCACAACGTAATATTGCTCGTCGTTGTGAAATTAGCAGACGCCAGTATGTATGCGTAAATTTTTGTTCAAATCATATAGTTGTCTCTTTCTAACTTAACGAGTTGCAGCATTCTGCGTAATGTTTCGCAACATTTTATATTCTTGAGTAACAAACAAGCAAACGAACGGACAACACGTACGCCAGCATCTGCTGACAATACCAGTATGCCTAAAATAAAATATAGTGTAAACTATGGTTAGAAATAAACATTGTGGTTCATTTCTCATCATAATTTTGGTCCTTCGAGCCGGATCCGTTGGGCATTGTTGTTTTGTTACTCAATCGTGTGGATTTCACGCATTTATGGATACGCACAAAATCCCCCAGAGGAACACAACATTTTCGACATAGACACAAAATTGGAGACCTTGGTAAGCACATGGAAGGAGTTCGTCAGCCTTGGTGACGAGCTCGAGAAATACGATGACCAACCCGGGTACACGGACCCAGCACTGGAGAACATAACCTATGAAGAAAAGTATGAACAAGCATGTGCTCGTCTCAAGTCGCTAAAGTCAGCGGCTACGGGCAATGCAGCAGAAGGCGGAGCTACTGGGAGCGACGCTGGTAGAGAAGAAGGATCGCCCATCCAGGGGATCTTACAACAAATGGAGCTCCACAAGGAGGTTTTGTTGCAAATGATGAATCGATTGTCATCAACAAACATTGTTAGTAATACGCCGTCAGGCTAACAGGCCGTGGCAGGGCCACCAGCAAGAGATTGGGAGTTGCCCAAAATACACATCAAGCCCTTCAATGGCAACTACAAAGAATGGCATGAGTTCAAAGGTCTCTACGAGAGTGCCATTCACAGGAAGGAGACGTTAACGAACATACAGAAGTTCCACCATTTGAAATCCTGTCTAGAAGGAGACGCTGCGACACTCATTCAGCATTTGCCCATGGTCGATGCGAATTATGAAATAGCTTGGAAATCGTTGAGTGATCGCTTTGAGAAGCCACGTTACTTGGTGAACATGTTATTGGACGCCTTCACAGGACTGGCAAAAGTAGTCGATAAGAATCCATTATCGCTACGTTCGTTATCAAGTGGAGCTGCGGATGTCATAAGTGCATTAGATGCGTCTGGACAAACTGGACGAGACGTTTGGTTGATATACCTTCATATCGCCAAAGTAGATGAGGCAACACGTCGTGAATGGATCGACAAAAGTCAGGATACAGAGAGTCCTACATTGGAAGAGTTGCTAAAGTTTCTGGATGCACGTTGTGATCGGCTTGAGCTCAGCCAATCAACCGATCAGACTGTCAACAAACTTAGTGTTGACAAAGGGAAGAGGCAAGCACACAGACAAGTGTACAAAATCCAACAGCACCGAGCATGGAATTTGGGCATGTCCTCAATTTTCGAGCATGCCAGTCAAGCAGCGTGGTGAATTTGTCAAGGAGAAGCATCTGTGTTTCAATTGCTTGAAACATGGCCATGGAGTAAGCGCTTGTCCATCGAAGTTTTCCTGCAGGCATTGCAAGCGCAGTCATCATTCAACTCTGCATTTCGAAAGATCAACACTGGAGAAGGCTGCAGCACCACAGCAACAAAGTAAAGCATCAGAGGATTCTGCTACATCGGTAGTAGCAATGACAAACGTTTCTGGAAACAAACCTGTCCAAAGTACCGGACAAAGAAGAAGTACAATGCCAACAGCGCTGGTGTACGTTCGGAATTCTAGAGGAGATTTCATCACGTGTCGCATTTTACTGGATTGTGGATCCGAGTTGTCATACATTTCGGAACGATGCGCACAAGCACTGGGACTTGCACGTTCACATTCGCGGATTACAATATCCGGAATATCATCAATCAAGGCAGAAACAACAAGAGGACTATGCACACTTCAGATCAAGTCGCGAGTGTCGGCTCACTCGCTGGATATCAACGCACATGTAATTGGGAAGATCACATCTTCATTGGCACGAGAAAACATTGACGCTGCAGCGTTGTCCGTATACAACGGTTACGAGTTAGCACACCCACAATTCAACACCAACGCAGCTATCGACATTTTGGTCGGTAACAACTACATATTGTCAATTCTCACTGGAGACAAGCTGTGTGATGCGCAAGGGCATAACAAAGCAATTGGATCAACATTCCGATTGGTCATCACATCGATAGAAGGAAAAGGTACTACAACAGCAACGTCGTTGCTGTGTACAGTCAACATGAACAATCTGCTGAAACGATTTTGGGAGCTAGAAGAGATTCCATCATACACACCTACAAACCTGGAAGATGAATTGGTTGAGAAACATTTTCTCGACACACACAAACGAGACACCAAAGGACGATATGTTGTAGAGCTGCCATTCAAAGAGGAGAAACGGCAGTTTGCAGACACACTTCAGGCAGCGCAGTCACGATTCCTGGCAGTCGAACGACGTTTACAAAAAGACGCAAACTTGCAATCAAAGTATATCCAATTCATGAGAGAATACATACAACTTGGTCACATGGAGGAATTGGATGCACAGGAGTTGTCGAATACTTCCAATAACGTATTTTATATGCCTCACCACCCTGTAGTAGGAGTCAAGCTACGTGTGGTTCTCGACGGCTCAGCACAGGATCGCAACGGTCGCTCACTCAATGACGCACTTCACGTTGGACCATGCATACAACGCAACCTTTTTGATGTATGCTTACGCTTCAGGATGCACAAGTTTGTGTTTTCGGCGGATATTGTCAAGATGTTTAGGCAGATATTGGTGTCTGCTAAACACCAAAATTATCAGAGGATCCTATGGAGAGAAGATTCCGCAGCACCACTGAAGCATTTCAAGCTACGCACAGTAACTTATGGCACCGCTTCTGCACCATTTCTGGCTGTCAGAGTTTTGGAGCAGCTAGCCAACGATTACAAGAATGAGTTTCCCAGAGCAGCCAAAATATTACTCGAGGATTTTTATGTGGACGATGTGCTGACAGGAGCTAGCACCGAAGAAGAATTGGTCGACATTCAGCTGGAGCTCATATCGCTCATGTCACGTGCTCAATTGGAGCTTAGTAAGTGGATTTCTAATAGTAATCATATCGTCACTATTCACAGCACTGGAACGGAGCTCTCAAAAACTACTGCAAAAGTTTTGGGACTGCATTGGCAACCTAGAGAAGACACAATCACATACCACATACCGTTGAAGGAAGAATTTGGCTTTACTAAGCGACAATTTCTTTCGGATGTGGCTCGTATCTTTGACCCACTTGGCATTTTAGCGCCAGTGGTAGTGCAGTTCAAAATCCTACTTCAGGAACTATGGCTACTCAACTTGGACTGGGACTCTGAGCTCCCAGTGAAGCAAGCACACTTATGGCAAACGTATCGCAGGGACATCTCCTCGATACATCATCTTAGGCTACCTCGTTACATCGATGGCGCCGAGAATGGGATGGAGCTACACGCATTTTCGGACGCTTCGCTCAAGGCTTACTCTGCTGTCGTCTACAGCAGAGTAACCCACAAGGACGGTACCATTGGGGTATCAATTGTAGCTGCAAAGACAAGGGTAGCATCATTGAAGCACAAAACGCTGCCACGATTGGAGTTATGCGGAGCTCTACTCTTGGCTCGGCTCGTACACAGAGTCAAATCTGGTCTGCGTCAGAAGGAAGTGAAGATACACGCATGGTGCGACTCCACAATTGTTCTGTCATGGCTTTCGCACCAACCATGCAAGCTAAAAATGTTTGTGTCAAACCGTACAGCAGAGATCTTGGAAACCATTCCACGCAGCTCTTGGAGGCATGTAAACACCAAAGAGAACCCCGCCGATTGTGCATCGAGAGGCATGCTGGCCAAGGATTTATTGAAGTTCGACTTGTGGTGGGATGGTCCATCTTGGCTACACAACGCACAGGAATACCACGACATAATGCAGCAATCCCAATACTGCTGCTCGATTTTGAAACAGGACGCAGAAATTGAATTTAAAGCAACAGCTTTAACAGCAACAACAACAGAGTCTTCTCCCTTTGAGTTACTCTTTACGCGAGTTTCATCATGGCGAAAGTTAATTCGAGTCACAGCATATGTTAGACGTTTCATCACTCGAACCAGGACAAGAAAAGCAACCCATTTGGAACACTTGGAGTTTCATGAGATTGACAACGCACTGATATTCTGCCTACAACAGGCACAAAATGCATTCAACAAGGATCGGCAACAGTTAGTTAAGAAGCAACCTCTGGAGTACCAATCGAAGTTAGGCAAGCTGGATCCCTACATTGACGAAGATGGTCTTATACGTGTCGGCGGACGCTTGGAAAGATCCCTCCTGCCAGCAGATGCCAAGCATCCAGTGGTTCTACCAAAGCATCACCGCTTAATTGAGTTGCTGCTACAGTACGAGCATCAAGTCAACATGCACCCTGGAGTAAATGCAATGTTTGTAATCATTCGTCAAAAGTATTGGATCTTTGGAGCACGAAACCTCATACGACGAATCACTCATGAATGTCTCAACTGCTTCAAGCAACGTCATCACACCGCACATCAGTTTATGGCAAATCTACCGGCAATACGAGTTCGACAAGCCTTTCCATTTGAGCACACTGGGTGCGATTATGCTGGACCTATGATGCTGAAAGTCCACGAGGGACGCAATCCACGTAAGGAGAAGGGCTACATCTGCCTATTTGTTTGTATGGTCACATCAGCAATACATCTGGAGTTGGCAACAGATCTGAGCACATATACCTTTTTGGCGGCACTACGGCGATTTATGTCACGACGTGGGAAATGTGCAGAAATATACAGCGATAATGGTCGCCATTTTGTCGGAGCTAAACGAGTGCTGGACGAGATGCTTCAGTTACACACTTCACTGGAGCACAACAAGATCGTAGCAAGAACACTGGCAGAGCAGGGCATCAAGTGGAATTTCATTCCACCATTTTCGCCACACTGGGGTGGCAAATGGGAGTCTGCAGTTCGCTCCGTCAAGCTTCACTTACGCCGAGTGATCGGAGCATCCATCATTACGTTCGAGCATATGCACACACTGCTCGCCCAAATCGAAGCAGTCGTCAATTCTCGGCCACTATATGCAACACCAGACGCTGAAATTGCATATTTGTCACCGGCCCACTTCTTGATCGGCCGGACCTATACAGCTGTCCCAGAGGGGAACTACGACGAGTTGCCTACCAATCGTTTGGACTACTGGCAGCACATTCAAGCAATGCTGCAAGGTTTTTGGAGGCGTTGGCACCAGGAGTATCTGACATCCCTGCAACAACGACCTAAATGGGCTACCAAGACGCCTAACATTGCAACTGGAGACATCGCTCTCATCAAAGGCTCAGGTGCTCCACCAGCGGCATGGAACTTGGGTCGCGTGATCGAAGCATACCCTGGAGAGGATGGTCTAGTTCGAGCAGTCAAACTAAGGGTCGCTTCTGGAGAGATGACCCGCCCCATCACGAAGATCGCAGTACTACCATGTTCAGAAACGAAGTTTCAGGGGGGCCGGGATGTTGAGGAACCAATTGCTAGCAACATTTTTTGGATTTTTTATGCATGTATCGAAGCACAACGTAATATTGCTCGTCGTTGTGAAATTAGCAGACGCCAGTATGTCGCCGTAAATTTTTGTTCAAATCATATAGTTGTCTCTTTCTAACTTAACGAGTTGCAGCATTCTGCGTAATGTTTCGCAACATTTTATATTCTTGAGTAACAAACAAGCAAACGAACGGACAACACGTACGCCAGCATCTGCTGACAATACCAGTATGCCTAAAATAAAATATAGTGTAAACTATGGTTAGAAATAAACATTGTGGTTCATTTCTCATCACCTATCGATACCTAATTTTTGGGGGATGGGGGCTAAAAGGGTAGTAGACACAAAGCATACTAAAAGTGAAAATTCTTTAACAAGCGAACAGAATTAACTCTACGAAAATGAATCTAATTTCACTCTGCTTTTTATTTTCTATTGATAAATATAAATGTAATCCGGTTGCGCACACCGGGAGGGTGGGTAAACCAGTTACTGTATACAGGAACTGTAAACGTGCAGCCCACCTGTATTAGGGGTGAGTTTTACAAGCAACCATACAGCTCGAATATCTTAGTACAAAACAAGTGTGCCAGTACCGATCATTTTCAATTGAGTCCGCTGTCAATCGTTTTTAACACATTTTATTGCCTTTCTTTACGAAGGTCAGTTGTGATCCTTTTGTATATCGGTCCCTTTTCTTTATCACTCATAAGTGTTCTAGGGTTAATGAGCATTTCCAAGTATCACGTCGTGAAGTCTGGTGGTCTGTGGGTTTTTTCTCATCAATGAGTTTATTGCCGGTTACACCAAAGCCGGCGCATACAAACAAGAATTCCTGGTTGCCTATATTCTAACTACATTAATTTGACATTTAAATTATTCTCTGCCCGCCAAATCGCTGCCGACTGTTAAGTTAACAGCGATCTGTTCGGGCAGAGTGTTGTAAAATTTCGATAGTTAACAGATGGTCAACTATCGATTTGAGAGTGTGCGTGCTTTCTTACATTATCTATGTATAAATTTGTCCATGTTTACTTATCATGCTAATATAATATGTTTGCCGTACCTTCAACAATGAAGAGGCAGTGCACGACTACACGTAAACAATAATGGCTGATATTTTACAGGTGAAAACAGTGAAATATAACAACAGGTAACAGGTATTACATATAAGACACAAAAAATTCAACAATTATAAAATAACATATATAAATGGCTAATTGAGTCCTATGTAAATACTATTATCTGCTTCTTCTACTTTCGTTTCTTTCTTTTTAGGTAATTGCAAATAGATGTCAAGTGAGAAAAATGGTCCAATTTATCTACTTAATCTATTATTATGGTCGTCAAGAAAAACTGTGAATGTCATTTCGTCCCTAATAAGAGCTAAAACTGAGTTATTAACATAATTATTATAGCGAATAATAACTAACTTTGTGTTTTTTTTTAGGTATGCGACGCTCTACGAGGATCTACATACGGATTGGCAGGTAAGTATTGTGTAATATAAACATACTCTTTGTGTGAAACCAGCTAATGTGCTTCTTCTTCTTGGCGTTGCTGTCGAGTCGCTGCTGCCAGATGCCGTGTCTGGGACGCCATGTCTCTGGTAGCTGTTGCTCTGCCTGAAAGTGCCGTAGTTGCTGCTGCTGTTGGATGACGCCGCATTACGCCTCTGGAGAGGCGCTGATGAGGATGCCACGCAGATGGCAGTAGCACATTAACCAGTGCACCGGTGTGCAAATGGTTTTGCCACAGCCTCCCTCGCTGCTGTCACCGTTGCCGCCGCTGTTGCTGCACGCTGCTGGAGAGATAGTATGGCTATTGCTCTACAGCAAATGCCGTAGTTGCTGCTGCTGCTGCTGGATAGCGCCGCTAACGCCTCTGGAGAGGCGCCAATGGCAGTACCATTTATCCAGTGCACCGGTGTGCAAATAGATTTGCCACTGCCTCCCTCGCTGCTGTCACCATCGCCGCCGCAGCTACTGCAATACGCCACTGGAGAAATGGTATGGTCAAAATGCGCAGGAGGCGCCATTTTGGCCATGTGATGCATAAACGAGCATCCTGGAGGATGCCCGGTGCCTTTGTGTGTTTTTCTTTTCAGGTATGCGATGCTCAACGAGGATCTACATACGGATTGGCAGGTAAGTAATATGTAATATGTACATACTCTTTCAGTGAAACAAACTAATGTGCTTCTTCTTCCTGGCCTTGTTGTGGGGTCGCTGCTGCTAGTTGCCATGTCTGGGACGCCATGTCGCTGGCAGCTGTTGCTCTGTCAACCGTGCCGTAGTTGCTGCTTGTTGCTGGATATCGCCGCTTTTATGCCTCTGGAGAGTCGCTGATGAGGATGCCAAGCAAGCGGCAGAAACAATTTATCCAGTGCACGGGTGTGCCAATGGATTTGCCACTGCCTCCCTCGCTGCTGTCAACATCGCCGCCGCCGCTGCTGCAACACGCCGCTGGAAAATTGGTATAGTCAAAATGCGTAGGAGGCGCCATGATGCGTGAGCTAGCATCCTGGAGGATGCCCGGTGTTGGTCAGGTGAGTCATGTTGGCAGTGTTGCCACACGCTGCCAACAGAAGCCGCCTGAATATGGGCATTTGTATTAATTTGTCCGTGTTTGTTGCAGATTCTCGTCTGCTGGATGCTGGCACGCCCTACGGTAGGACCATATTGGGCGGAAGATGACCAGGATGGCAACAGCTGATTGGCGTAGTGCTCGTTTGTGGTCACTATGCCACTGGCTGGATCAGACAAGGATCCGTTGAGCCTCCCACGCCGCTGTCAATTATTTGACATATTGATGTGTGACATGTGCGAGGTGTGATGCCCGTGGAGGCGCTGCCACGACCACTCACCACCCTTGAGGGGGCGCGAGGCCCCGCCAGGGCTGCCGCCGTGTTGTATTTTGTTCTCTCAGGCCATTTGCGTGCCTGTGAAAGTACAAAATATTATTAGCAGAATGACATAATAATTTTCTTTTCTTATTTCAGGTCCCGCCACGCCTCCCCTGTGCCATGAGAATAGCATTTTGAGGATTCAGGAGAGATGTCAGGACATTGAGGAGTGGAAGAATGCTGTAATGGAGATTCATAACGCCATAGAGCCAGTCACACATGGACGTGTGGCGGCTCCATGGCCATAGTCTGGATTCGTCTGCTGGATTTGCTGTTACTGATGTCGCTGTTATTAACGCCGTTGGACGCTTCTGTTGTCGTCTAGCCCAGATGGGGCCGTCGTCGTCTTAGTCCGCTGTGTACATATGTGTTGTGTGTGTACACAAATGCAATGGATACACTGTAATTCTTTTTTTTGTGAGTTTATTTATTTATTTATTTATTTATTGTCTGACTATTAACAGTCGACACAAAAAGAAAAATGAATTAAATTAATGTAATTACGTATAAGAAAATAATTAAAAGTAAGATTTACATTAAATTTAAAAACAAAAGAGAGAAAAAAAAGGTTTGAAATTAACATTATAATTAAATTTAAGTTTAATTAATGAACTTAACTTACTGGGGAAGTATTAAAAAAATTAAAAACAATTAAGAAACGTTGGTGCAACATTCGTTGCAAGGGTTAGAAAAACCCCAGAAAAACACTAACCAGACCAACCAAATAAAATTAAATAAAATTTAAGTCAAATGTTAGTAACGCGTTGATCAACGGTAAGGCACGCGATTAGATATGTAGGAGAGAAGTGATATTCTAAGTGTTGATAAAGAAGTGGCTCCACCCACTACATGAGAAAAACTATTATAGTTAGTACATAGGATACGAAACGGATTATGTAAAGCATAATTCGTGGTACAACGTTGAAGGGACAAAGGAAGAAAGTTTCTAGTATTTCGGATCGGAACAGCAAATCTAATTTGGCTAATTAGATACGAGGAATCTATCTGACCATTAATTAGTTTATGTAAGAAAACTACACCAAGCATGGTTCTACGATCCGAAAGGGAAGGAAGGTTAATCAATAAAAGTCTACTACTATACGAAGGTAGTCTATTATTAGTATTCCAGCTAAGGCCCCTAAGGGCAAACAAAAGAAATTGTTTTTGTACAGATTCTAATCTGTCCTGATAAATCATGTATTGGGGAGTCCATACACACGATCCATATCCAAGAATAGGGCGTACAAGTGAAGTATAAAGAGTTTTTTTTAGGTAGGGATCGTCGAATTCCTTAGACCACCGCTTTATGAAACCCAAGACACCGAAAGCTCGATTAGCAACAGAAGAGATGTGCTTATCAAAGTTTAGTTTTGGATCGAAAAGGATGCCCAAATCATTAACCGACTCTATTCTCTGAAGAGGCTTGCCGTCAAGAAACATTACGTTACGGACATTACGTTACATTTACTAAAATTGAGATGTAGTAAGTTAACTATACACCAGGCTTGAAGTGTGTTGAGATCGCTTTGTAGACCGTGACTCAGGCAAGAGTCAGTTCGTGACAAACAAAGTTTTACATCATCGGCATACATCAGAACCCGGGAACTAGAACTCGCTGAAGGCAGATCATTAATGAATAGTGAAAAAAGTAAAGGCCCATGATGGCTTCCTTGAGGAACCCCCGAGGTAACACGCACGGGCTTGGACAACGTGCCATTAAAATTAACTCTTTGAGTTCTAGAACATAAATAGTTCGCAATCCAAAGAATTAATTTATCTGGAAATCCAAGCAAATTAAGTTTATGTATTAAAAGACAATGATTAACGGTATCAAAAGCCTTGGTAAAATCAGTGTAAATGACATCTGTTTGCAATTTATTTTGAAACCCCTGTATAACAATGGAAGTAAATTCTAATAAGTTAGTTGGTAGTAGATCTATATTTCATAAACCCGTGCTGGCAAGGTGAAACAATAGATCTACAAAGATGTTGCAATTGAGAAGTTATTAATTTCTCAAAAGTTTTAGGAATTGCAGACAACTTTGAGATACCCCTATAGTTACAAGTGTCAGATTTAGTACCCTTTTTATGAAGGGGAATAATAAAAGATGATTTCCAGATGTCAGGAAAGCAGCACGATTCAACAGACAAATTAAATAATTTATACAAAGGTTTCAAGAGTTGGTCGGCACAGTTTCTGAGCACGCAACCTGGAACTCCATCCGGGCCCGGGGAAAGAACAGGTTTAACAGCCTTTAGATCACTTAAAAGCGATTCTTCAGTGATCAATGGCCTAAAATTACAATTAGAAGCATTTACACGGTAAGGATAAGGCAAGTTTAGATTATATTGATGAATGCAATAAGTAGATTGGAAAAAATCAGCAAATATATCGGCTATAGCCTGATCAGAGTTAGCAGTCTTATTTTCAAAAACCATTGAGGAAGGAAGTGTTGATGATTTGCGCTTCGCATTAACGAAGTTATAAAAAAGTTTAGGATTACTTCGAAACTGCTGACCACAGCTTCTAAGGTAATTCCGATAGCACAGGCTGTTCAATGCAGAGAAATCAGATCGAGAAATTACATAGCAGGGAAGAGCCAGATTCCCTGAATTTCTTATAAAATTTAGATTTAATGTTTTTTAAACGTGTCAATTCACGTGTAAACCAAATTGGGTTTTTAGAGATACTAGGAACACAAGAAGGAACACAAAGTTCAAATAAATTATTTAGAGTAAAGTAAAAAAATGCAACTGTTTCATCCATATCCCTGCACTTGAACAGCCATGACCAGTCAGTCTGGGATAAAAGCTGATTTAACTTATTAAAATCAGCCTTCCGAAACTGGCGAATACGCTTGCTGGGTCGCGAGCTGGACTTACCCATTTGGGTAGGCAAATCCATCAACAATTCCAAAGTCGGGTGATATGGATCTTCAGGAATAGAAAGGGGAACAATACGGGAAACAGATAGAAATGATGGGTCTAATACAAAAATAAGATCAAGCATCTTATTTAAAGAATTGGGAATAAATTGTTCGGCCGGAACACTTATTTTAAATGAAGAAATCTCCCGAGCATACGTAAATTTGAATTTTTCAACCGTAATGTTGGCTATAGATTTGGCTTGTATAAAAACCTTGACATCATCAGATGTAGTATCAGGGGCTAGCCTTGAAACAAAGATTTGTTTTTTCGGTGGAATACCTATGAGAGTCAAGTTATTATCTACCACTGTCATAACGTCTTTTGAACTAACAACACTGGTAGATTGACTAGTAGACCGAGTCGGAATGTCATCACTGGTATGCTGGTCAACAACAACTGTATTGACAGCTACTGAATCAGGGACTGGCTCGGTGTCCGTAGGAGTAACTTCTGTGGGGGAAGTAAAATTATCATTCCTACTGACAATACTAATTGGAGATGGGGAAGAAAGATTTATTAAAGACGGATCTGAATTAATGGGGATATGAGGAGGAACTAAAAGTTCATTTGGACCAATTGACAACCTAAAATTTGCCTTTTTCCGCTTTGGAGAATCATTCAAAAGATTCATACTTTTGAAATCTTTATCCAACGAGGTGAAACTATCAAACAGGTTCTTAAATCTGCCCAATAGTTCACCAAAGCCTCTTTTTTGTTTGCCTCATGAAGCCCATCATGTCCTTTTCAACATCCCTGCAGGACTCACATGTCCATTTTATACCCGAATTAGAGCTGATCAGGTCGATAATACGGCCGTTAAGGCCAGCACATTTTTCGTGTGAAACATTATCACACAGCCAGCAACAAACGAAACCCACTTTAACGTTGTTTCGCACCTGGCAATTTTTACTATAGCAGACATTCATAATGGCAAAATTAAAATTTAGCAACAACGAAAAGAAAAGATTATACTGCAAAAATATACAAATCTAATAAAAAAAAAAAATATAACAAATTTAAAATTTGTATAGAGTGTTAAAAAGTATGACAGATATGCACAAGGGTTAAGTAAACAGAATGCTAAGCTAAAGCAGAAATACAGCGTACTTACAAAAACAAAATTGATTGCGCGCCAAACGAAAATTTTACCAACGAAGATTAGGTAGCCAGCACCAACAACACTTAGATCGCGGGATAGCAGAGGGGTGAGTCAAAGCGCGGCTTACAAAGAGCACAGAGAGAGAGATGACGCGAGAGAGTAAAAATCTTTTTATAGATTGCGCTCGCGACTGAAACGTTTTAGGCAGAGAGTAGCAAACAAGCAAAAACTGCAAGTTACAAAAACAAAGCTAGTTGGGAGACAACAAAGCAAGTGCACAAACAAACAAACAACTTGCTTTGGCTAAGCTTTGTTTTGGTAAATATTGCAAAGAAATTATTAAATATGTTAGTGTATTTCAACCTTGCCTTTACACAGCCGGTGTATGACACAAAGTATAGATAGTGATAAAATTGACTTGAATTGATTTATAAAGTGAAAAAAGCGACGAAAAGTGACTTTTAAACGAGGAAGAAAAAAAAAACACGTCCGTTTGCAAAGCAAGGGCGAAGCGATTGATTAATTGTTTATAGTTTATATTATTTATATGCCTTTTTGCTGCTGGAGTTGTATATTTTTTTTTTGCTGTAGCTGCTGCTGCCGTTGCTGGAGATGCAGCTGAGGTATGTGCGAAGGCGATCAACATCAATGTGGATCTAGCGCAGTCTGTTTTGCAACTCGTACGTGAGCGATGACCATATTAATGTAAACAATATTATTACAAGGTGTATTAAAACACATAATGAATATGTTTAATTAAACTTTGAAAATTAAACAATCGTATTTGTAGTCTTTTTTAAATTTAATGATTGTTATTTTTCGTTCGTCGTCACATCTCATTTCTGCTTTTGTCGTCATTAATCTTCCTTGGAGAAACTCACATGGCTGACTTCGAACGTGTTTTGGCAGATTTATATTGACGCTCTATGGTTGTCAGTAGGTCTATTTTTTTTTTTGGTGGTAATTACTTGCCCGCCAGTTTCGCACTGACGGTTTCTTTATTTGTAACTTAACTTATTACTAATGGTTTCTAGCAACATTTTTAAGTTTAAATTTCAGCAACATTTGCATTTGTTTAGTGAGCGGGAACATTTTTTTTAAACAGTTGGCAGCTCTATTAAATATCCCAACGTATTTTTACATAGCATGAGCCTAATAATCAAGTATATAATACCACAAGGTATTTTTAAGTTGTGTGGGTTGGTCACACTGATTTTTTCAGACGCCATGTTAGCTTGTGAAAAAAACAAGAAAATGCCACATGAATGAATGCTTTCAGCTATTTTTTTCAGGAAAGAAGCATCAGGAGTTGATGAATCAGGAACATTGTAGATCTAGTGGAATCACAGGAGCAGCCATCATCGTACGTGGGTGAGGAAACACGCGATGGGTGAGTATTGATGTACCTCGCCATCGCAGACTCGTCACGTAAGTATTAGTGAGTGTCAATACTTGTGCAGAAAAACAAAAATTGATTTGTTTTGTTTTTCAGACACATACAACGCAAGTCGCAACGAGCCACTTTCGATAGACCAGTCAAGCGTTTCGTCCGGAATTGGACGCATTCTCCAGAGCGTCGAGCACGCCCAATTGACGTGCCATTTGCTGAGAAACGCGGGAGTAGTGCGCCGTTCGGCTAAGATGCTTGTCGCAATAACTGTAAGGAGCTTTGGATAGGGCTAACTGTGTTCAGACGTATAAGGCCAATTGTGGAAACGCGATGCTGCGGGAATCGTCTGAAGCGATGGTGGATGTTGCAAGCTCGTGCTCTTGTCCAGCGGCTCGCTCTCGTAGTTGCGGCAATCGTGCGCATTCCTCTTGTCGACATCTTTGGAGGGCGTTGTCTGTGGAACTGCCACGGGCCAGTCGCGTGTATGCGCTGAAGACGAGCTGGATACCAGATGCGGTTCTCAACAGCGAGGGAGTGAGACTGAAACGAAGCACCTGTTAATTCAAAGCAAAATGCGAATTCTTCGAAGCATCTACTAGCATCTATAAAGCGTAAGAATATCAACCCTCAAACGGCATCAACAAGTACCATAGTTAAGTTGTACGAGTTGGCAGTGCTAGTGGTCATTCACTTAATCCGGCTGAAAAACACTTGGCCACTTTTCAACATAAATTACGTAGCGAGCAACAGCAACACCAGAATTTAACGCCCAGATTGAAAAGCCAGTTGTTGCCATCAATCAATGCCAGTACAGCGAAACGTTGATCCCACCCGATCAAGTTTCCAATTGGTAGGGTCGCGTCAAAGCTTCAGTACGAACAAGTAACTCTGCTGGGAAGCGCGTAAACAAACTCCGGCAGTTTCCGGGCAAAACAGCTGCGTCACGCAGAATCCAACAAACCGTCGACTTCGCACGGACTCATTACACCTAAAGTTCCACACAGCAGCTCTCAGCTGGCAAACAGTCGTCCCACGGAAAGCATCAGCAAGGTCGCGTACAAAATCCTGCTGAAAACCATCTGGCTAAACTGCAGCAGAAACTTCGAGATGAGCAGCAAAAATCATTTCATAAAGACCAACAATATACATTCCACAGCCCAACTCATCTCCACAGGCACTAGAACAAATGTTCCAACGCATAGAAAAAAGAATAGATAGCCTGTTTAAAATTGTAATGGAGTTTATTACTATGCAAATACAAAATAAAAAGAACAAACCTTAACAATGAATTCCAAACAAGCCACTCTAAAATTTGTTTCATGGAATTGGAGCTAATACACGCCAATGACTCTGTTAATAATGAATAGCTTGACCCACAGTAACGCCAATATATACTCACACACTATCACAGATAATTTGTCGGCCAGAAACACAAACACAGATATTAATCACGCAGTGTCTAGAAATACTTACCCAAACACAACCGCAATAAATAATGGCCCCTACGGAGCCCCTCTAAATATTGATTTCTGGAACGCATGTGGTATTGGAAACAAAAAAGTAGAACTTGAGCCATACCTGAGACAAGAATCTATACAAATTATGATGATCACAGAGACGCGAGTACAACCAAATTCCAGCATTTTGAACGTGGACGGATACTCTACATATACGGCGTCAGTCCCACAATCTCATCGTAAACGTGGTGTTGCAATCCTGGTTAGAGCTGATGTAAGGCACACAGCACTCCAGTCCATTAATGAAGAGTTTCTGCAGTGCGCCCCAATTGCCTTGTTGTCTGTCAATAATCGAAAAAGAGATATGATAATTATTGCAACAATTTACTGTCCTCCTGTATACAGATGGACTACAGAACAGTTCTCATGACTACTTAGTCATTTTGATAGTCTTACAGGAATGTCCTCCTCCAAATTTCTACTGTGCGGGGACTGGAACGCACAACACTCATGGTGGGGAAATCCAAGAACTTGTCAAAGAGGAAGAGCCCTGTTCGAATCGATCAATGCCCGGAGTAGATATAATATTCTAGCCACAGGTGCTGCACTATCCATTCGACAGAAGAAGGAGGCCCTCGGCCATCGATTTTGCAGTCTATAGCAGTATAGAAAGCTCTCACCTCCGTATTCGCTCCACAACGGAATTGGACTCAGATCACTTGCCGCTACGAGTAGATTTGATTGTTAATAGAAACCAAATATTTCAAGTCCATAAAGCAAATTTATCGACTCTTACATGAAAAATCCGATCCAATTCCAGGAGTTTCTTGAACGGAAAATACACCTAGACACTGAGATTCGCAGTGATCTCGATATCGAAGACGCAATTGAAATCCTTATGCGAAATATAACTGATGAGGCACCTGTAGCCAAACATAATCAACGCACGCCTCGCAGCAACCGGTTTTGCTCATTCAAATCGCCTAAGACATAGACTAGAGCTTGATGAGCCGCTTGCCACGCGCACTGTGGAAGCAAGACAACTACAGGGTGGCACAAAATAAATTGAAAAAAAGCACTTGTTAAACTGAAAAATAAGAATATTAAAAATTTTTTGAAGGAATTAATATTCATGATCGTTACAAAATGCAAAAAATTTGGAATCTTACGAATAAACTCAAATGGCAACCACAACCCAACTACTCTTTGAAAATTGTTGAAACGACCAGCGGTCGTGGTGGATTGCCAATCGTTAACTGGACGAAAACGACTGTTGAAAAGGCAGAAGCTTTTGCCGCTCACTTGGAGGAGAAATTTAGCCCAATTCACTACAATACAACGCAAGATCGGTCAGAAGTCCACGAAGAGTGTAGATTCACATTAAATGACCGGCAAATGATTAACATTAAAAATAAATCTTAAATATCACAACTTAAATCTTGTATTATCCCATTCCGCTAGTTTCTATCCCACATTGGTGCTTTATCTCTTTCCAAGCACCAATGACGAAACTAACACGGATGGAACCTCACCCGATCCATGTAGAATGCAGGGTATAGAGAAAAAACGTCATCTGTATGCTTTATGTGTGCCATAAAGTTTAATCGAAATTTTTATGGCGGTATATTTAGCAAAACAGAGTTCAATTATTTCGAAAATGTTTCTTTTTATTTGATTGTAAAAAATCACGAAGAATAATTACATTTTCATTTTCATTAAAAATACAATATGTTTCAACAGGGAAATTGGTTTCTGCTGAAATTAGTACAACATTCGTGTTTCTCTCAATTTTAATGCCGTTGTATTAAGGCTGTCTCTAGGAACTTGCGTAGTGCCATAGTGACTGAGATATTCGCCTAAAACTAAAATTTTTTCGAGGTGTGTCTGGTTTTTTGCTCATTGCGGGGGCAACAATTTGAAATAAACTTGATCTGCTCGCAAAGATAACGGACTTTCATTCCAAATTTGGTTTAGGACTGAGGGAGAGACGGACAGACAGACGGACAGACGCACATTGCTATATCGACTTGGCTGTTGATGCTGATCAAAAATATATATACTTTATGGGGTGCGTGGTGAGGCCTTTTAAAAGAGAATGAGATTTAAACAAACGAATAGTAATTGCCTTACACTCAGCTAGTATCTTAAAGTAGTTAGAATATAGGCAACATCTTTTTTTTTGGGCTCCGCCCGAAATTTTTTTACCAAGCGAACAGATTTAACTCAACGAAAATGAATCTAATTTCACTCCGCTTGTTATTTTCTATTGATAAATATAAGTGAAATCCTGTACTGTATACAGGTACTGTATACGTGCAGCCCACCTGTATTAGGGGTGAGTTTTACAAGCAACCATACAGCTCGAATATCTGAGGACAAAACAAGTGTGCCAGTACCGATCATTTTCAATTGAGTCCGCTGTCAATCGTTGTTAACACATTTTATTGCCTTTCTTTACGAAGGTCAGTTGTGATCCTTTTGTATATCGTTCCCTTTTCATTATCAGTCATAAGTGTTCTAGGGTTAATGAGCATTTACAACTATTACGTCGTAAAGTCTGGTGGACTGTGGGTTTCTTTCATCAATGAGTTTATTGCCGGTTACACCAAAGCCAGCGCTTACAAATAAGAATTCCTGTTTGCTTATATTCTAACTACTAATCTATCGAATTTTTGATTTTTACCAAAATGTAATAAATAAATTTCCCATTTGATTTTCAATATTGAATTTAATTCATAACACTTTTCCAAAAATTTGAATATGTATATTATTAATTTTTATCAAACTTAACTACAGGTGTTGAAAATGCGACCTTTAAGGAGATCTCAATTTTAAAACTTTGACATAAAATATGATTTTTATGTATTTTTCGCCACGTTTGAAGTGCTATCACAAACTAGTGAAGTGTTTGTGTTTTCACCAGAAAATGGGGCACATTCCATAAACTTGTTACTTTCCATTAGTAAAAGTAATCTGTCTCCGCCTTCGCTTAATTGTTTTTTGTTTTTCTTATCTCCTCCATTGCAATTTACTACAGTTGAAATAGCTAATTCTCTCATTCCATTCAGCTTATCTGCATATTTTCTTATTGTACATTGCCGTACATTTAATTCAACTTCATCCAGAGATCTCTCGGCTGCGAGAGTCTTGAGTTTTTTAGCCATTTGCCGATTTAACCGCTGACAAAATTTTGTAAGTTTTAAATAGTTTTAAATGTGCATGCAATTTATTAATAACTCACCTGTTGTACAACTAGCTTATGTTTAACTTCAACAGTTGGCATGTGCGATAGCATTCGCTTTAATGCCTCATTTCCTTTTTGCGTTTCAGCGAGTCGGTTTTTAATATTTGAGTTTTCTATTGATTGCTTTAAAGTTCGCCTGAGGAAAAAGATGTTTAAATATAATTATTAACGACATGCTGTTGAATCACAAACATAAGTTAGAATAAGGAAAACAATGAATCGTTAGTTAAGCCTAAACATATAAAGAATTAGCCAAAGATATAAATATGAATCTAATGGAGTACCCTATAACATCTCTTATGCTAGCTTAAGGCATGTATGTTTGATTTCTATACGGCAGTGCACTTGTCGCGGCAGCTTAGTTCGTTATTTCATCTCGTTGTAAGCCTTTCCGCGATTCCCTGTCCAACAAAAATTGTTACGTTCATGAACATACAATTTTTTTAAAATTAAATTAGTTTGACATGCCTATCTCTAGAGCTGCATATATTCAAGTATATACTGATTATGCCTACACTTTACATAATTATAGTACATATCAGCTTATCCGCCGCATCTTCTTCAATCGATCAGAATCGTTTGAGAAATGCGGAAATGTAGATGACGCACAATGTACTTATCTAGGTTCCCAGCTACTTGATTAATAAGCAAGAGTATATTGGGTTTGTGCAAATGTATGTAACAGGCAGAAGGAGGCGTGGCAGACCCCATAAAGTATATATATTCTTGATCAGCATCACAAGCCGAGTCGATATAGCCATGTCCGTCTGTCTGTCTGTCCGTCTGTCTGTCTGTCTGTCTGTCTGTCCGTATGAACAAGCCACGGCATAGTTGCATTGTCATTTAAAATTTTCGATTGCCACGCCCACTTTTCCCACATTTGATAAAAAAGTCTGGAACCTTCAATGCCGGTTTTGGCGAACTTGTTCGTATCGTACAGTATTGTAATTATATAATTCGTGTGGAGACTAACTATATTAAACTATACTAAAAGGAGCATTAAAATCGGACTATAAACAAGAAAACTAGAAGCGTTACAATATTGATAATTGAACGCAATATCAACCCATAGGTGCAAGCGAGATAGAAACACACAAGCACATGTTCGGACGTTTTCGCTGCCTGTGTGTCGGCAGCGCTGCCCGCGGTCGCTGGCTGCGCCGAATACACACATACATACATACATATTTGCATCATATACATATTGCCAAACGTATGTGTATTCGAATACAAACAAACAGATGTGTGTTTGATTATGCTTAGATTGTTTTTGTTTCAACGTGTTTTAATGCAAGTAATTCACATTGTAATATCTCGATACCGATTTTAATAATTTAATCGGGACAAATTGCAGAGAGTATTATACGGTCGGGCGCGCTCGACTGTACTTTTCTTTCTTGTTAGACCCCGTACTCTAAAAAAGAGTATAGGGGTCTATTATGTTTGTCAGAAGCGAAATGTGCGTAACAGGCAGAAGGAGGCGTGGCCGACCCCATATAGTATATATATTCTTGATCAGCATCAACAGCCGAGTCGATATAGCAATGTCCGTCTGTCCGTCTGTCTGTCTGTCTGTCCGTCCGTATGAACACCTGGATCTTTTAAACTACAAAAGCTAGAGCCACCAAATTTATAATGAAAGTCCGTTATTAACCCAGGCAGGTTAAGTTTATTTCAATTTTTGCCACGCCCCTTACCGCCCCCGCAATGAGCAAAAAACCAGACACACCTCGAAAAAAATGCAGTTTTAGGCCAATAACTCAGTAACTATGGCACTTAGGAACACAATTTCTGGTAAACAGGTTGCTAGAGAATTCCTTAATGCAATGCCATTAAAAATTTTGAGCTTCCACGCCCCCTTTTCTTATTATAGTTAACCAAACGTTTACGCTTTAATGTCATGTTTAAGGCATTTATTCATATAGTAGGGTGTTGTAATTCAACATTTGTATAGAGACATATAATATCAAACTATTCTGAAAGTGGCTTCAAAATACTACCTTTAACAACAGAGCCATCCACGTTACAAAGTGTGTTTTTTAACTGCAATATCACTTATGCGCGAGACCGAGACAGAAACATACAAACACATGTTCGAACGTTTTCGATGCTTGTGTGGCGACAGCGCTGACGGCAGACGCTGGCTGCGCCGAATACACACATACATACATATATGCATACATATAATTTCAAACGAATGTGTGTTTGTATTAATAATATGTAAATGCTGATAATCGGAGAATTCTTGAAAATGCCGCGTGGTGCAACTGAGGGTGTAGGTTCGAATGCTGGCAATGCGAATTGTTAACAAAAGAGCCATTAGGTTCTAAATTTTGTTTTTTATAGCATTCTTTCTTGTTTTTTTCTTGTTAAATTTGCCATTATGAATGTCTGCTATAGTAAAAATTGCCAGGTGCGAAACAACGTTAAAGTGGGTTTAGTTTGTTGCTGGCTGTGTGATAATGTTTCACACGAAAAATGTGCTGGCCTTAACGGCCGTATTATCGACCTGATCAGCTCTAATTCGGGTATAAAATGGACATGTGAGTCCTGCAGGGATGTTGAAAAGGACATGATGGGCTTCATGAGGCAAACAAAAAGAGGCTTTGGTGAACTATTGGGCAGATTTAAGAACCTGTTTGATAGTTTCACCTCGTTGGATAAAGATTTCAAAAGTATGAATCTTTTGAATGATTCTCCAAAGCGGAAAAAGGCCAATTTTAGGTTGTCAATTGGTCCAAATGAACTTTTAGTTCCTCCTCATATCCCCATTAATTCAGATCCGTCTTTAATAAATCTTTCTTCCCCATCTCCAATTAGTATTGTCAGTAGGAATGATAATTTTGCTTCCCCCACAGAAGTTACTCCTACGTACACCGAGCCAGTCCCTGATTCAGTCGCTGTCAATACAGTTGTTGTTGACCAGCATACCAGTGATGACATTCCGACTGGGTCTACTAGTCAATCTACCAGTGTTGTTAGTTCAAAAGACGTTATGACAGTGGTAAATAATAACTTGACTCTCATAGGTATTCCACCGAAAAAACAAATCTGTGTTTCAAGGCTAGCCCCTGATGCTACATCTGATGATGTCAAGGCTTTTATACAAGCCAAATCTATAGCCAACATTACGGTTGAAAAATTCAAATTTACGTATGCTCGGGAGATTTCTTCATTTAAAATAAGTGTTCCGGCCGAACAATTTAAGAAAATATGCTGCAAAGAGTTCTGGCCGGACCACTTAGTGGTGAAAGAATATACTGCCAAAAAAAGAAATCGGACTCCGATTGATCTATCTGCATTATCTTCGTCTAACCAACTAAACTCTTCTAACAAAAAAAAACTAAACTCCTCCCTCTCGCTTGCCTATCAGAATGTAAGAGGTCTTTGTAGCAAGCTTAGCAACCTTTACTTATCTAGTGTTTCTTTTCCTTTTCATGTCATTGCCTTTACTGAAACTTGGTTAAGGCCTGACACTCTAAATACAGAGATATTCTGCGATAACTTTTCCCTTTTTAGAAAGGATCGCACTTCTCATCGTGGTGGTGGTGTTCTGATTGCTGATAATGCTGATCTTTCCTCTGAAGTAGTTAATCTTAGTATTTCTACGGAATTAGAATTTATTGCGATAAAGATTTGTATTTTCAATGTTTCCATTTTTATTACTTGCTCTTATATTCCTCCTTCGTCTGATAGTTCTGTTTATTTTGAACATTTCCTAGCTATCAAATCTGTTTCTTCTGGGTGATTTTAACATTGCAGGAACTACTTGGTTATCCACTCCAGGCTCTGCTGTATTGACTCCCACGACGCAGAGTGATTTCCTTGATCATTTACTTGGGATTTCTCTATCTCAAATAAATGGCATTCCCAATTCTTTAAATAAGATGCTTGATCTTATTTTTGTATTAGACCCATCATTTCTATCTGTTTCACGTATTGCTCCCCTTTCTATTCCTGAAGATCCATATCACCCGACTTTGGAATTGTTGATGGATTTGCCTACCCAAATGGGTAAGTCCAGCTCGAGACCCAGCAAGCGTATTCGCCAGTTTCGGAAGGCTGATTTTAATAAGTTAAATCAGCTTTTATCCCAGACTGACTGGTCATGGCTGTTCAAGTGCAGGGATATGGATGAAGTAGTTGCATTTTTTTACCTTACTCTAAATAATTTATTTGAACTTTGTGTTCCATCTTGTGTTCCTAGTATCTCTAAAAACCCAATTTGGTTTACACGTGAATTGACACGTTTAAAAAACATTAAATCTAAATTTTATAAGAAATTCAGGGAATCTGGCTCTTCCCTGCTATGTAATTTCTCGATCTGATTTCTCTGCATTGAACAGCCTGTGCTATCGGAATTACCTTAGAAGCTGTGGTCAGCAGTTTCGAAGTAATCCTAAACTTTTTTTATAACTTCGTTAATGCGAAGCGCAAATCATCAACACTTCCTTCCTCAATGGTTTTTGAAAATAAGACTGCTAACTCTGATCAGGCTATAGCCGATATATTTGCTGATTTTTTCCAATCTACTTATTGCATTCATCAATATAATCTAAACTTGCCTTATCCTTACCGTGTAAATGCTTCTAATTGTAATTTTAGGCCATTGATCACTGAAGAATCGCTTTTAAGTGATCTAAAGGCTGTTAAACCTGTTCTTTCCCCGGGCCCGGATGGAGTTCCAGGTTGCGTGCTCAGAAACTGTGCCGACCAACTCTTGAAACCTTTGTGTACATTATTTAATTTGTCTGTTGAATCGTGCTGCTTTCCTGACATCTGGAAATCATCTTTTATTATTCCCCTTCATAAAAAGGGTACTAAATCTGACACTTGTAACTATACGGGGTATCTCAAAGTTGTCTGCAATTCCTAAAACTTTTGAGAAATTAATAACTTCTCAATTGCAACATCTTTGTAGATCTATTGTTTCACCTTGCCAGCACGGGTTTATGAAATATAGATCTACTACCAACTAACTTATTAGAATTTACTTCCATTGTTATACAGGGGTTTCAAAATAAATTGCAAACAGATGTCATTTACACTGATTTTAGCAAGGCTTTTGATACCGTTAATCATTGTCTTTTAATACATAAACTTAATTTGCTTGGATTTCCAGATAAATTAATTCTTTGGATTGCGAACTATTTATGTTCTAGAACTCAAAGAGTTAATTTTAATGGCACGTTGTCCAAGCCCGTGCGTGTTACCTCGGGGGTTCCTCAAGGAAGCCATCTTGGGCCTTTACTTTTTCACTATTCATTAATGATCTGCCTTCAGCGATTTCTAGTTCCCGGGTTCTGATGTATGCCGATGATGTAAAACTTTGTTTGTCACGAACTGACTCTCGCCTGAGTCACGGTCTACAAAACGATCTCGACACACTTCAAGCCTGGTGTATAGTTAACTTACTACATCTCAATTTTAGTAAATGTAACATAATGTCCTATAGTAGGCGAATTCCAACCTATAATAACTACTTTCTTGACGGCAAGCCGGAATACTACCTTCGTATCGTAGTAGACTTTTATTGATTAACCTTCCTTCCCTTTCGGATCGTATAACCATGCTTGGTGTAGTTTTCTTACATAAACTAATTAATGGTCAGATAGATTCCTCGTATCTAATTACCCAAATAAAGGGCAATTTCTTCTGTTTGCCCTTAGGGGCCTTAGCTGAAATATTAGACTACCTTCGTATCGTAGTATACTTTTATTGATTAACCTACCTTCCCTTTCGGATCGTAGAACCATGCTTGGTGTAGTTTTCTTACATAAACTAATTAATGGTCAGATAGATTCCTCGTATCTAATTAGCCAAATTAGATTTGCTGTTCCGATCCGAAATACTAGAAAATTTCGTCATTTGTCCCTTCCACGTTGAACAACGAATTATGCTTTACATAATCCGTTTCGTATCCTTTGTACTAACTATAATAGTTTTTCTCATGTAGTGGGTGGAGCCACTTCTTTATCAACACTTAGAATACAATTTCTCTCCTACATATCTAATCGCGTGCCTTACCGTTGATCAACGCGTTACTAACATTTGACTTAAGTTTTATTTAATTTTTTTGGTTGGTCTGGTTAGTGTTTTTCTGGGGGTTTTCCTAACCCTTGCAACGAATGTTGCACCAACGTTTCTTAATTGTTTTTAATTTTTTTAATTCTTCCCCAGTAAGTTAAGTTCATTAATTAAACTTAAATTTAATTATAATGTCAATTGCAATCCTTTTTTTTTTTTTTTTCTTTCTTTTTGTTTTAAAATTTATTGTTAATCTTACTTTTAATTATTTTCTTATACTTCAGACAATAAATAAATAAATTTACGACCCCTATCATCTTTCTAGCTATTATAGTCTCTGAGATCTTTTTGTTCATACAGACGGACGGACGGACAGACGGACATTGCTATATCGACTCGGCTGTTGATGCTGATCTAGAATATATATACTTTATGGGGTAGGCCACGCCTCCTTCTGCCTGTTACGCACATTTCGCTTCAGATAAACTTATTAGACCCCTATACTCTTTTTTAGAGTACGGGGTCTAATTACAATTTTTAACATTTTTGACCAATTTGTTTCACATGTTGTAGCTGTCCGATTTGGACCAAATTTGGTGAAGTTAGTTTTAATAATTATGTACACATTCTGTGTGAGTTTGGTTGCGATCACTTAGCAAATACTACATGTCTTCATACAAATTTTTTGTTCTGACCGATTTGTCCTATGGGAGCTATAAGCTATAGTTGTCCGATCTTGATGAAACTTGGTGAGGATAGTTATAGTTGTACCATACACCTACTGTGTAAATTTGGTCACGATAGCTTTCATAGTTTCAAAGTTGTAGTGCAATGGAAACAGTTTTTTACAATTTGCGGGGGGCGGTAGGGGGCGTGGCAAAAATTTGAAATAAACTTAACCTGCCTGCAATATAGACAGACTTTCATTCTAATTTTGGTGGCTCTAGCTCTTGTAGTTTAAAAGATCCAGGTGTTCATACGGACGGACGGACGGACAGACAGACGGACAGACAGACAGACGGACAGACGGACATTGCTATATCGACTCGGCTGTTGATGCTGATCTAGAATATATATACTTTATGGGGTCGGCCACGCCTCCTTCTGCCTGTTACGCACATTTCGCTTCTGACAAACCTAATAGACCCCTATACTCTTTTTTAGAGTACGGGGTCTAAAAAGTAGATACAACTTTGCCGCAACTTTTGGTATGCATTTTACTATTGCAAGTATACCATTGCAAACAGTTATGACAAAAGTCTCCTGGCGTATGGCTCTTAGTAAATTGCGATTTAGCCAATGTAGACATATTTGTTATGTAGGCGTAATGCATTATCATTTCAGCCTCATTGTATATACCCAGGAGACTTATATGTTTTTCCCGTAGACTGTCTGCTCGAATTGTGGGTCCAACAATCATCACTTGTTTCTTTCTGCTACAGTCAATTTCGTATATATTTATACTAAATTGTGGATTTAGTTTTTCAAAAAGCTTAACCCCTTTTGAGTTGACTGGGAATTCTATACCCGAGAAGATAAGTCGCTGCCCCCTATAAGTAATAACAGGAGCAGCGATGTTGCTTATGTTATAGCAAGAAGTGTTTTTGAGATTCCTCCTTAGTTTTTTTTGTGGTTATCATTGTAGGTGGCATTTTCAATGAACTCGTATTCGATTGATGCCAGTATGCACCATTTAAAACAAAAAAAATCGTTCTTTTTAATATTGACAGTTTCATTCCTCTTTTTAATCGTTTCGGGCGTTTCATCAAGATCGTAACCAAACTCACACAGATAGTGTATATAATTATTAAAAGTATCCAAATCGGACAACTACAACATATGAAACAAATTGGTCTAAAATTTTAATAATTATAATTTATGTACACGTTTTTGACGAAAAGTAGTAAATCAATGTTTATCTATTTTAGCCTTCCTAATTATCAACAGTGGTGCGGTCCAAGTGATAGACATGCATTAGCAAAACATGAGGTCTGCACAGACAGGCATTTTTTTTGGTTCTATGACAAAACATCATTATATGTAAATGCAGATAAACTACAAAAGCTAGAGTCACCAAATTTGGAATGAAAGTCCGTTATCTTCGCGAGTAGATCAAGTTTATTTCAAATTGTTGCCAATCTAATGACATTAAATATTTGGAGCTGCCACGCCCCCTTTTCTCCAAAGAGCTAAAAAAAACTATTAAACTTCAATGCTGTTTTTGTAATTCAACATTCGTTTAGAGATATATGAAATCAAACAATTCTTAAAGTGGCATCAAAATCCTACCTTTAACATAAGAGCTACTAATTTAGAAAGTTTGTTATTTAACTGCAATATCACTTACATACAAACACATGTTCGAACGTTCTCGATGCTTGTGTGGCGACAGCGTTGCCAGCAAACGCTGGCCGCGCCTATACCCACATACATACATATATGCATTCATACGTATATGCATACAAATAATTTCAAATTCTGATAATCGGAGAATTCTTTCGTTTAAAAATTTGAATTCAAATTGTATACAAATGCGCACTACTATGGGAGTACGGGGTCTTTTACAGTAGGCTCGATCGACTGAAGCCTTTCGTACTTGTTTTGTTTGTGTGCTCTCCCTTTATTTACGGGGGGGCTCGGGGGTACCTGAAACAACGTAAGAGCTCAGAGGGGACATAGGGGGCCGGACAGTGCCAATAATACCTAACTTGGCAGGTACTAAGTGTACCACAGTGTACGCCAACCAGAAATCAGGACAAAACGATATTTAACATTACTAGCAAAAATATATAAAAAAATTAACAATTATATTTTTTTAAATAAATAAATAAATAGATCAATAAATAAATATTATAAAAGAAACTACATAAGAAAACTACGGTTGTCTGGGGGCGACACAGCTCACCACATCCGTCCCACTGTGCTTGCGCGCACAGCTGATGCTGCGTGACGTCACTGTCACGGCTGTCGTCTGGTCAGTGCTGTATTGTTGTTGTTATTGTTGTCGTCGCACCAACGGCCTCTTCAGTCACTGCTGGTTTGGTTCGTTGTTGCTGTTGTTGTTTATGTTGTTGGTTTTTATTGTTATATATTTTGAGTAGTTGTTGTTGGTTGTTTTCAATTTTTTTTTATACCCGTTACTCGTAGAGTAAAAGGGTATATTGTAATCGTTGGAATGTATGTAACAGGCAGAAGGAGGCGTGGCAGACCCCATAAAGTATATATATTCTTGATCAGCATCAATAGCCGAGTCGATATAGCCATGTCCGTCTGTCCGTCTGTCCGTCTGTCCGTCTGTCCGTCCGTCCGTCCGTCCGTCCGTCCGTCCGTCCGTCTGTATGAACAAAAGGATCTCAGAGACTATAAGAGCTAGAAAGATGATAGTGGTCGCAAATGAAAGGTACAATACCCAAGCAGTACAAGTTTGTTTTTGTTTTTTGACACGCCCACTTTAGGGCGTTTTATTTGCATATAAAGGTAAATGTACAGGTAAACGTAGAAAGTTTTAGTATAGAAAACTTTTTTGTTAGCTATGCTATCTGAACCAAATTTACACGGAAAGTACATATCTAGGAAGTACATGTACTGACCAAGTTTGATTCAAATCGGACAACTATATCGTATAGCTCCCATAGGGCCGATCGGTCAAAAATACGCTCTAAATATGAGTTAGTATGAAAAACTTTTGCGTTAACTTAGCTATATTAATCAAACTCACACAGAAGACATCTGCCAATAATATATATATACTGACTAAGTTTGATCCAAATCGGACAACTATATCGTATAGCTCCCATAGGGCCGATCGGTCAAAAATACGCTCTAAATATGAGTTAGTATGAAAAACTTTTGCGTTAACAAAGCTATATTATTCAAACTCACACAGAAGACATCTGCCAATAATATATATATACTGACCAAGTTTGATCCAAATCGGACAACTATATCGTATAGCTCCCATAGGGCCGATCGGTCGAAAATATGCTCTAAACATGAATTTCTATGAAAATGTTCTGTGTTTGCCAAGATATTATATCCATCTCATTGTTAATAACAAATTGAAACTGAGTAACGGGTATCCTAAAGTCGCGTGGCGACTATAGCATTCTTTCTTGTTTTAATTGTCTTTATATTAAATGTCTTTGGTTTGCCTGTGCGTTTTCGTTCTGTTGTGTTTGTAAGTTTTCATTGTTTAACGCGCCACACATAATTGTATTTTGCTATATTCGTAATGCACAGTGTTGTCACATTGTCTATATCGTCCCTGTGGTTGTTGTTTTTATTGTAATTATATTGCTTGTGTGTATTTGCACGCAGTCAGTTTCTTGTGTGTCAATGTAGGTTTTACGTATATAGTGACATACGTCTACATTATACATAACAATAGTACATAGCAGCCTAAACGTCGAATTCCACATCAATAGCTATTCCCCAACTATAAAAATTCCCAAGCTGCACTTGTAAACAATTTTGGCAATCGTAAACAAAGAGCAGACTAGATGGAGCATCTCCCCCAATCGATTGAAAAGCGCTCGATCAGCATATTTTGGCTCCCAGGCACAAGCTGTGAAATCGCAGCTTTTAGCGATCACCCTCAAATTGTAAACATTTGAATCCCTGTAAACAGAACTTTCATTATAATCTATTAAACAGATATGTTAGTCTTAAGTTGATCATCAATAAAGCAAGTTGTCGTGAATTTAAAAATCTCTCTTCGTCTTTTGTATCAACGTTACCGTTATAGTGTGTCGCGGTATTTATTGGACTAATTAACACACCAAGTATCTAATTGGCGCAGCCGGTAGGATAACAATAAATAAATCCATTTTTTTTTGTTATCCGAAACAAAAAAAACACGAAGCGAACCCAAGCGACGGTAAATATCGCGTCAAGTTTTATAAGAACAAGTAAGAAAGGCTACAGTCGACCGAGCCGACTATAAAAGACCCCGTACTCTCATAGTAGTTTGTATTCAATTTCAATTGAAATTAAAAAAAATAATTTAACAATTCGCATTGCCAGCATTCGAACCTACAACCTCAGACAAACTCTATCAGTTGCACCACGCGCCACTTTCAAGAATTCTCCGAATATCAGCATTTACATATTATTCATACAAACACACATTCGTTTGAAATTATATGTATGCATGTATGTATGCATGTGTGTATTCGGCGCGGCCAGCGTCTGCCGGCAGCGCTGTCGCCACAGCGTCTGCCGGCAGCGCTGTCGCCACACAAGCATCGAAAACGTTCGAACATGTGTTTGTATGTTTCTGTCTCGCTCTCGCGCGTAAGTGATATTGCAGTTAAATAACAAACTTTGTAACGCAGTAGCTCTTTTGTTAAAAGTAGTATGATGATGCCCCTTTCAGAATAGTTTGATTTTATATGTCTCTATACTTATGTTGAATTACAACACCCTACTATATGAATAAATGCCTTAAACATGGCATTAAAGTGAAAACGTTTGGTTAACCCTCAGGAGAAAAGGGGGCGTGGCAGCTCAAAATTTTTAATGGCATTGCATTAAGGATGTCTCTAGCAACCTGTTTACCAGAAATGGTGTTCCTAAGTGCCATAGTTACTGAGTTATTAGCCTAAAACTAATTTTTTTTTCGAGGTGTGTCTGGTTTTTTGCTCATTGCGGGGGCGGTAAGGGGCGTGGCAAAAATTTGAAATAAACTTAACCTGCCTGGGTTAATAACGGACTTTCATTATAAATTTGGTGGCTCTAGCTTTTGTAGTTTAAAAGATCCAGGTGTTCATACGGACGGACAGACAGACGGACAGACGGACATTGCTATATCGACTCGGCTGTTGATGCTGATCAAGAATATATATACTTTATGGGGTCGGCCACGCCTCCTTCTGCCTGTTACGCACATTTCGCTTCTGACAAACCTAATAGACCCCTCTACTCTTTTTTAGAGTACGGGGTCTAAAAACCTCGACAGTGAAGTGTAAACCAACAATTCGCATTTTTGCCAAAAGCCACGGATGTTCAAAACTTGAAATTAATTCAAGAAGACGCGATAGAATTCGGAGAGAATTATCTCAATAAAATTCGAAATAGCTATCTGTGCAAACGAACAAAAAACAAACTCAATCGTAATTAAGCGAATAAGGTGAATTATAAGAAAAACTAAGAAACTAAACTAAGTTAAACTTTTAAACGTACAAATAAAATATTGGTTAAGTGAAAAAAAAAAAATAATAATAATCAAAACAACAATCAACCGTAACAAAAATTCTTCAAAATGGAAGGAGGAGCAGCAGCCGCAACAACCGTTTCTGACGCCAGCATGTAACAATTAATCAATCAATTGAAAGACGTTGAGAAATTCAATGGAGACAAAAATACTCAACCGTATCGACTACATATTGGCCCTGTACACCACCAATGATATACGGAAACAATCGATTATTTTTGGACTTGTGGAACGATGCATCAGTGCTGAAGTTATGCTATCCCTTGGCATAAACAACCATAACACCTGGACGGATCTTCGCAAACAACTAGTACTCAACTACAAAACCCAAGGCAAGAACCTATCTTACTGGAGGAATTTAGGAACACCCCTTTCAAAGGAAACGAGAATTTCTGGAAGAAGCCGAGTACCGTAGGCGGACCTTGATGAGTAAGCTAAAAAAAACCATTACGAAAAAATATTGTACACGCGATTAATAAAAACAAGTATTGACGATCTTGTACAAAAATTGCCTACTAACATTTGTATTCGAATTATAAATTGCGAAATTCCCGACTTGAGATCATTAATAAATCTATTACAAAAAAAAAAATCTGTATGACGAACAATTCCAAAATTCGAATTCCATTAAAGTAAAACATGAAAAAAGTTATAAACCATCTCCAAACAATTCCAATTTTCAAAGATTTCCAACATTCCTTCAACCAAATAACACTCCTTATGTCCCATATCATAATCATCCACCATATGTTCAACTACCATTATATCCACCACAACCACATTATAACAATAACCATATGCATTACACTAACGATTATTTATCTCGACCAACCCAACCCGTACCGATTCCGACATGACCAGTACTGTTAACACCAAGGCCAAATTTCCGTCAAAGCTTATTTGACTATAATCGTTTCGGACAGAATCAGAATCAAAGTCTTATTCCACAAAGAGCACCGATCAATAATGCTCCTGGTGTATCCAATCAACCAATCAAACGCCCTAGACCAGACGAAAGAGCGCAAAGTAAACTGAGTATAGATCACGGGGCTAGGAATAATTAGGAATACTTGCATCAAGAATATTTCAATCAATTAGCTTCTTATCCTCAATACTTACAGATTATTCAGATTCACAAACACCAGCAGCAGAACCCGAAACTGAGCAGTGTAACGAGATAGAACTCGAAGAAGCTGAAAATTTTCGACAACCAGCCTCGGACACCAACAGTTCATAAACTTGACCCATAAGGGAAAGAATTTGAAATGCATAATAGATACCGGTTCTACGGTTAACATGATGACATCGAATATTTTCAATCTACAAGTTGTAGATAATGAATGTCTAATTCAAACAAGTAACGGGCCATTAACAATTACAAAAAAGATCAATGTTCCTTCTAATAACATATTTATGAGTAATAGTGAATTCCTTTTACATAAATTCTCTTCGGATTATGACTTATTAATTGGCAGAAAATTGTTATTACAAGCCCAAGCAGTAATAGATTACAAATCCCAGTCAGTAACACTATTTAATAAAAAATACAAATTAATAAATGATTCGCCAAATATTAAACAAAATCATTTTTCAAATTCTGTATATAAAGAATATTGCAATAGTCCTGAGTCCCCAAAAAAATTGAATACAAAATTACGCGAAAAAACAAATATTTTATATTTAGATCATCTAAATAAAGAAGAAAAATCAAAATTAAAAAAATTATTACAGTTCTATTAGCACATTCAATTCCAAGAAGGAGATCAACTTAGTTTCAGCAACCAAGAGAAACATAATATCAACGTTACTCATAACTCCCCCATATATTCAAAACCATACATTAAATACATAAAAGGAAAAGAAAATCACATAGCCGATGCTTTATCACGCGTTAAAATAGAGCAAGCCTATTTTGGAGAAGAGACACAGCATAGTACTGATG
The DNA here is from genome assembly GCA_018151165.1 of Drosophila arawakana. Lineage (NCBI taxonomy): Eukaryota > Metazoa > Arthropoda > Insecta > Diptera > Drosophilidae > Drosophila > Drosophila arawakana. The sequence continues at coordinate 130,232 of JAECWX010000083.1, read as the reverse complement.
AAGACAATAGCAAACCCGTAAACACGTTTAAAAGGCAAATAATATTTTCTAAAGGCATTCCAAACATAAAAAAAGAAAATTACTTCAAACAAGAAAAAACGGTTATCTTCGGCTCGCCGAAGATTAAATACCCTTGCAGTCATGAATATTGCATTAATTTGGTTTTTTAACCAATTATTTCTATTGTAGTTATATGATATAGTAGTCCGATTTGAAATTTGGTCAACAGATGGGGGACAATGAGAAATACATTCTGCTCGAATTTCGTTGAAATCGGTCAATAGACACCGAAAATGTTCATCCTAAGCATTTTCAACCGATTGTTCCTATGGGAGCTATATGATATAGTGGTCCGATTTTTACATATGAACTGCGTGCAGAGAGAATACAGGTCTGTACCAAATTTCATTAAGGTAGCTTTAAAACTGAGAGACTAGTTCGCATAGAAACAGACGGACAGACGGTCAGACAGACGGACAGACGGACATGGCTATATCGACTCGGCTGTTGATGCTGATCAAGAATATATATACTTTATGTGGTCGGAAACGCTTCCTTCAATGCGTTACAAACTTCGTGACAAAAACAATATACCCTCTGCAAGGGTATAAAAATTAATTATTCACATCCCATATGATAATTTGACAATAGAAAAAGCCAAACAATACTTAATTGATCTCTTTTGTACCAAGTCTAGTGCGTTGTTTAAAGATAGTGATGCCGATTTTGAATTTATTGAAATCAACACTAGTCATACTAAAATTCTTCGAAGCTTTACCAGACCAAAAAATATAAATTCATACGCTGAGTTTAAAGAACTCATTCTTAAAACTCATGAAAAACTTCTACATCCAGGAATTCAGAAAACAAATAAACTTTTCGGTGAAACTTATTATTTCCCTAACAGCGAGTTGTTAACACAAAACATTATAAACGAATGTCACATCTGCAATTTAGCAAAAACCGAACACAGAAATACTGACATGCCAATGAAAATTACCCCAAGCATGAACATTGTCGCGATAAATTTGTAATAGACATTTATTCTTCAGAAGGAAAACATTATATAAGCTGTATTGATATTTATTCAAAATTTGCTACTCTCGAACAAATCAAAACAAGATTGGATTGAATGAAAAAACGCATTAATGCGCATATTTAATCAGTTGGGTAAACCAATACTATTAAAAGCAGACCGAGATGCCGTATTCACCAGCTTAGCACTCAAAAGATGGCTTGACAGTGAAGGAGTAGAAATACAATTAAATACATTAAAAAGAGCAGACATTGAACGAATTCATAAAACTATTCACGAAAAAATCAGAATCATAAATACATTAAACGATGAAGAAAACAAGCTCAGCAAAATAGAAACTATTCTTTATATTTACAACCATAAAACCAAACATGACACCACTGGACAAATTCCCGCACACATATTCTTATACACCGGACAACCAATTCTAGATACACAAGACAGAAAAGAAAAGACAAACACAATAAACAGTAACCGACATGAATATTACAAAAAGGAAAATAAGAAAACCCATTCAAAGCCAACCAAAATGTCACGCAAACAGATCCTGATCATTACCAAATTACTAATAAAAATAGAACATCACTTTATAATAAAACACAATTTAAGAAACGAAAGAAAATTAACTAAATGGAAACTTCACAGGTTCCTACTTCGTAATCATAATTTCATTCACACTCTTTACCATATGTCATGCTCAACAAATTCAAATCAATAACTTGGATACGGATCTCGGATATTTACTGTTCTCAGATAAACCATTAGAATTACCAACTAGATTTGAACATCATTCTTTGCGAATTAACTTAACTGAAATAATAATAACAAACGAATATTTTCGTAGAACTTTGGTTTACCTTAAAAAATTCATCACAAATCAATTATTTATACACCAAATTACAACAAGAACTAATATACAAATTTCTTTTTTGGCACACTTGACGATAATGACAGAGTTGAATTCGAGATAAACATTGAAAACTTATCTTTAAATATTGTTCAAACTAAAAATATAAATGACATAATAAACATAATAAATAGCGAAATGCAAAAATTTAAAGATCACCAAAACAAACAAATACTGCAAGACACATTTACTTACAAATTATTATACTTTATAGAATATGTAGAAGACATTGAAATGGGCATGCAATTGTCAATATTAGGACTTTTCAATCCCAAATTACTTACCTATGACAGACTTGACAGTGTTAATAACCGAAACATTCTTTTAATTAAAACATCCACTTAGATTAATTATCAAGATAATATCATACTAATTGTATCCCATATCCCAATCGACTTTCAATCTACTAATACCATTAAAATGATTCCATATCCCGACCACGATGGCTACCAACTTGACTACACTAGTACTACATCTTATTTTGAAAAAAAAAAAATAAAATTTATAATAGAGAAAATGAACCAATTATTGATGAATGCATTACGAAAATCCTACTACACACAAAACCAATATAATAATATAATAATAATAATATAATTTTGAACGCATAAATGTAAAAGAAATGATAAAATATATTGAGCCTAACACTGTTGTAACATGGAACATTTCTAATACAACAATAAAACAAAATTGTCAGAAAAGTAATGTCAGGGTAATAAAATAATTAACATCAATCAATGTAAACTACAAATAAATAATATATTTTAACCGAGAATTACTTACAACCAGAAGTTTATCTTACACCATTGTATCCACCAATAGAAATTATTAAAGTCAAACCCATAAAACATGATGATATTGTACATATACAATTATAATAATTATTATCATATTCATAATCATATTCCTATACTTAAAATATGTATCTTACAACCCCATAATATTAATCCAGAAAAATATTAAAAAACGGTATTTATTGGACTAATTAACACACCAAATATCTAATTATATGTTTTTAATTTTTTTTTTTTTGCAACGTTCACAATTTACAACAATATACACTCAGGACACCACTTAAAAAAACGATTATCACCAAGAACTTGACACTACAAAAAAAAAACCCAAGCAAAACAAGAAACATGACGACGATCCGGCCACCCAACTGCCCGTGCCGATCTCCAAAAAACAACTCTCCGTATGACTCTAAGGTCACCTTTTGTTATGCATAATTCAAATTCTTAATCCTCCTATTCCTATTCCATGCAAAGGATCCTTAGAGTCAACGACCATCTGCCCTTGGCATCTATCCACTCTCTTTATAACCCCTACCCTATTGGAAGTTGCTTCAGTAGTATCAAAACTCTGAACTCCTGAACTACAGCATTAGTAAAGAGTTTAGGACTACATCACTCGTTCAATGGAAAATTCTCAGTAAGAATTTTACGTTTTGCAAGTGAGAATTTCACGCTGCTCTGGTTAGCGAGCAATTCACACTTTTGTGATAATTTTTTAAAGACTGTGCTGTTGGTTTTGCTGCTCAGAACTTGTTGACGCGTAGAAATAAATTCCCATTTGAAATGTATAAGAATTTAGCTGTTGGTTTTTGTAAGTAATAGTAATACATATATTGTATTATTAATATAATGATTAAAATTGTTATTATATTTAGATTATGCCAAAATAGAAATGTTCTAAATAATTATCATATTAAAATAACATTATGAATTATTCAATTATATTTATTGATATTAAAGTTAATTATATTATATTAACAATTGTTATATTGAATTTTTACAAGTCCATGATAACAATTGCCGGTTGACTATCGAAAATCGGTATCACCATTTATACATTTTACGGTGTTGCCAAACAATTCAAAACTATTTTATGCATTTTAAAAATTATTTAGTAATTTAAAAAGTAGTTTAAAATAAAATAAATGCATTATTTGAATTTTAATAAATGAAAAGTGTAACGATCGCTCTCATCGATAAATACTCAGGGCTGCTAATGCGTGTATCGGCTCTTCGATACATTGAGTTCGCAGCCCGTGTTTTAGCAATATGCTGCGAGTGATTAACAGATCGTAAAAAATGTGAACAGGTGAGTTATATTTATATTACTTCTGTCTTTAGCACTGATATACAAAATTTTACAATAATAATGCATATTTTAAATGTTTCTATCAGGTGTGGGCACTGGTGGTGAAATTCAAGATTACCAATTGCGTAAAAATGTTAATTTTATATATTGGTAATAAAATTCAAATAATAATTAACAAAAGTTAAAATCTCGGTTTCAGATGTTTTCTTCAGTAGATGGATATCAGAGGGAACCTGGATCGGTAATGTCGTTTCTTAATATTATTATTTTGTAATTTATTGTATTATAAATAAAATTTTTAAAATAAATAAAAATAAATAGAATTTATATTAAACCCAATTGCAATTCTATCGAGAAATCCAATTGGAATGGCGCAGCACAAAAATTCCTTGTGTGAAAAGTCTCTTGCACGGGGCAGCGGCGTCCTCACACAAAAGTGCTACAGCACGACGGAACGATCTGTTGGTTTAGTTCAATTTCCTAGTGACTTTGATGGACATGCCCACGGAAAACGAAGTTAGGCAGTCTGTACTTGGGACTACTTCTGTGTGAGTTATTCGCACGAAAAATGTAAAAATGTGCAAATTTTCCAACTGGGTACTCTTATACCCTAAGTCTTAAATTTCCCCTCTCTTCCTAGTATGGCCACCTCAGCTGAGCATAACAGTGTGCGATTAATTACAAACACTTATCGATACTTCGATTTTGCTCAGCCACAGATGCAACACAATTGAAATAAACAACCTAATATCCGACACGGCCATTTTGATAAAATACACGTTCTCGTGTATGTTTTCTTATCCATTTATTTAATTTTTTTTTCCTTAAATAAACCAATTCATTATCATTTCTATAATAATAATACCTTCATAATTTATTTGCATTATTTACCAAATAATCTTTACATTATTTATCTATTCGTTTCGTTTTTTTGTTTTTTTTTTGTTTTTCATCATATTCGGATTCGCATTTTCATATCATTCGAAAAAACAACAATTTCTCTTCGACCAGATACCAGATCGTATACCTCAATATACACTTCATTTTAAATTTCTTATTATTCAAACATTCATACTGTCTATTTCCGATAGTTGAAGTTTTGCAGAACGATCTTGAACTCGCTTGGTATCTGTCCATCTGGCAATCTACTAATACTTTCATGTGGATATTAATATTGTCTCTTACTCTTTAGATTTTTTAACAAATACCTGTCGTTCTCCAAAACTTCAACTATCTGAAAAGGACCTCGAAACTTTGGATCCAATTTTTTTTGATGTTTCTCAATGTTACTTATCAATACAAAATCTATTACACTAAATTTCTGTTCTTATCAAATCTTGCTTTCTATTTGCTTAAGCTCTCAACCTATGATGATCGGAATCAAGTCTAAGGGTCGCCCTACTTTACCAATTAATAATTCTAATTCTTTCGTTAGTCTATTAACCGTACTGAAATATCGAAAAACTACTTTTAAAAAAAAAAAAATTGCAATTTCATATGTATTACAATTTATTTGGACTTAGCAAACGGCGTAGAGGCTGGCTGGGCGCGTGTGGTTCATACGAGACGAAAATTACAACTGTCTCTCGCTCGCAACACCTACACTGCCGAAAGCGGTTCAACTTACATGCTAGCTTAATATAGGAGTGGTACTTCACTTATTCTTATGCTACAAATTCATTATTTTGTCTCTTAACTACTACTTCCATGTTCTCTTAAAACTAACTTATGCTATGATCCAACACCGGCCACCTTGAAGGGATCGCCTTCAATCTATGGGCAGCCTTGCCAGCTTTACTATCGGACGCTTAAGCAGGCCCGCGTTTGTCTTAACGCCGGCGACCCTGACTCGTCCATCGCTTCCTGGTGTTACCTCCAAGACTCTGCCTGTTGACCACCGTTGTGGAGGAGTGTTGTCGTCATGAACCACGACGAGGTCCCCAATCCGGACGTCGTCGTGCACCTCCTTCCACTTGCCTCGCTGCTGCAGGCTGTGGACGTAGTCCCTCGACCACGCTTGCCAAAAGCGCTGTCTGAGACTGCACAGCAGCTGCCACCTGTGACAGAATGAAGTTTCTCTGCTTGACGTGGCCCGCTCTAACTCTTGCGGAAAATGACCTGGGGTTATCGCCTCTCCATCGCTGGGATCACTGCTCAGCGGTGCCAGCGGCCTGGAATTGAGTATGGCCTCTACGTCGGCCAGGTACCCTCTCTCTCGGTGAGCGATGCTCTGCCGATCTGCCGAATTACAAGGTGCTTGGCTGACTTGACCGCCGCCTCCCATAGTCCCCCGAAGTGCGGCGCTCTCGGAGGGATGAACCTCCACTCCATCACTCGTTCCGCTGCGTACCTCTGCAACTTGTCTTGCTGGCGGCTGAAGGCGTCCTGGAACTCCTTCAATTAGTTGCTCGTCCCCACGAAGTTTGTCACATTGTCCGAGTATAGCCGGACGGGGATGCCACGCCGCGCGATGAAGCTATTCAAAGTACACAGAAAAGCATTAGTGGACAAGTGTGCAACGAGTTCCAAGTGAACAGCCTTCGAAGCAAAGCAAACGAATACGGCAATATACATTTTTATAGGAGCTCGTCCTCTATTCCGCAGCGAAACATTTACTGGACCACAGAAATCTACCCCGCAAACATTAAATGGCCGAACCGCGGAGAATCGGTCGGCCGGCAAGTTCCCCATGATTTGTTCCATTAACTTTGGCTTGTACCTGAAGCAATGGACACATTTTCGCACTATCTGGGTGAATTCGCGTCGAGCATTGACGAGCCACACCCTCTGTCTGAGTAATGCGATCATCGCTTTTGCTCCTGCATGACAGTTGCTGATGTGCAACTCTCTCAAATACAGTTGCACAAACAAACAATTTTTTGGCATTAGGACTGGGAACTTTGCGTAGTAATCCAACGGAGCGTTCACCAGTATACCTCCTACTCGAATTAATGAAAGTTTTCTTCCACATTCTTCTGACTTGTGGATGAAAGGAGTTAGAGCCTGCAAACTTGGTTGCAGACTGTTCCCCTTTATTAGCCTGTCGAATTCCTCCTTGAACTCTGCTCGCTGAACTATTTCCAGGAGTTTAAGAAAAGCAAAGTGTACTTCTTTTGGTCCTAGTTCGACAGTGCTTGAATCTCGTTTTCCTTTCGACAGGAATCTGTACATGTACGCCACTATTCGTACCAACTTGCGACATGACGAAACCCGGGACACAAATTCAGCTGACCAACTCGAGCTGTCAACCAAGCAAACGAGTGCTGAACTTTTAAACTCAATCTCTTTTACTCCTTTTTTATTTCAAAATGCTCATTATGAGGCCATTGTCTTTCATCGTTGCAAAGAAACGGTGGGCCTTCGAACCAAATAGACTGTACGAGTTCCTGAACGTCACACCCTCTCGACGCCAAATCAGCTGGATTGCTTAATGTTGGTACTTGTCTCCAAGATACTTGAGGTGTCACCTCTTGGATGCCTGCAACTCGATTGGAGACGAATGTTGCTAATAACAAAGGGGACGTATTTATTCAATGTAGTGTGATTTCTGAATCAGTCCAGAAATTCACACTCTCGATTCGACATCGGTCCAACATATGCTTTATGGAGGACCACAGTTGAGCTAACATATAGGCGGCACACAGTTTAAGTCTGGGAATGGACTTGGTCTTGAGTGGAGCGACTTTCGCTTTTGCCGTTAGCAGTCTGCAGACGGTTTTGACACCGTCGTTAGCCCGAACGTAAATGCAGCACCCGTAAGCTTGACTGGATGCGTCCGCAAATACGTGCACTTGTATGCTTGTATCAGAGCTGGCATGAGCGTATCTTGGGATGTGAACTTGATGTAGTCCCAGGAGGTTCTCTTTGAACTTGTCCCATCTGCTATGCAGTTCCATCGGCATAGTATCATCCCACGGCAACTGCATGCGCCACAGCTCTTGAAGCAGAACACGTGCCCTTATGCTAATTGGACACAACAAGCCAAGTGGGTCAAAAATGCGTGCAGCAACTGACAGAATATTGCGCTTGGTAGGACTTAGTTTTGTAAAACTGTCATCCAAGTGATACTGGAAAGTATCCAATCTTGGTGTCCACCTCATGCCAAGCGTTTTCGTCGAATCGGCATCATTGAAACTAAGAAGTTTCTCCTTTCCAGCTTCTTTTAAGAAATTTGGATGGTTCGAAAACCATTTTGCCAATTGAATCCCGCCCGATTCGAGGATTTCGGGCACTTGTTTACAAATTGTTTCTAGTATTTCTAGATCGTCAGCTCCGGTGAGCATATCATCGACGTAGAAATCATTACAAATGATCTCTGAGCCAAGAGCGTGAGTGTCCTTATGACTCAAACCCAGCTCTTGCAAACATCTGATGGCCAAAAACGGTGCGGACGCAGTTCCATATGTTACCGTGTTCAATTTATAAATTCTGAGCTCATCTGATGGATTTTCACGCCAAACAATTAGCTGAAATCGTCGATCGTCATTGGATATGCTCACTTGACGATACATCTTTTAATGTCTGCCGTGAGGGCATATCGGCTCAAACGGAACCTCAGAAGAGACAAAGTTAGATCCCTCTGAATAGTAGGACCCACCATGAGCAACTCATTCAGAGAATTTGACGATGTCGTCTTACACGACGCATCAAATACCACTCGAAGTTTGGTGGAGCTACTATCAGGTCTCAAGACGCACTGGTGTGGAATGACGTAGTGTGGTCCTGGTGGAAATTCTGTACCTAAAACAGACATGTGACCAAGGTCGAGATACTCATTCATAAAACATTTCCTTGAGTTCCAAGTCCTTGGCAACTCTACGCTCTAATGTAAGGAACCGTTTCTTTGCGGTTTCGAAGGAGGAGCCCAACACTTCCGGATCAGTCTTAAAGGGTAAGCTGACCTCAAAGTGTCCTGTCGAGAGTTGACGTACACTGTCCTTGAAACTTTGCTTACATGCAATGTGTTCTGCAGAGTACTTGGTCAACTCGTTCGTCTCTGGGATGGCTTCCAGCTCCCAGAATCTATTAACTAAAGCTTCCAGTCTATCATATTTTGATGACTGCACCACCGCGCAACAAATAGGGCTTTGGATATTAACGTTGTCTGCTAATCTAATCTGTCCAGTGCATAATAAATCGAAAAAGGAATCTGCTCCCAGCAACAAATCAATTCGTTGGGGCTTTTGAAATTCCGGGTCAGCCAATTCGATGTTTGACGGAATCTTCCACCGACTAATGGGAAGATTGTAGTCAGGCTGCCTGCTCGAAATCGACTTGAGCACCCAGAATTCGGCGCTAAAGTTATGTGTAGAGACACGAGAAGACACTACTGTCGACACTTCGCTTTTCGCTACCAGACTAGATTGTCCAACTGATGTTACGGTTAGCAACTTGGCCTTTCGTTGAAGCCGCAACGCTTGGGCCAGGCTTTCAGTCATAAAGTTCACTTGAGAACCTGAATCTAACAGCGCCCTGGCGTTCCGAGTCTGATGCCGTTGCCAGGAGCACCTGATCGACCTCGCTAGCTACGTGGTTCACTTGGGTCGGATGAGCGGATGCTTGTTGTTCTGCGGCTGCATACTTATGCAGGAGGGTATTGTGTGGGCGAGCGCACACTCTACACTTTGACGCAGTGCAATTGGACACTCTGTGTCCCGAATGTAAACAATTTGTGAATCGTTCGTCAATTGACAATGCTGCGAACCCCTGGCAGTTTCCAATCACATGGTTGGCACTGCAAAAATTGCATGTGGGTTCCACATCTTTCTCGACATTCGTGCATGCAAATGATGATTTCTTTGCATGTTTGATGTCGGATTTCTGCTTCATCCTGGACTTTGAACTTTCTTCAGCGCATATGTGCTGATATCGCCTGTTTAAAGCCACAACGCAATCGGCCCATACTTCGATTTCGTATGAGGATCCACCTTTGACATGACAATATGAATTATGAAGTCTTCGTCATTCCCAACAGACATTCTATATGAATTATGAAGTCTTCCTCATTCCCAACAGACATTCACGAGTCAAAAATTGCCGATACTGAGTCAACTATCACTCGAATTCCCATTGCCGATAGCTTGGACATCGGCTCAATGTCGAACAACTGGGCGAGAGTATCGAAGAAGATCAGGCACTTGTTGTCGTATACTCGACTCAACTCTCCAACGCCTTTGGGTAATTCGCATCAGATACCTGGAAGGCACTGATGGTTGAATTTCTCAATATTTGACAGCGAGCGATCCGAATCAAATAAACTACTAAACAGACCGAGGAATTGTCTGTATTCGGAGTGCTTGCCACTGAATTTGGGCAGCTTTAGCTTAGGCAGGTGAGAGTGGTGAGAAACTGGTGGTAGTGTTTCAAAAGCGTGGTACGCACTTAGGGCACACATGTATGACGATCGAGACAAACTACAAGTCTCCTCAAGCATTGCACGGCTATCGTTGTCCGGATCTATCGAATCGATCTCCGACTGCAAATCCATAGTCTTCGAAATGTAAGAATTGGGAATATCTAGCCGGCATTGAATTTCAAATTTACTGCGAGTAACCATTTTATTAATTAGTGAACTCCTTTGACGTTCAATGTCACTCTCTACTTTTTCTAATTTCACGAATAGTTGACTTAAGCGAGCAGTAGGACACGTTTCGTCAACCAAACTGGTTTCATTCAGATTCGATTTGTGTGCCATGTTAATTTCCTAAATGCGGTCCTATTTGAATACACTTGAGTGTACTATCACAATAGTCTACCGATCAACAATTGGATGAGTACCAAAAAACAATAGTAAAGTAATCAGCTGACTACGCAAACCCCTCAACGAACTCGAGATAAGAATAACTACACAAAGCGCAAGCGCACGCACAATAGTCAACAGCTGATAACAGCAACAAACAAGTTATACCCTCACTCACCCCTCGTTCACTTGTTATCACCTAATTTTTTATATACATATGCAGGCAACAACAACAGCACATACGTATGTAGGAAACGCAGCGACAGACCAACGAAAACTTAAACAGCTTGCAATTAATCAGCACACGTATGTATGAATGTATGTTGCTAGTGCTTATGAAGATATAAGCAAACGAAAACGTTGCGAACTACCAACTACTGACACCCGCTGAGTAACTGCGCACGTATGTATGTGCTAGCACTTACTGTATGTGTGCTTGGTTATTTTCAAGCAGCGTTGGCACTAACACAACCGAATTTCGCAACTGTATAAGTATATAAAACGAACCGCGCTTTTCTTATGTGCAAATTTAAGAAACAGCGGCAAAGCAAAGGTCAAGAACCACCACCGAACAACCGTAGATCAAAGCGAATAGCGGAACTAGGAGGACGGCAAATATGTATATATGTATATGTATGTGCATGCAGAACTCTACAATTAATTTAATTCCTTTTTACTTTTGCTTTGTTTTATTTTATTTATTTACACTTGAAATTGCTCTTTCAGCTATGTACTGACTCGTTTGGGCACTGTTACCTGGTCGTCAGAAGAGTCGCACATTGGCTCAATTCTGGGCATTATTCCACAATCTGCAACACAAATTCGATTAAAAAGTCCCTGCTCGGGCGCCAATGAAAAATCGAAAAACTACTTTTAAAAAAGAACAAATTGCAATTTCATATATATTACAATTTATTTGGACTTAGCAAACGGCGTAGAGGCTGGCTGGGCGCGTGTGGTTCATACGAGACGAAAATTACAACTGTCTCTCGCTCGCAACACCTACACTGCCGAAAGCGGTTCAACTTACATGCTAGCTTAATATAGGAGTGGTACTTCACTTATTCTTATGCTACAAATTCATTATTTTGTCTCTTAACTACTACTTCCATGTTCTCTTAAAACTAACTTATGCTATGATCCAACACGTACAATTAATTGCCAAGTGAACATCACCCAGTGCTCCTTGCAAAGACCTTAAGAATATTCATCACCCTCTCGACTTGTCCGTTATTGCGTCTTGCTCCTGTTGCTATTAAGTGAAGCTGAATCCTTTGTGATGAAGAGAATTCGACGAATCTCAGCAAAGTAAAGCTTTTGCCTTGATCAGCCACAATACGATTAGGCACTCCAAACAAGGAGATGGAAGATGACACAACTTTTGGCACTTAATGTAAATGTATGATGTAAACACACTTACTTAGTAAATGCGTCAATCAATACGGTCGCTTTTCCCAATAAGTTTACCTGTGATATATACATGAAGACTATGCCATGGTTGGCCTACTTTCGGAATAGGATGACACTCCATTTGCACTTTTCCTGACGAAGATTTATTCTACACGTTATGCAATTTTCTACAAATCTACGAACATATTTTTCGATGCCCTCAAACCTGTAGAATCATTAACTTTGTGTAACGTTTTTTTCCCTTCCCAAATGCATAACAGATTCATGCACCTGTTAAATTACGGACCATCTGAATCCAAGTGTCACAACGGGCAAATGGATTTCTAGACAAGAGATCAACGTGAGCCATCCGTTTACCTTCTCGGTATTGTATGTCAAAGTCGAAAGACTGAAGTAATGCCCATCATCGATAAATTCTTGGCAATAAATCAAGTTTTGTCCTGGATTCTTTTAATGAATTACAGTCAGTAAAAACTACAAACTTTCTACCATGTAAGTAGTGACGTAAATGCTTAACAGCGTTGACCACATAAACTTGTGGTCTTGCTCAAGTACTCCACTACATATGGCTCATTTTCAATCCAGTGCAACAAGACAGTTTTATACCCAATAGCACTTTCATCCAAATGTACTTCAATATTATATTGAGGGTCAAAAATTATCAAAATTGGTTTATTGGTTAACACACTAATAATTTTCTGGCGGACCTTTCTCAAGCTCCATTTTTTACTCAAATTTACATCTCTCTGATATGAGAAAATACAACGGTTTCATTATTTTTGAAAAACCAGCGACAAACTGACTGAAAAATCGATAACTACTTTAATTAAAACAAATTGCAAGTTCTTAAACTTTACAATTTGTTGTTAGACTTAGCAATCGCGGAAAGGCTTGGCAGCGTGTGTGTGGCTATTGCGAGACGAAGATAACAACTGACCGCCCGCTCGTGACCGCTGTACTGCCGAATACAAATCAAACTTACATGGTAGCCTTAAGTATAAGAGATTCTATGCTTACATTATAGGCTACTACATTAGGTTCAATTCATTACTTAGGCTAATACTTCATTTTCTTTGCTTATGCTAACTACTTCTATTCGTGAACCAACATTCCGGCCACCTTGAAGGGATCGACTTCAATCCCTTGATAGCCCTGGCAGCTGGTCTGCAGCATGTCTACTCCTCCGGTGAGGGGGCCGCTCCGAGAAATGAGCCTCCACACCATCATTCGTTCCGAAAAGCTGAAGGCTGCACTGCTTCCGGCAGAATGAGTCCAGGAACTCCTTCACCAGGTTCCTTTCGAAAATACGTCGCCTTCTTCGGGTAACGCCGGACTGGTATTCCACGTCGATCGAATAAGCTGTTCAATGTGAAAGGAGCATTAGTGGGCATTTGCTATACATTCAAGAGGAACAGCCTTTGAGGCAAAACACACGAACACCGCAATATACACTCCTCTTATCCATATGAAGCCAATCAAAGAGACACCTTCACAAATCAACAAGATTCGTCTTCCAAATTCGTCTGACTTTCCAATATATAGAGTCAGAGATGGCAAACCTGTTAAGCAAACGAGCAACGAGTGTTCTTTTGAGGCCAATGTCTTTTAGACTTGCAACGAAACTAAAAATAACTTGAACGAATTTCTGAACGTCACACCCTCTTGACGACAAATCGGCTGGATTTGATTATGTTGGTCCATGTCTCCAAGATACATTATTGGCCATCCCTTGGAGGCCTGCAACTCGATTGGCTACAAGTGTTGCGAGTAATGAAGGGGAAGTATCCATACAATGTAGTGCGGTTTCTGAATCATTCGAGGAACTCGCACTCTCGATTCGACATCGGTTCAACACGTACATCTGGGCTAACATACACGCGAAAGATTCTAACAATGTTTTTCGCTTGGTGGGACTTAATTTGGCGAAGCTACCAACCAAGTGATACAGAACAGTATGCAGACTTGATGTCCACCTCATGCCAAGCGATCTTGTCGAAGCGGCATCATTGGAAATACAAATTTTCTCATTTCCGCCTTCTTCCAATACTTTAGAATGGTTTGAAAACCATTTTGCCAATTCAAATTCGCCCGTTATGTAATCTGCCGTGACGGCAGGTCGGTTCAGACGGAACCTACAAAGAGAATGAACTATATCCCTCTGAATAGTAGTTCCCACCAGTAATTCCTTGAAAGTCTGACGACGTTTTCTTATACGACTCGATCACTACTACTCGAAGCTTGGTGGAACTGCTATCAGGTCTCAGGATGCACTGGTGTGAAAGGGTGTAAAGTGGTCCTGGTGGAACTTCTGTATCTGTGAAAAACATTCGACCAAATTCAAGATACCTGTTCATGAAACTCGAATATATGCTATGAACTTCCAGCTTCATGGAAAGTACATTACTCTTGGCTATTTTTGACGACCCCAGCACTTTGGGATCAGTCATTACAATCAAATTGACACCAACGCTGTCCCGAGAGCTTTGTTTGCAAACGATGTGCTTCGCAAAATAATGTGCCGAAACACTTTTCTCCGGGACAGCTTCGACCTCACAGTGTCGATCTACACTATCTTCTAAACTGACATCTTGCCTATGTTGCATCGCAGAGCAACATATTGGTCTATTGGCAAACATTTTCTTGCACCGCCCTGATGACACCCAACCAAACAACGTCCTTTGTAACAACGGACCACTCTTTTCCAATCTAATCTTCCCAGTGCAAAGCATGTCGAAGAAAGAGTCGGCTCCCAGAAGTATATCTATTTGCTGGGGTTTGTGGAACTCTGGGTCAGCCAGTTCGATATTTGCTGGGATCTTCCACCTATTAATGGGAAGATCACCATCTGGCTGCCTGCTACAAATTGATTTCAGCACCCAAAACTCGGGGCTGAGCTGATGATACTCGAGACGAAACTATAGTCGCTACTTTGCATTTTGCAGTCAAACTCGACTGCCCAACCGACTTTACGTTTAAGCTCTTGCTCTTAAGTTGAAGCCGCAAGGCTTGAGCCAGACTTTCCGTCGTAAAGTTTACTTGTGATCCAAAATCCAACAGGACTCTAGCAGTTCGATTCTGACCGAAACTGTCTCGAACTTTGACAACTGCCATTGCAAGAATTACTTGATCGACGTCGCCAGTAACATGATCAACATGGGCAGGATGAGCAGAAGCTTGTGATGTTTCTACCGGTGTGAATTTGTGAAGGAGAGTGTTGTGAGGACGAGAACAGACTCTACACTTCGACGCAGTGCAGTTTGACACTCTGTGCTCTGAACGCTACCAGTTTATGCAGAGTTGACTAGATTTTACGAAATTAAATCTATCGTCAACCGGCAGTGCTGCAAACCCTTGACAATTTTCAATCATATGGTTTGCACTGCAAAACTGGCCTGTGGGTTCCACTTCTTTTTTAACATTTTTACTGTAGTATGTTGTATGCCAAATGAGCATATGCCCAACTTTAAAGTAAGAGTAATAACTCAAAGAGAGAAAGAGATTATCAGCTGTGCCGGTCGTGTTTTTTTGCGCTCTGTCTATTTTAATTATTTCCGCCTTAATTTGTGTATTTTAAATCTCAAATTGTTGAAAATTTAATTTGTGCTAAGTATTCCCAAAATCTGGTTTGTGCAAAGTTTTATTTGGTGTGCATTATTATGAAAATATTAACATATTTTTATTAATACAGCATCTCAGCTGTGTTTTTGTTTGTGCCCGTTTTTGCTGTGACCTTTGCTCCCTTTTCGTTGCTCTGCTGAGCAATATATAAGTTTGTGTGTTTGTTCGCTTGCACACAATTTCTCACTTGCGCTTGCATCCACGGTTTGCCTTTGTTGATTAACTGTTTCTCGTTAACATTTGTTTTTGCATTCTTGCGAATTCCGTTTTCGAGCTTATTTGTTTACATCTAAGGTATTTTGTGTACTCTTATTTTTTTCTCCTTGTCACTCTATTTGCTGAGTTATTTTTGAGTGAAATGGCTTGCTGCAAAAACAATTGCAATTATGGTCCATCTCGTGACAGTGACCAACCAAATTATGTGCACTGTTGGTTGTGTGACAACATTATGCATATAAAATGTGCTGGTCTTACTGGGCGTGAATTCGAAAAATTCATATCCTCAGCCAAAGTTGGCAGTGGTGGATTACGATGGTCATGTCCAGTTTGTATTGAGCTGCAATGTGATTTTTCACGTATGTATAATACTGTGAAAAAACAATTTCTTAAGTTGCGCTCACTTGCTAAGAAGCTAAACACTGATTTTGATATTAGTGCGGACTTGCTTAGCAATTATAAGTTTGAGACCCCACCTGATCCCACCTGTTCTCAGCAACAACTTACTTTGCCTATTCCGCCTGGTTCACTCCTCACCTCACCTGTGCATAATGGGCCTCCCCTTTTATCATTTTCTCCCTCTCCCAGTAACTCTTCACCCCCTCCTTCCCATATTCCTCCTGTAACATCTCCTGTACCTGATCAACCCACATGTGCCAATGTTGCTTTCCCGGCACTGCCTGTCCCCCCTGTAACCGATCCATCACCCGTTACTATAAAATCAGTGGCTGTTAATGGAGTTGCGGCTAAGAGTAAAAACTCTAAAAGTCCCCCTAACCGACGTAACAGTCGATTTTCTGCCACCCCCGCAGTCGCCCCTTCACCATCTAATATAAATGTGGTACCTGGCATTACCCATAATGTTGCAAATGTTGCAACTCCCATAATTGTTCAGCCTCCTCTGCTTACCGTCGTGGCTCCACGCAAACATATATTTATATCTAGGCTTTCCGCAGACACGACTATCGAGTCTGTGGCTGCATTTATCGCTTCCAAAACTCCTGGCAGCGTTAGTATATCTAAATTTAATTTCGCTGAGCCTAGAGAGATTTCCTCTTTTAAGATTAGTGTATCCCCTGAATTGTTTCCTGCCATATGTGACCCAAAGTTTTGGCCTCCTCATATGATTGTTCACGAGTTTAAACAGAAGATTAGAACTCGTGCAACTCCTATCTCCCTTCCGACTAGTGTTCCATCTCAATCAGCCCCAGCAATAGTCTCAAAAAACTAGACTCTGACCAACTTTTCATTCTATATCAGAATGTAAGGGGTTTGGGGTCTAAATTAAAACAATTACATAAGAATAGTTTCTCTTTTGATTCTGACATTGTTGCATTTTCAGAGACTTGGCTTAACTCTAGTATAGCTGATAATGAAATAATGTCATCAAAATATAATATATTTAGACGCGATCGTCCTAATCGACGTGGTGGTGGAGTCCTTATTTCAGTGAAATCCAGCCTTAATGCTGAAATAATAGATGTTTCACCACTAGATGAAATTGAAATTGTTGCCGTTAAGGTTTCTTTTTCGTCATTTGCGCTTTATGTAACTTGTTCCTATATTCCTCCATCGTCTGAAATGTCGATTTATTTGCAACATTTCAATTTCATTAAAGTCACATTCGTGATCAAGATTTCTTTGTGACACTTGGTGATTTTAACTTGCCAAACGTTTCCTGGACGTGTTTTGACAAGATTAATTACATTCCCACACCTAATAATGACTTTTTAGATGGTTTGATTGATCTTCCTCTTTTTCAAGTCAATCATATATATAATCGTCTAAACAGAATGCTGCATCTCATCTTTGTAAATGATTCATCCAGTGCCGGTGTCACTAGATCTTCTCCTGTAGTTGTACCTGAAGATTCTTTTCATCCCACTCTTGGACAATCCTTGACTATTCCTAACTTAAACCATTTAGCTCCTTCTTTCTCTTCCAAGTCGCGACGTTGCTTCCGCAAAGGAAATTATCCTTTGCTAAATCAACTGATTCTTGCTACCGACTGGTCTATACTATACAGCACGAATGATATTAACATAGCTGTCGAGTATTTTTACAACATTTTAAACTCAATCTTTGATGTCTGCATTCCATTTTGTGTTGTAAAGTCCGTTTCACGTAAACCTCGGTTTTCACCAAGACTATCCAACTTAAAAAACAAAAAATCTAAATATTTTAAAAAGTTTAAGCAGACAGGTTCTATCTTAGACTTTTTAAATTATTCTAAATTAAAAGCTGCCTTTACCCTTCTCAATTCTCAATGCTATGAATGTTATCTCGTTCGCTGCAAGAATCAATTTGCGCGTGATCCTAAATAATTCTTTAATTTTGTTAATTCTAAACGTAAATCTAGTACCTTACCCTTCTTTTTCAATTCCTGTAAAGTAATCGATGATTCGGCTGCTTCCGATCTCTTTGCTACCTTTTTTCAATCAACATACACCTCCAGTTTGCCTACTAACTTCTCTTACTCCTATAATCTCCCAACCACTAACTCTGTTTTCTTACCTCACATTACTGATAGTTGCATGCTTTCCTCAATTAACACCCTTAGGTCTTCCTTCTCTCCTGGGCCTGACAGCATTCCAAGTTGTGTGCTCAAGGAGTGCTGTTTTTCCATAATAAAACCTCTCCTAATTCTTTTTTAAACTTTCTTTAGAATCCTCTGTTTTTCCTAATTTATGGAAAGAATCTTACATTATCCCACTGCATAAAAAAGGATGTAAGTCGGATGTATCCAACTACAGGGGAATTGCGAAGTTGTCCGCAATCCCTAAGCTCTTCGAAAAGATAATTACTTTGACGTTGCAACATCTCTGCAAGTCAATTATCTCCCCCTGCCCAACACGGATTCGTTAAGAGTCGGTCGACCTCGACCAATCTATTGGAATTTACCTCTTTTATAAATGAGGCATTCCTTAATAGAATGCAAACTGATGTCATTTATACTGACTTTAGTAAAGCATTTGACTCTGTGAATCATAACGTCCTTTTACACAAACTTAGCATTTTAGGCTTCCCACCTTCCATTCTTCTATGGATATCTTCATATCTAACAGGTAGGACCCAAAGGGTTATGCTTAGATCAGCCATCTCTAAATCTGTTTTTGTTACTTCTGGAGTTCCCCAGGGTAGTCACCTAGGACCTTTACTCTTTAATCTTTTTATAAACGACCTTCCCTGTTCGCTATCCCATTGTCGCATACTTATGTATGCAGATGATGTGAAATTATTATTATCTTATAAGAACCCTTCGGATCATGCGTTATTGTTATGATTTAAACACAATGCATAACTGGTGCATAACCAATCACTTGCACCTCAATTTCTCTAAATGCCTGTTTATGACTTTTAACATAGCCAATTACTATATCGACAATGTACCCTTAAAACGCATACTATTAGTTGAAGATCTTGGTGTTCTCTTTGATAATAAATTAAGTTTCAAACATCATATCTCCACAATTGTTAATAAAGCCAAGGGCACTCTTGGTTTTATTAAACGCTGGTCTAAGGAATTTAATGATCCCTTCGTCACTAAACTTCTTTATACATCCCTTGTCCGGCCCATTCTTGAATATTGTTCATGTGTCTGGTCTCCTCAACATGCACATACTCAAGATTTAATTGAGTCGGTGCAAAAGCAGTTTTTACTCTTTGCACTTCGCGGACTCAATTGGGACCCTAACCTTCGTCTTCCATCCTACACCAACAGGCTCTTACTCCTCGATCTTCCGTTCCTTATTAATCGCAGGAGAGTTCTTGGAGTTATTTTTCTTCATAAACTTATAATTGGCGATATCTGCTCCCCATCCCTCTTAGAACGTCTTAATTTTAACATTCCAGCCAGGGCAACCAGGTACTACATCCCTTTATTTCTTACTACATGCACTACTGACTACGCTTTGCACAATCGTTTTCGGGTACTATGCGCTAATTATAATCAATTCTATAGAATAATTGATACATCTCTCTCTCTTTTCCAACTTAAAGCTTCACTTTTCAGCCAACTCCGTTAAATCTCTGATTTTCATGGTCAGTATGTTTGGAATCCCTTCCATTCATGCGTCCCTTTAAATCAGAGATCTTTCGTGTTAGTTTTGGCACACATTTTTATTGATCTGGTTAGGTTTTTCTGGGTTTTCCCAATCCTCGCAACATATGTTGGATCAATTTCAATTCTTTTTATCCCCAGATTAACTATTAATTAATTTATCAATCTAAATTACTAAATTTTTTTTAAGCCTTTTCAGTTTAAAATAAAATTTTTTTCTTTTTATATTTTTACCTTGTAAAAATTATTAATATTAATTTTAATTATATTTATAAACTTATTTTTGGTTAATACTCGCGACTGTTCTTAGTCTGCGTTAATAAATAAATAAATAAATAATAATACAAAAACAAATATATAAGTGCAGTAATAGGATACGCCGCTTATGCGGACTGGCCGCAGCGTGAGAACGCTAGCCGTGAGCACTGCTTGCGTATGTACCGTCTGTACATAAAAGCGTATGTCAAAAAATTGTAAAAAGTCTAAAAACAAGACTACACAATATTGGTGTTAGACAAAATATTGTAATAACAATACCAGAAGATCCAAATCTCCTAGCTGAATTCGACGAGAACCAGTTAGAAGATTTAGATGAGTCTAAACCAATAATCAATACAGAAACCGATATTGATAGTGATATCGAAACTCTCGAAGAGAATACAGTTACAATGACTAACCAGGTAGCCTTGGACAGGGAATATGTGAAGCAGGTTTCCTCTTCAGTCCCTGAATTCGATGAACATGTAATCGGTTCATAACAGCATTGAAGCTTGTAGAAAGAACCAAAGGCGACCAAGAAGATATAGCGGTTAAAGTCATAAAGTCGAAAATAACCGGCACAATCCTTTACAAGGTACAAGACGATACCACTATATTAGGTATAATATATAAGCTTAAAGATAACGTAAAAGGAGAATGAGTATGAAAAGCTCAAAATACTCCTGGAAGCTGGTAACTTCGTTACTTTCAATGCTGTAATGGGTAAAAATATCCATTGCGGCACAGAAATGACTGGAAGTGCAAGTACAGTATTATTTCAGCGAAGCCGAAGTAATAGAGGAGGTGGTTACCGATACCAAAGAGGTAGAGGCAATGGCCGCGGTAACTATCAATCTACTAATTCAAACTAGAATAACAACAGAAACAATGGTAGAGGTCGAGGTTACAACCGAGGAAGGAATAACTCCAACCGAGGCAATAGTCAAAATCAATAATACCAACCTAATAGCAATAACAATTTCCGAGTTGCCCAAACTAATTCGCGAAATGGGCAGAACCCTTCAGATACTTAGAGCAATTAGAAAATAATACATATACACTTAATCTCAGTTTAAGCATTTTTATAAAAATTAAGAATCAAAGTACAGGTAAAGTTTGTACCTTATTAATAGACACTGGTGCAGATATTTCCATATTAAAAGAATATATAGATATATTTGATAATGTAAATACACACATTTCAACACAAATAACATCGGTAAGGGTTCAGTTTTTTTTAAAGGTTTAGCATTCGTAGAATTATCTACAGGAAAACATGTAATATCATATGAATTCCATATAGTCGATCAAGACTTCCCAATACCAAGCAATGGCATTATTGGAATAGACTTCATAAAAAAATACAATTGCCAATTAGACTTCACACAATTAAGTGATTCTCTAATACTACGGCCAAATAATCTAAATTATACAATACACATTCCAATCATTCACACTTGTGATAATAATGCCACAATACTTCCAGCTCGTGCTGAAGTAGTCCGTCAAATTAATATAGTTTCAAAAGAACAAAATGTTCTTATTCCAAATCAAGAAATTGATGAAGGAATTTTTATTGGAAATACAATTTCCAACCAACAGAATACATTTGTCCGAATACTAAACACAACTGATTCAACCAAAATATTTAACCTTAATAAAATAAAAATTGAAACTCTAAATGTCCAAGAAACTAACAAAGAAAGACAAAATATTGTCATGAGAAAACTAGCTCAGAACTTTCCACCATTATTCAAGCCTGTATTAAAAAATCTTTGATGCAATTTGGATAACCAATTTTCAATAAGCGCATCGACTGTACTTGCCAATTTTGCAAAGACAACATGTTGCAAAATCACAATGTTGCGGCAGAAAAGAATACATACATAGCTCAAGCAACAAATTGGAAGGAAATAATTGGGTCATTTCAGACCTACGACAATAAAAGTGATATTGCGGCTGGCTTTTTTGAGTGCTTTTTATACTCTCCGTCTGTCCGTCTGTCTGTCTGTCCGTATGAACAAACAGATTTCAGAGATGGTAAGAGCTACAAGTTCGAGTTTGGTGTCAAACGATCACATATTTAGTCAGTCAATACAAAAAATCTTTTTTTTTTTTTTCGATGCCAAGCCCTATTTGCCCACAATAAGCAAAAAACTGAAAACACCTCAAAATTCGTTTAGAGACATATCAAATCAAACTATCCTGAAAGTGGAACCGAAATACTACTTTTAAACAAGAAAGATTGCTATAGTCGCCTCGCGACTTTAGGACACCCATTACTCAGTTTCAATTTGTTATTAACAATGGTGATGGATATAATAGCTTGGCAAACACAGAACATTTTCATACACATTCATGTTTAGAGTATATTTTCAACCGATTGTTCCTATGAGAGCTATACGATATAGTTGTCCGATTTGGATGTATTGTATTCTGTGTGAGTTTGATTAATTTAGCTTAGTTAACGCAAAAGTTTTTAGTAAGTAATTGAAGCGAATTTTTGACCGATCGGCCCTATGGGAGATATACGATATAATAGTCCGGTTTGGATCAATTTTGGTCAGTATATATATAATATTGGCAGATGTATTCTGTGTGAGTTTGATTAATATATTATTGGCAGATGTATTCTGTGTGAGTTTGATTAATAAAGCTTATTTAACGAAAAAGTTTTTCATACTAATTCATATTTGGAGCGTATTTATGACCGATCGGCCCTATGGGAGCTATATGACATAATTGTCCGATTTGGATCAAACTAAAAAGTAACGGATATAAAAAGTTATTACGTTACAAATAGAATATCACGCAATGGGCAAGAGCGAGTGGTGCAATTGGTAGAGTTGCGCTGCGTTGGTCTGAGGTTGTAGGTTCGAATGCTGACAATGAGAATTCTTAAATTAATTTTTTTAAATTTCAATTCAAAATGTACATATAAAATTAAAATTTTTAAAGTTAATCTAAAATGTTATTTCAAATTAAATACAAATGCACCACTATGGCAGTACGGGGTCATTTACAGTCGGCTCGATCGACTTTAGCCTTTCTAGCGAGCCGATTGTTCAAATGTGTGTATCTGGCATGCTAGAAAGGGACAAACATATAAACATAAAACGAGAGCACAAGCGACAAAGCCGTGCTCATCGATTCGCTGACTGATGCAAGACTACATTTTTTTTTCGTATGCGTTGAATTTGCTGAGACGTGATCGGCTCTCTGGGCCGCTATGACGTTCGGCCTTTTGCCGAAGCTCTGTGGGGGTCCATGAGTAGGCTAGAGTTTGCTTTCAAAAAATCTTGAGTTTGACGTATCGTGTTCTGTGGTTAGTGGTGCAAGGCTTGAGCAAGATCTTCCGTCATGAAGTTCACCTGTGATCCTGAATTCAACAAGACTCTGGCGTTTCGATTCTGACCGAAACTGTCTCTAACTTTAACAACTGCCGTTGCCAGGATTACTTGATCGGTTTTGGTAGCAACATGGTCAGTATGGGCCTGTGATGTTTCTACGAGTGCGTATTTGTGAAGGAGAGTGTTGTGGGGACGAGAACAAACTCTACACTTCGAAGTGCAGTTGGACACTCTGTGCTCTGAATGCAAGCAGTTTATGCAAAGTTGACAAGATTTTACGAAATTAAATCTATCGTCAACTGGCAGTGCTGCACATTTCATAACAGGCATTGGTAAGGGTTCTATAACCACAAATAATTTTTACAAACAAGAGCTGAGATTAAAAGACACAGAACCGGTGTATATAAAAAATTATAGAATACCGCATGTTCATAAAGACGAAATAAACAAACTTGTCAATAAACTCAATCTTGATCAAATAGTTGAGCCCTCAGTATCAGAATATAACAGTCCAATACTACTGGTGCCAAAGAAAGTTTTACCAGGTTCAAATGAAAAACGATGGCGATTAGTAATAGACTATCGTCAAATTAATAAAAAACTGCTATCTGATAAATTTCCACTTCCAAGAATTGATGATATTCTTGACCAATTGGGCAGAGCTAAATATTTTTCGTGTCTAGACTTAATGTCTGGATTTCATCAAATAGAGTTGAAAGAACACTCAAGAAATTTAACGTCATTTTCAACCAACAATGGTTCATATCGTTTCACACGATTACCTTACGGATTAAAAATAGCGCCAAATTCCTTTCAAAGAATTATGACAATAGCTTTTTCTGTATTAGACCCTCACAAGCTTTCTTGTACATGGATGACTTAATCGTCATCGGTTGTTCGGAAAAACACATGATCAAAAACTTAACAAATGTTTTTGACTTGTGCAGAAAACACAACCTTAAACTACACCCAGAAAAATGCTCTTTCTACATGCACGAAGTGACATTCCTAGGTCATAAGTGCACTGATAATGGAATACTTCCAGATGACAAAAAGTACGATGTAATTAAAAATTACCCAGTCCCAACGGACGCTGATAGCGCTAGAAGATTTGTACAATTCTGTAACTACTATAGACGTTTTATTAAAAATTTTGCCGAATATTCAAGGCTAAGTTATGCAAAAAGAATGTCAATTTTCATTGGTCTGATGAATGCCAAAATGCATTTGATTATTTAAAAAAGGCTTTAATTAAGCCCTCTTTATTGAAATATCCCGATTTCGATAAACAATTTTGCATTATTACAGATGCAAGTAAACACGCCTGTGGAGCCGTTCTAACACAAAACTATGGAGATAAACAACTCCCAGTTGCATATGCTTCACGCTCATTCACCAAAGGTGAAAGCAACAAATCAACAACAGAACAAGAATTGGCAGCAATCCACTGGACAATTACATATTTTCGACCATATATTTATGGCAAACATGAATGAGATTATAACTAGAAGAATACGACATTACTGTTGAGTATCTGAAACGAAAATATAATTTTGTAGCTGATGCACTTTCACGCATCACTATTAACGATGTTAAAAACATAACCAATACCATTTTAAAAGTCACTACTAGAAAACAAAGTAAACAGAAAAACTTCTGCGCAGGAAATGCTCAAGAAGATTTGCCCATAGGCAACGCTTCTAAGCCAAAAGTATATGAAGTCATTTGTAATGACGAAATACGAAAAGTAGTGGCCTTGCATATAACAAACAATACATGTTTTCTGAAACATGGAAAGAAAATTATTGCAAGAATTGATGTTGATGATTTGTACACCAATGGAAGCCTTGACCTATGTCAATTCTTTCAAAGGCTTGAAAAGCAAGCCGGTATACTTGGAATCAGCCAACTCAAAGTGGCACCATGCGAAAAGATCTTTCAATCAATTTCAATAGAATCTTTCAAAATATTGGGCAATAAAATATTGAAAATACTAAGAGTAGCGCTACTCAAGCCGGTGACCCTAATAAATAATGATAAAGATCGAGAAGCGATACTGTTTACATTCCATGACGATCCAATTCAAAAAAAAACATGACTAAACATGTAAAAGTGTATGTTAATAAATGTCCAAAATGCCTGACGTCAAAAACGACAAAACACACAAGATCACCTATGACAATAACCGAAACTCCACAATATGCTTTTGACAGAGTGATAGTAGACACTATTGGTCCACTACCACGTTCGGAAAATGGGAATGAATATGCAATCACCTTAATATGTGATTTGACAAAGTATTTAGTAGCAATTCCCGTTGCAAATAAGATTGCAACAACTGTCGCAAAAGCCATATTCGAATCTTTTATTTTGAAGTACGGTCCAATGAAGACGTTCATTACGGACATGGGAACAGAATATAAAAATTCCATTATAAATGACTTGTGCAAATATTTAAAAATAGACAACATGACGCACACCACCACCAGACATTAGGTACCGTTGAAAGAAGCCATAGGACGTTCAATGAGTACATTCGTTCATACATTTCAGTAGATAAAACTAATTGGGACATATGGTTACA
Source organism: Drosophila arawakana (assembly GCA_018151165.1). Taxonomy (NCBI): domain Eukaryota; kingdom Metazoa; phylum Arthropoda; class Insecta; order Diptera; family Drosophilidae; genus Drosophila; species Drosophila arawakana. The sequence continues at coordinate 103,951 of JAECWX010000083.1, read as the reverse complement.
GTATTTAGTGTATTGTTTTAACACAACACCATCAGTAACTCATAATTGTTGTCCATATGAACTAGTATTTGGTAGCAAAATAACTTAACAATACAATTTAATAGCGTAAATACTATAGATCCTATCTATAATATAGAAGATTATTCAAAAGAAGTTAAGTTTAGATTAGAAAACGCGTATAAGAGAGATAGAATAATTTTAGAAAAAAACAAGAAAAAACGGTTATCTTCGGCTCGCCGAAGATTAAATACCCTTGCAGTCATGAATATTGCATTAATTTGATTTTAAAATCCGATTGCTCCTAGTGGAGCTATATGATATAGTAGTCCGATTTGGATGAAATTTGGTCAACAGATGGTGGACAATGAGAAATACATTCTGCGTGAATTTCGTTGAAATCGGTCAATAGACACCGAAAATGTTCATAATAAGCATTTTTAACCGATTGTTCCTATGGAAGCTATATGATATAGTGGTCCGATTTGGATGAAATTTGGTCAATAGATGGTGGACAATGAGAAATACATTCTGCGTGAATTTCGTTGAGGTTAATAGACACCGAAAATGTTCATACTAAGCATTTTCAACCGATGGTGGACAATGAGAAATACATTCTGCGTGAATTTCGTTGAAATCGGTCAATAGACACCGAAAATGTTCAAAATATGCATTTTTAACCGATTGTTCCTATGGAAGCTATATGATATAGTGGTCCGATTTGGATGAAATTTGGTCAACAGATGGTGGACAATGAGAAATACATTCTGTGTGAATTTCGTTAAGGTTAATAGACACCGAAAATGTTCATACTAAGCATTTTCAACCGATTGTTCCTATGGGAGCTATATGATATAGTGGTCCGATCTGGCCGATTTTTACATATGAACTGCGTGCAGAGAGAATACAGGTCTGTACCAAATTTCATTAAGATGGCTTTAAAACTGAGAGATTAGTTCGCATAGAAACAGACGGACAGACGGACATGGCTATATCGACTCGGCTGTTGATGCTGATCAAGAATATATATACTTTATGTGGTCGGAAACGCTTCCTTCAATGCGTTACAAACTTCGTGACAAAAACAATATACCCTCTGCAAGGGTATAATAAAATTAAGCAAAAAGAAATAAATGATAAGAAAGTATTAGATTTTAAAATAGAAATAGGAGACCAAGTTTATTTAAAGAATGAAACAGGTCATAAATTAGAATCTTCTTATATAGGACCATTTGAGGTCATCAGTATAGAGAAAAATAATAATGTAATTATAAAAAACAAGAAAAACAAGGAAATAGAAAGTTCAAAAGGATAGACTAAAATGGATTTATAAATAAAACAAAAAAAAAAAATATAAGGATATATATATAGAGATCATTAAAAAAAAAAAAAAAATAAAAAATAAAATAATTTTGTTAAATATCTTTTTTTAAAAAATCAAAAAAAATCTTTAAAAAAAAATAAAATAAAATTTTGAAGAAAAAATAATTTTTTATGCATCTAAAAAAAAAAATGTTCAAGCACGACCCGTTTCCATGCTTGGCAACGAAGCCTAAGATAAAAATACTTCTAAATATAAAACCACGCTCTGTCCTGTGCGTCGGGTACAACACCAAATTCTTAGAGGAGAGCTGTACTTCGTTGTAATTTGTAGCTATATATGGGCTAGGATTTTAAGAAATAAAGTTAGTTCAATTTTTGTGCTCAACCAACAAAGTCTTGATGTCCATTTATTCAAAAAAAAAAAAATTGAAAAATATTTTTTTCCTTATACAACATATAATATATATAAAACTAGCGGGCCCGGCGCGCTTCGCGGCGTTCTTGTATTATAGATTTACCTGCTATTGAAAAATCTTTTTTGGTTGGAAAAACATTTTGTTAAAAATAATGCAGACAACAAATTTTCTAAAAAGTTTTTTAATTAAGTGCTTTTAAATAAACAACATTTTTAGTTTTTCCATCTTGACAGTATACATATAAAGCAGATGATTTTCCAACGCGAGACGATCCGACATACAGTTGACCATGGGAGAAAACTGGGGAGGGCATTTGTTTTTTTGCAGATTCAGCTCTATTTCAAATTTGAGATTAATTTGTTTCATTGCTTGAATCACTCTTAAATTTTTGTGTCGGTTGAAGATGTAGCCAGACAGTTTTCCCCAACCTCCAAAGGCAAAAGGAGTTGCATGATCTTCGCTTTGAGAAGAGTACTTTTGCAATTCACATAATGCAAATATGTATTTTGGCGCCATTTACTTATTTTGAGTTATTTTGAGTTATACTTACTTTGACTTATGTCAACACTGAAATAATATGAATTCGCATTGTAACAGCTGAATTCGAATTGTAACAGTAGAAATTATATTATGCAAATGTTATGCAATTATTATACATCGATACACACCATACATCGATAATTATCGTGAAAAGCCCTTTGTACTCAGTAGGGCGCAATAAATCATAAGCAATTTGTATTGCCAGCAGAACGGAACAGAATTTTCAAGTTAATTTGTGTTATTGCTTGAAACACTCTTACATTTTTGTGGCGGTTGAAAGAGTAGCCAGACAGTTTTCCACCACTGCCAGAAACAAAAAGAGTTGCCTGATCTCCTCTTTGAGAAGAGCATTTTTGCCATTCACATTATGCAAACATGTATGTTGTTGTTTGTGTAATTTTTCCGAATTGTTTTTTATTTTGCTTTTTCTTACATTTCCAAAAAGTTTTTCCATATTTTTTTTTTCATACAAACCAAGTAGATAAAAAAGCTGATCTATTAAAAAAAAATGAAAGCAAAAGACACTAATTATCATACTGAATTTTGAGTACACACAGGAAGTGAGTTTGCTTTTTATATATATAGATAGATATAGATATATAAAAATAATACTAATTTTTATATTAAATAACTTCAATTTATTACGTTATTCTTTTAAAAAGGGAGGTGAAGTATGTTGTATGCCAAATGAGCATATGCCCACTGTATTGTAGAGTATACAATATAACAAGTGGTCATATGCCCAACTTTAAAGTAAGAGTAATAACTCAAAACACAACGACACTTTGTTGCTATGTTTATACAATAAGAAATATATAAGTGCAGTAATAGGATCCGCCGCTTATGCGGACTGGCCGCAGCGTGAGAACGATAGCGTGAGCACTGCTTGAGTATGTACCGTCTGTACATATATATGCATATATGCAAATACATATGGCATGCTATATACTCCCGTTCTGCCGCTGCTTTGGGCGACAGAACTCCAAACATTATTATGTACAAAAGGCAGCGCTGCCACTAAGAACCGCGCCGCTTTAGGTTTAATTATATTAGTCCTAATTTGTAAAGACAAGATCGAATAAGGCATTCGGAGAGACAAAAACAGTCGCTCTAAATCAGAAAACCAAAGCAAGTGGAATTTACTTATTTCAACATACCTGAAAACCAAAGCAATTGGAATTTACTTATTTCAACATACTTCAGTACACGCAAACGACGATTTTTTAGCGTGTTTCATTTCGAATGTTTGCTTTATCCTAGACTTTGAATTTTCTTCAGCAGACAAATGCTGATATCGCCTGTTCAAAGCCGCAGCACAGTCGGCCCATTTCGGCAATGTGTTGTAATCCAGCTGTTTCTCATATTTCGACTTCCACCTACGACATAACTATATGAATCAAGATTGCATTTGCTAAATCTTGCTCATCTCCAACGGACATTAGCGAACCAAAAATTGCCGATACCGAGTCAACTATTGTTCGAATTCCAACTGCCGATGGCTTGGACATCGGCTCAATGTCAAACAAGTGGGCCTTCGGGTAATTCACATCAGATACTTGGAAGGCTCTGATGGTGCCTAACGCCTCATCTAATAAGCACGATATCAAATTGTTGAATTTCTCAATATTTGACAGCGAGCGATCAGAGTCTACAAAGCTATTAAACAGACCGATAAATTGTCTGTATTCCGAGTGTTTACCACCAAATTTAGTTTGGGCAAGTGAGAATGTTGAAAAGGCTGAGGTACTGAGGTGCCAACTCTGACTGCAGATCCATAGCTTTGGAAAAGTATGAATTTAGTATGTTAGTATGAGTGAACTCCTTTGGCGCTCTATGTCGCTCTCTACTTTTTCCAATTTAACAAATAATTGACTTAAACGAGCACTAAGGCAAGTTTCCGCGTCAACCAGAACGGTGTCATTAGGGTCTGTTTTGTGTGCCATATTGAGTAATTAAATTTTGACTCTATTCGAATGCGCGTAAGTGTACTATATCCAATAATAAACAGCTGACCAACAAACTTTTGCTGACGAAGATAATCAAATGATTAAAGATAATCAATTGATTAACAACAGTTGGCGATCAATATACTTCAAGAAAATCGGAATATTAAAGATAATCAGCTGGTTAACTAAACTTCTCGCATAACAGCAACTAACAAAACGCAAGCGTATGTAAATAAGCGCCGACAGTTGTCAACAACAACAAAGTAACAATCTACGCAAACGCACCAGAGCAACAATAATCAGCTGATTAGCGATTTTCGAATTATTCGACTGCACACTATAAAAAACAACAACAGCGCTTGCGCAGGTAGACAAACGATGCGACCTACCAACAACCACAGCGCATGCGCAGGCAACGATGCGATCTACCAACAACAACTAAAAGGCTTGTCGTTTATCAGCGTACGTTTGTATGTTTGCTAACGCGTACGCGTTGACACAAACAAAGCAAAGCAAAATTAAAGCAAAGCAGAATCGAAGTAAAGCACTAACAAAGTACAAGCTAACTACCGCAAGCCAAAATCCAAAAGCTGTATGTATGTAAACGCGCACTGCGCTTTACTTATTTGCAAATTATGTGCAAAGAACAAAGGTCAAAAAACACACCACTGAACATATGTAGATATTGGCGAATAGTGAAATTAAAGACGAACGGCTAATGTTGATGTGCACAATAAATATGTTTATTTGCACTAGATAAGTGTTTTGTTTTATTTATGTATGTTTATTTAATTCGATTTGTGTGTTTTGCATCAAATTGCATTTTAAGAAATCACAAATATATCAGTGCCGAAACGCAATGTCTCTGTTGTGCAACAAATGGAGCAGTACTTTTTTATATATGTACGTTCAAATGTGTTATGTGCCGCTTCTATGCTTCCGGGATTATCAACACGATGATTATGTGGAGACTCAAGTGTCTTCAACTCCTGGCTGTTCTAATTAAAACTTCCAACAACGCCAACAACACCAGTGAAAATCCAAAATCCAAGTTTATCGAAAAATACACACACCGCAAACCAAGCCTTGAAATGACTTATAGACCAACGAACGCGATTGAAAGTCCATGCTCGGGCGCCAATGAAAAATCGAGAACTACTTTAATTAAAACAAATTGCAAGTTCTTACTCTTTATAATTTATTGCTAGACTTAGCAATCGCGGAAAGGCTTGGCAGCATGTGTGTGGCTATTGCGAGACGAAGATAACAACTGACCGCCCGCTCATAACGGCTGTACTGCCGAATACAAATCAAAGTTACATGCTAGCTTAAGTATAAGAGATTCTATGCTTACATTATAGGCTACTACATTAGGTTCAATTCATTACTTAGGAGGCTAATACTTCATTTTCTTTGCTTATGTTACTACTTCTATTCATAATCCAACACTGACTTAAGTATGAAGCTAATCCAATGAATTGCCTTAGCGGTGTAACCGACTGGGGGGGCGGTAATGTGTTCAGTGATTCTATCTTTTCCATATTTGGTCTTATCTCGCCTGCTTCTACTTCAAATCCTAGATATTGAACATATGTCATTAGAAAAGAACATTTTTTTGACTTGAGCGAAAATCCAGCTTTTGTAAGTATCTCCAAAACAATTTGCTACCTCTCAAGTTCAGATTCTTTAGATGAGGCTATAATCATGATATCATCCATCCACTATAACGTACGAATATGCTATATCTCCTAATGTTTTCAAAATTGATCTATGAAACACTGATGGAACGTTTTTAAGTCCAAAGGGCATCGACAAAAATGCATATTGCAGATCTGGTGTAACGAAAGTCGTATATAGAATAGAATTTAATCCACTAGCACCTGATAAAGATAGATAAAGATGATATCCAAAAAGGTAAAGTATTTTGCAACTTTTAGTGTAACTATTTGATTCGCAACCAATGGCAAAGGAAAACTGTTAGAAACTGTGTTCAAATGCAACTCACGATATTCTACACATAGTCTTGCTGATCCATTCTTTGATGTAAGTTTGCAATAAGGCGTGTAATTTCTCTTTATCTTCACCAATTACATTAGTTTCCACTTCATTAAACGAAACATTTTAATGTGTAGAAGAACACATATTAATAGTATTAGATTTAATTATTTCTACCCCATCACACGATACCAATGCTGATTATCATTGAGGCCAAATTTCCTTAATTGAAAACTTTATTGAAAATGTATTTCTTATCGAGCACAAAGACTTGCAACTCCGCCTGAAGATGGCGTCTATTTTGAATGTCGGCAGTGTACGTATTTCGTTGCACACGACGATCGAAGTTCGCCATAAGTCGCAGAACGACGGCGAATGACATTTTTGTTGAATGCAGCGAGTCTCTGCACAAGTTGTCATCCGCCTGTCCTTTACCAAAAAGAGACCTGCTTTTTTGTCTTCTATCTGGCAACCCTTTTTCATGATCGATTTTAGTGTTACTTAATATCGCACTCAACAAAACTATACAAAACTTCGTAATAATGCGCTCAATTCAGATAAACAATCTAATCTCCGAAATATGCATTATTTTGGACGCGACTGTTTCATGATAGCAACAGCCGTAATGCTAACGCAATTTTAATTATCGATCGTTTAACAAAACGATGTTATTAAACGATAAGGTATGCAAATCACCGATATTTTCTGAAGGTGTCGATTTCATCGATCGGCCCATTTCCTGTTTGACCATGTGGTAAGCGAAACACGAAAATTACTAAGAATTAATCTTTTACCACATCATAGGTGAGGACGCACACATATTTAAGTGAATTTTTATCAATTTTTATCAATTTTTATTTGTCGGGACTGCTGTCCACACTAGCGAGTGCAACCAACAAGCAGTCAACGACGCCGTTGTAAGCATTCTGTGAAATCTTTCTTTGCGTGTAGAGAGTATTTCTGCAAGCACCTCTTTTCTGCGATCCGCAATTGATCACCGGAAGGACTGGTGATCAGTAAGGCATAAACACATCGTCAAATAGGAAATGTATTAAACATCATTCTTCATCATTCATTCATCTTAACCCTGATCTGTCTTGACTTGTCTGCCGTTCGAAAACTTAATATCTGGATTAATACAGTTGGTCGAAGTTTCTTAATGGGTTTAATATTATCTTTAGTAGATTTTTGTAATTAGTATGACTATTTAAAGTCATTGTTTAATCTTAAAAGCAATTATCCAAGTAAGAATTTTTTATATTCCTTGGTATGGTATGTATAATAATGTCAAATATTAGCTGTTATATACCCTAACCCGTCTTCAGACCTGTCGACAACAATGGAGTAAAAGCAGCTGTATTCACTTATGTAAGAATGGCTAAGACGCAGCACAAATGAGAGTGTTAAAATAATTGTTTATATGACGGTAATTGATTAAATAAAAGCATGTAGCTTTAAGGTCTTTACAGGTTGCGAGGGTAAAGAAGGAGAGCATTAACATCCGCTCTTCTGTTCGTTTTATAGTTATCACATATTCCTTATTCAACTCTCTATAATATTTAGATATGTGGTACAGTAGCTTACTATTTGGCAAAGTACCCACACTATTTGTTAATCGTTTGATGTCTCTCATTGCTGCTTATCAATACAAAACTTCCCACACTACATTTCTGTATTATAATCTCTGCAAGAGTATATTGGGTTTGTGCAAAAGTATGTAACAGGCAGAAGGAGGCGTGGCAGACCCCATAAAGTATATATATTCTTGATCAGCATCACAAGCCGAGTCGATATAGCCATGTCCGTCTGTCTGTCTGCCCGTATGAACAAACAGATTTCAGAGATGGTAAGAGCTACAAGTTCGAGCTTGGTGTCAAACGATCACATATTTAGTCAGCCAATACAAGAATCTTTTTTTTCGATGCCACGCCCCATTCGCCCACAATAAGCAAAAAACTGGACACACCTCGGAAAAAATTGGTATTTCGACGGCATAGTTGCATTGTCATTTAAAATTTTGGACTGCCACGCCCACTTTTCCCACATTTGATATAAAAGTCTGGAACCTTCAGTGCCGGGTTTGGCGAACTTGTTCGTATCGTACTGTTTCGTATTGTAATTATATAATTCGTGTGGAGACCAACTATAATAAACTATACTGAAAGGCGCATTAAAATCGGACTATAAACAAGAAAACTAGAAGCGTTACAATATTGATAATTGAACGCAATATCAACCCATAGATGCAAGCGAGATAGAAACACACAAGCACATGTTCGAACGTTTTCGCTGCCTGTGTGTCGGTAGCGCTGCCCGCGGTCGCTGGCTGCGCCGAATACACACATACATACATACATATTTGCATCATATACATATTGCCAAACGTATGTGTATTCGAATACAAACAAACAGATGTGTGTTTGATTATGCTTAGATTGTTTTTGTTTCAACGTGTTTTAATGCAAGTAATTCACATTGTAATATCTCGATACCGATTTTAATAATTTAATCGGGACAAATGCAGAGAGTATTATACGGTCGGGCGCGCTCGACTGTACTTTTCTTTCTTGTTTTAGCTTTGTTCTTATCGAATCTTGCCTTTTCATATTCACCAGCAGCATTCATATTTGCTAAAGTTAAGGGTCGCGCCACTTTTCCAATTAATAATTCTAAAGGACTCGCTTTCGTTACTTTATTAACCGTACAATTAATTGCCAATTGAACATCACACAGTGCTTCTTGCCAAGACCTTGAGCTAGTTTCTACAGCTGTGAGCAAATTCTTAAGAATACTCATAACCCTCGCGAATTGTCCGTTAGCCCGGCTTGCTCCTGTTGCTATTAAGTGAATCATTTGTGATAAACAGAATTCGACGATTCTCAGCAAAATAAAGCTTTTGCCTTGATCAGCCACAACACGATTAGGCACTCCAAACAAGCAGATGGAAGATTTCAACGCCATGACACAACTCTCGGCACTTAATGTAAATGTGTGATGTAAACACACGTACTTACAGTAAATGCGCCAATCAATACAATTACATATTCCCTACAGTTGCTTTTCCCACTAATTTTACCTGTGATATCTACATGAAGAGTATGCCATGGTTGGCCTACTTTTGGAATAGGATGTAACTCCATCTGCACTTTTCCTGACGAAGATATAGATACTCTACATGTTATGCAATTTTATACAAATCTACGAACATATTTTGCCATGCCCTCAAACCAGTTAGTAATCATTAACTTTGAGTCACGTTTTTTCCCATCCCAAATGCATAACAGATTCATGCACCTAGTTAATTACGGACCATCTGAATCCAAGTGTCACAACGGGCAAATAAAGACTCCCTCCGTTTCGTTGAACAATATGGTGCAAGACTCCTGCATAGGTCTTACATATTTCTAATGGCAAATCGTTTTCTTTTAACTTAGAAATTACCTCTTATATCTTGATCTCTACTTTGTTCTACTCGCATCCATTCTTCAGATATTTCTGTTAACTCTATTCGTTTTTCAACAACTCTTAAGAATTGTTTCGAATTTCTCGGAGGTTATGGATTTCTAGGCAAGAAATTAGCGTGAGCCATCCGATTACCCTCTCGGTATTGCATGTCAAAGTCAAAAGACTGAAGGTACTGACTGACTGAAGGATTGAGTGAAAATCCTCACGATAGTCTGGCTGATCCATTATTTTTTTTTAATGAGTAATGCAGGGCTAACGAAGGAGAACTCCTTGGTCTAACAACTTTGCTTTTTAGCCCGTTTCTGAGGAGTTGCATTTGTAAACGAATTTATGGAAGTTTTCAATAAGGCGTGTAGTTTCTCTTTATTTTAACCAATTACATCAGTTTCTACTTCGTCAAACGAAACATTAGAGGGTGTAGAACACATATTAACAGCCCTAGATTTAATTATTTCTACCGCATCACACAATAAAAACGCTGAATATCATTGAGCCAAAATTTCCCTTGCTAATACAATATCATCTCTCTCACTAGGACTAAATCTATAAGGTCTTTGTAGAACAATCTTTGTTCTATCGATCAATCTAATCACCATTTCACACGTATTAGCCCGTTTCTGAGGAGTTGCATTTGTAAACGAATTTATGGAAGTTTTCAATAAGGCGTGTAGTTTCTCTTTATTTTAACCAATTACATCAGTTTCTACTTCGTCAAACGAAACATTAGAGGGTGTAGAACACATATTAACAGCCCTAGATTTAATTATTTCTTCCGCATCACACAATAAAAACGCTGAATATCATTGAGCCAAAATTTCCCTTGCTAATACAATATCATCTCTCTCACTAGGACTAAATCTATAAGGTCTTTGTAGAACAATCTTTGTTCTATCGATCAATCTAATCACCATTTCACACGTATTAGCCCGTTTCTGAGGAGTTGCATTTGTAAACGAATTTATGGAAGTTTTCAGTAAGGCGTGTAATTTCTCTTTATTTTAACCAATTACATCAGTTTCTACTTCGTCAAACGAAACATTAGAGGGTGTAGAACACATATTAACAGCCCTAGACTTAATTATTTCTACCACATCGCACAATAAAAACGCTGAATATCATTGAGCCAAAATTTCCCTTGCTAATACAATATCATCTCTCTCACTAGGACTAAATCTATAAGGTCTTTGTAGAACAATCTTTGTTCTATCGATCAATCTAATCACCATTTCACACGTATTAGCCCGTTTCTGAGGAGTTGCATTTGTAAACGAATTTATGGAAGTTTTCAATAAGGCGTGTAATTTCTCTTTATTTTAACCAATTACATCAGTTTCTACTTCGTCAAACGAAACATTAGAGGGTGTAGAACACATATTAACAGCCCTAGACTTAATTATTTCTACCACATCGCACAATAAAAACGCTGAATATCATTGAGCCAAAATTTCCCTTGCTAATACATTATCATTTCTCATATAGACGTCCGGTATTACATGAAACGTTACATTTAAACAGTTCCCATTGATCATTACATAATTTTAAATTTGTAGGGTGGTACTAACGTTAGAATTACCGAAACCTTTTAAAGCGACTAAATTGTTTATTCTTTTGCCACTTAGCCTTTTTGCCACACCATCTTTTATTAAGGAGCACTCTACTCCAGATTCAAAGGTAATTGGAAAATTCTCACCCCGTAACTGTATACTCGTTTTTGGCTTGCTTACCCCACATAATTCAGCTCTCTTTTCGATGCGAGAATCCGCTCCTCCACTTGACACGTTCCTTGCGCAATAAGTAGCGACATGCCCTTTTTCCTGACAGCAATAGCACGTTATCTTGTCCTTTGCATGTGGTAAACCTCCTCAATGATCTCGTCTCTGCGAACCTGTTTCAGTGTCTTGACTTCGGACTCGGCATTCGCCCATCTTGTGTCTCGCCTTACCACAGTTATGGCACTTAATTGAAAATGTCTTTGCTCGCTTTGTTCAGGGCTTCTCATTTTAAAAATTGGATGTTCTCTTGTCGAGCGCAATAAGTAGCGACATGCCCTTTTTCCTGACAGCAATAGCACGTTATGTTGTCCTTTGCATGTGGTAAACCTCCTCAATGAGCCCAAAGACTTGCAACTCCGCCTGAAGATCGCGTCTATTTTGAATGTCGGCAGTGTACGTATTTCGTTGCACACGACGATTTAAGTTCGCCATAAGTCCCAGAACCACGGGCACTGCAATTATTTCTGAATCCATCTTTTTCCATTTCGTGAGAAGTGACTTAACCAGGCGACTTGCACGACTATTCGCCACATTAAGGATGGCGGCGGCCGAAGTCTCTGTGTTTTTAAAGCATTGTTGAAATAACTTCTTTAACTCTGGCCATGTAATTCCAGCATAACACTCAAGCGATAGCCACTGTGCTGCACTTCCTTCAAGCGATTTGCTTTATGCAAAAATTAATGCAGACCCTTGTAATGGCTTTTCGCATAACAATGTCAACAGTCGTAGAATGCGCTACGTTTCAGTTATCCCTATAAGTCTGTGCAGTAGCGTAGCGATTCGAAATGTTTTCTCTTTTTTTCTTCCGTTTCTCCTGTTTGACAGTGCACGCTGCCACTCTTCAGCTTTTTTAAGACACACCATTGCGTCACACTCAGTCATTTAGCCGTCTTTTTTTACGATGGTATTAAGGAACATCATCGTTGTCTCCTTCTACATGTAAAACAAGTAAGAAAGGCTACAATCGATCGAGCCGACTGTAAAAGACCCCATACTCCCATGGGAGTGCGCAATTGTATTCAATTTGAATTCAAATTTTCGAATGAAATTTAAAAATTTTAATTTTATATGTACATTTAGAATTGCAATTTAAAAAATATTAAATTAACAATTCGCATTGCCGCAACTCTATCAGTTGCACCACGCGCCACTTTCAAGAATTCTCTGATAATCAGCATTTACATTTTATTCATACAAACACACATTCGCTTGAAATTATATGTATGCATAGACGGATGTATGCATGTTTGTATGTATGTGTGTATTCGGCGCGGCCATCGTCTGCCGGCAGCGCTGTCGCCACACAAGCATCGAGAACTTTTGAACATGTGTTTATATGTTTCTGTCTCGCTCTCGCGCGTAAGTGATATTGCAGTTAAAAAACACACTTTGTAACGCGGATGGCTCTTTTGTTAAAGGTAGTATTTTAATGCCACTTTCAGAATAGTTTGATTTGATATGTCTCTATACGAATGTTGAATTACAACACTATACTATATGAATAAATGCCTTAAAAACGGCATTAAAGCGCAATAGTTTGGTTAACTCTAATGAGAAAAGGGGGCGTGGCAGCTCAAAATTTTTAATGGCATTGCATTAAGGCTGTCTCTAGCAAACCTGCTTACCAGAAATGGTGTTCCTAAGTGCCATAGTTACTGAGTTATTGGCCTAAAACTACATTTTTTTTCGAGCTTATTGCGGGGGCGGTAAGGGGCGTGGCAAAAATTTGAAATAAACTTAACCTGCCTGACTTAATAACGGACTTGGTGGCTCTAGCTTTTGTAGTTTAAAAGATCCAGGTTCATACGGACGGACGGACAGACAGACGGACAGACAGACAGACGGGTATTGCTATATCGACTCGGCTGTTGATGCTAATCAAGAATATATATAATTTATTCTGACAAACCTAATAGACCCCTCTACACTTTTTATACTCTCTGCAAGAGTATATTGGGTTTGTGCAAAAGTATGTAACAGGAAGAAGAAGGCGTGGCAGACCCCATAAAGTATATATATTCTTGATCAGCATCACAAGCCGAGTCGATATAGCCATGTCCGTCCGTCCGTATGAACAAACAGATTTCAGAGATGGTAAGAGCTACAAGTTCGAGTTTGGTGTCAAACGATCACATATTTAGTCAGTCAATACAAGAATCTTTTTTTTTTTCGATGCCACGCCCCATTCGCCCACAATAAGCAAAAAACTGGACACACCTCGGAAAAAATTGGTGTTTTCGGCAAATATCTCAGTAACTATGGAACCTAGGATCACCAATTCTGGTATCGGAGTTATCGAACAAGCACATGTTCGAACGTTTTCGCTGCCTGTGTGTCGACAACGCTGCCCGCGGTCGCTGGCTGCGCCGAATACACACATACATACATACATATTTGCATCAAATACATATTGCCAAACGTATGTGTATTCGAATACAAACAAACAGAAGTATGTTTGATTATGCTTAGATTGTTTTTGTTTCAACGTGTTTTAATGCAAGTAATTCACATTGTAATATCTCGATACCGATTTTAATAATTTAATCGGGACAAATGCAGAGAGTATTATACGGTCGGGCGCGCTCGACTGTACTTTTCTTTCTTGTTTAGAGTACGGCGTCTAAAAAAAAAATTGATCTGCAATTAATCGAGTAGGAACTCCAAACATTGAAATGCCTGATTCAACGGCCTTTATGCAGTTTAATATAGATAGATAGATAGATATGATATAGATATTTTGTAAAACCATCGATCTGCGCTATGACATATGATTTTTTGTCATTCTTTTCACTTAATTTGCCGGTAATATCTATGTGTATTTTGCCATTTCTTTGAATTTTACTATGTAAAAACTCCTCCTAATCTCATAAGTATTGGCTATTTCTTCTTGTATGTCACCGTTTTTTAGATGTTTTATCGTGTCGCTTATGTACTGATCACGTTGTGGTTCTGCTATCAACCAATTACTCTTTATTTCTGCTAAATCAATACGAGACTCAATCATTCTATTTGGTAAGGGGGGATGGGATTTCTAGATAGAAAATCAAAAATTATCAATATTGGATCACTAATCAATAATTGAATGATTTTCTGACGTTAATTTATATTAATTTAATATATTTTAATTTGCTCTGAAAACCTCTGCACGAATTGCCTGAAGTACGATGTTAGACCTATAAAAGGTCTTAATTGTGGGACTGAAGCTGGTGGGGTAAGCTGGGTTTAATTTGACCCCCTTTTATAAAAAAATCCCGGATATTCTAGTTCGGTTTGAAGAAAGTGGCATTTTTTTAAATTAATAGAGAATCCCGCCCTTGACAAAGTTTCCAGCACGATGGACAATTCAGCCATTATCAGTACGTCGTCGATGTAAACTATTGCAAAAGAGTATGCCAATTCCCATAACGCTCGTACAATTGAGCTTTGAAAAACTGATGAGGCATTTTTAGTCGAAATGGAGTTGCAAGAAATTCATACTGCCCGTCTGGACTTACAAATGCGGTTCTTTCAACCGATTCAGCTTTAATAGGGACCTGATAAAATCCACTAGCAATATCTATACTAGAAAAATATCTCTCGCAACGCATTCTAGCAATTTGGTCTGAAATTAGTGGCAAAGGATATTTGTTTGCATTTAGCTCTCTAAAGTGTATGCATAACCTATCACTGCCACCCTTTTTCTACACCTTTTCGCTATCAATCGAAATAGTTGAAAACGAACCAAATAAAAAGATACGTATTCACGTATTTAATTCACTATTTACTTTAATTGCCTCCAAAAGTATTATCTAAGTCAACGACCATATGTGTGTTGATCGATGTATCGATATAAGATATATTCAGTGTGGGCTTTACATCGATCTCATTGCATATGCTTACAGAAAACTGTTACTGGAATGTTTGTTAACAGATTTAATGTTAATTAACATTGTTCTGTTGCCAACATCCTCCCGTTGGGAGCTAAAGGCTTTCAACTAACGTGGTCTCGACCGGTAGAAAAGCGACCTAATTTACACCTCTCCAGACCAGGCCATTGCTTGTTTGTACGATGACGACTCGCACAACTCCGTCGTCTCCAGGAATTCTGCTATGATTGTGTCATAGAGGCCATTTTAGTGGGGGTTGGTTTTCCTACTTTAGAATTACCATGTCGCCAGGTTGCAGATTGGGCTGGGTAAAATGCCATTTTCTTCTTTCTTGTAATAAGAATAGATAGAAAACGGACCAAACGCATAAGGCTTTCCTCGAAGACTGATGCATCGTTTGAGCGCAGCGAGTAGATAAATCCTCGACCAGCTCCAAATAAGTTGCCTTGGTAGCGAAGCAGACAAACACGTTGATGTAGCATTTTACCGGTGGCCCGTTTCTGACGTCCGATTTGAAGTAAAATGGCCCAAAGAAATCTATGCCAGTGACGTGAAACGTGGCACTTGGCTGCACTCGGTCTCGTGGCAAGGGTGCTATGACGTGCTCGCTCAACTTAGGGAGTAGCCTGAAGCAACGAACGCACTTGTTGATAAGTGATGCAACCGCCTTTAATACTCGTTTCTTCTTTGGATATATCATATCTAACAGGTAGGAATCAAATGGTTATGCCTAGATCAGCCATCTCTCAATCTATTTTCGTTACTTCTGGAGTTCCCCAGGGTAGCCACCTAGGGCCATTATTAGACCCCGTACTCTAAAAAGAGTAGAAGGGTCTATTAAGTTTGTCAGATGCGAAATGTGAGTAACAGGCAGAAGGAGGCGTGGCCGACCCCATAAAATATATATATTGTAAGGCGGGGTTCTTCCATCGTCTTACATAGTTTATATGTATAAGTAGGATTTCTATTTGATAAAATAGATTTAAGAATATGAATTATTATCTTTTATTAACTAAATAGTAAGAGAATTTCATGAATTAAAATATTGTTTAAGTTATCGAATTGTTTACCGATAAGAGTTTAGTGATGCTGGCAGCGCCCTCTGTCGGGAGCGCGCGGAGCGGTCGGGTGCAACTCTGCACGAAAGCTCTGTGGGGAAGAGAGAGTTTCGTGGTGGCAGACGTGAGCAGACGTGAGCAGTGAGCAGCAATAGGAAACATACAACTGTAAGTAGATAGAACAGTTAGGGCCAGTGCGACAGTAAGGAAAAGAGAAATGAAAACGAACGCCGCGTTGTTCGTTCTTAGATTAAACCAGCACTGGTTAGGTTTCGCCCATCATATCCCTACTCCCGTTGCTTCCATTTCGTTCGAGAATAGTCGTGACTCTACGGTGCCCCTGGTGTCGCGCTCTACTCTCACAAATCAACGCCGTCTTCCGCTGAGAACAACCGTGGCCTCATGGTAACCCTGAGCCACGATCGGAGACTCGTAAAACGTTCTGTCACCCTGTACGCAGCGACTCGCCGAGATTAACGGTGGCGCTCCTCGTTTAGATCTCGCGTTCGCATCGTCCTAATCCCTACTGCACTCCTCGCCTGAGGACAGCGGCAGCCGCCAGAGTAGCTCGGCGCTCCGTTTCGATCTCGCGGAGCAGCGCGTGACATTGCTGAGAGCAACGGTGGCGCGCCCCGTTTAGATCTCGCGTCTCGCTTTCCCCCCGCTTCCACACGCAGTGCTCTCCCGCACGAGAACAGCGGCGGCCGCCAGAGTACCTCGGCGCCCCGCTTCTTTACAATATTCTTGATCAGCATCAATAGCCGAGTCGATATAGCAATGTCGGTCTGTGCCTGTGAACACCTGGATCTTTTAAACTACAAAAGCTACAGGCACCATATTTGGAATTAAAGTCCGTAATTTTCTTGAGAGCACCAATTTTTATATGCAGGTTCCTAGAGACAGCCTTAATGCAATGCCATAATTTTGAGCTACCACACCCCCTTTTCTCATAAGCTATACGATATAGTTTTCCTATGTCGATCAAATTTGGTCAGTTAATGTACTTCCTAGATATGTACATACTAGACGTGAAAATTTGGTTCAGCTAACAAAGTTTTCTAAAGTGGGCGTGTCAAAAACAAACTTCTACTGCTTCATTATTGTACCTTTCATCTTTCTATCTCTTATAGTCTCTGAGATCGTTTTGTTCATACAGACGGACGGACGGACAGACGGACATGGCTATATCAACACGGCTATTGATGCTGATCAAGAATATATATACTTTATGGTGTCTGCCACGCCTCATTATCCCTGTTACATACATTCCGACTGTACTGCCGTTTTTCGTGCTCTAAACTTTCACTGGCTTTTTGGTCGACATGCCCAAAAACTATCAATAGCGTACCATGATTTCTGTAGAGGCTGCGGCAATGAGGAGGAAAATGAAACTGTTCCTCACTTCCTATGTCACTGCCCCACCCTAAGCTATATTAGACATAGATATCTCGGAAAATTCCTCTTCAATAAGCTGTCAGATATTTCAGACCTTCAGCCTCAGCAATTAGCGAGAATTATCCATGCCACGGGTTGGATTTCAATAGACTAAGCCTAAAAGTCAAATAACGTCCGGCTTATGCAAGCTGGAGTTTCTCACAACAACAGCAGCAATTTAACCTAACTATTTAACATATCAATTTTCACAAATTCCATATCGTTTCCCTACACTAAATAATTCTCACACAAAGTGCTTATAAAAAGCCTGCATTATCAGATAAATATTCACATGCCAGAATATTGTATATAAACAGTCTGCATCTCAGAAGGTCAATTTCAGACACAATATTTTTAATATTAGTTTTTAACTCCGACTTGGATGGATAATACATATAATATTTGATAAAAAATAATAATATACAATTGTATAAAAAATCAATGTTTTTCTTTTTTTTTTGTTACAAAATAAGTAAGAAAGGCTACAGTCGATCGAGCCGACTGTAAATGATCCCATGCTCCAATAGTCGTGCGCATTTGTATTTAATTTGAATTAAAAATTTAAATTAAATTTAAAAATTTTAATTTTATATGTAAATTTTTAATTGAAATTTAAAAAAAAAAATCATTTAAAAATTCTCATTGTCAGCATTCGAACTTAGAACATCAAACTCTACTATTTGCACCACGCGCTAGCTTGAAGAATGCTCCGATTATCAGCATTTACATGTTACTCATACAAACACACATTCGTCTAAAATTATATGTATGTATGTGTGTATTCGGCGCGGCCAGCGTCTGCCGGAAGTGCTGTCGCCACACAAGCATCGAGAACGTTCGAGAACATGTGTTTGTATATTTTTGTGTCGCGCTCTCGTGATATTGCAGAAAAATAACAAACTTTGTAACGTAATAGCTCTTTTGGTAAAGGTAGGATTTTGATGCCACTTTCAGGATAGTTTGATTTGATATGTCTCTTAATGAATGTTGAATTACAAAAAAGATTCAGGTGTTCATACGGACGGACGGACAGACGAACAGACGGAGGGACGGACAGACGAACAGACGGACAGACGGACGGCTATATCGACTCGGCTTTTGATGCTGATCAAGTATATATATACTTTATGGGGTCGGACTCGCCTCCTTTTGCCTGTTACGCACATTTCGCTTCAGACAAACTTAATAGACCCTTCTAGCCATGTCCGTATATCCGTCCCTCCGTCCGTCCGTATGAACACCTGGATCTTTTTTAGAGTACGGGGTTTAAAAATCCGAACTTGTAATAACGTAATTCAGATAATTCTGTCGGCCAGGAGTTGTGGATTGTCAGCTGTTTCGAACCCAAGGATGAGAAAGAATAAATATTCTGCCGAAATTACATACCTCCATGTTATTCTTATTGTTTTTGTCACGAAGCTTGTAACGCATTGAAGGAGGCGTTTCCGACCACATAAAGTATATATATTCTTGATCAGCATCAACAGCCTAGTCGATATAGCCATGTCCGTCTGTCCATCTGTCTGTCCGTCTGTCCGTCTGTTTCTATGCGAACTAGTCTCTCAGTTTTAAAGCTATCTTAATGAAATTTGGTACAGACCTGTATTCTCTCTGCACGCAGTTCATATGTAAAAATCGGCCAGATCAGACCACTATATCATATAGCTTCCATAGGAACAATCGGTTGAAAATGCTTAGTATGAGCATTTTCGGTGTCTATTGACCGATTTCAACAAAATTCACGCAGAATGTATTTCTCATTGTCCACCATCTGTTGAGCAAATTTCATCCAAATCGGACTACTATATCATATAGCTCCCATAGGAACAATCGGTTATTAAAATCAAATTAATGCAATATTCATGACTGCAAGGGTATTTAATCTTCGGCGAGCCGAAGATAACCGTTTTTTCTTGTTAAAATCGGTATCGAGATATTACAATGTGAATTACTTGCATTAAAACACGTTGAAACAAAAACAATCTAAGCATAATCAAACACACATCTCTTTGTTTGTATTCGAATACACATACGTTCGGCAATATGTATATGATGCAAATATGCATGTATGTATGTGTGTATTCGGCGCAGCCAGCGACCGCGGGCAGCGCTGCCGACACACAGGCAGCGAAAACGTTCGAGCATGTGCTTGTGTGTTTCTATCTCGTTTGCACCAATGGGTTGATATTGCGTTCAATTATCAATATTGTAACGCTTCTAGTTTTCTTGTGTATAGTCCGATTTTAATGCGCCTTTCAGTATAGTTTAATATAGTTAGTCTCCACACGAATTATATAATTACAATACTGTACGATACGAACAAGTTCGCCAGAAACGGCATTGAAAGTTCCAGACTTTTTTATCAAATGTGGGAAAAGTGGGCGTGGCAGTCCAAAATTTTAAATGGCAACGCAACTATGCTGTCGCTAGGAACTCCGGTACCAGAATTGGTGATCCTAGGTGCCATAGTTACTGAGATATTTGCCGAAAACACCAATTTTTTCCGAAGTGTGTCCCGTTTCTTGCTCATTGTGGGCGAATGGGGCGTGGCATCGAAAAAAAAGATTCTTGTATTGACTGACTAAATATGTGATCGTTTGACACCAAGCTCGATTTTGTAGCTCTTACCATCTCTGAAATCTGTTTGTTCATACGGACAGACAGACAGACAGACGGACAGACGGACATGGCTATATCAACTCGGCTTGTGATGCTGATCAAGAATATATATACTTTATGGGGTCTGCCACGCCTCCTTCTGCCTGTTACATACTTTTGCACAAACCCAATATACTCTTGCAGAGAGTATAAAAAATATGCATACAATGAATACAATACAATATGAATGCCCCAAATAATGTTACTGCAATTAAAAATTCCTTTTAGGTAACTGTTCATAAAAAAAAGGACCACAAAAAGATCGCAGTCCTTTATTATTCTTGAGACTACTTATTAGGAGTACTACATGCCACTCAGAGGTTGAGTGGTCCCAACAAAACGGTTGTTTTTAACGGATATTATAAAAAAAATAGAAAGTAAATAAATTTCCGAAAAGTTCTGTAATAAAAATCTTGAATAAGTCTAACAAGATATAACACCTTTAGATCTGCCTGTATTCTTTGTAAGAATATTTAACTAATTATGCAAACTGTTTTTTTTAATATAAAAATTGCATACATACTTTTGTAATACTTGAAGTTTTTCCAGCAATTCAAACTTTTTTGGGTCCTCTCCTTTTAATATGCGCCATCGATGAACCCCTGTCGGTGTTTTGGCATCTTCCATTAATGCTCTGATTCGAATTCGTTCTTGATTTAAAGCTCTTTGAAGTCGGACAATTTCTTTTCTCATATCTGCTGTGCTTTTAATTGCATGTTTTAAGCATTCGCGCTCTGTGTAAAGATTTGATATTTCCTTTTTTAATAATCGAATGTCCTCGACGCGTTGATTATATTGTGTAGTGCCATTATCAAGGGCATTTTGTGCTATTTGCAGCTTTTCTTTGATGACTACAATTTCGTCGTTACGGCGAACCATCTGGAGACCAACTAAATTTCTTTCTTTTCGCATTTCTTCTAGTTCGTGTCCCATTTTCATAAATCTAAACTCATCATTAGATATGGCTTTAGCTAACATTTCGTTTTTCTCTTTAATTTCTCTAAGGTCCTTACGTAAGCTTGCTACTAAATTTTGTTTATTTTTTAACTCAGACTGTAATTCTTTAATATTGTTATTTAAATGTTCTATTTTCAAATTTAGTGAATTTATTTTAACCTCGTTTGCACTTATTTCAGTTGTTAATTGCTGTGTTTGATGACCAGATTCCTTTGTTAAAAAAAAGTACCAAATTATAATAATACTAAGTAATGTGAAGGATTATATTTCCCAAATACGTACAGCTTGAAGTATTCTAAAGTTGTCGCGTTCCTGCGTTGTGTTTTCTAAACTTCTTTGCAGTGTTATTTTCTCAGAATGCAATGCTTCAAGTTGTTTTTTAAATTTGTGCACCTCTCTTCTTTTTTTCAAACAGTTTTTCAGTTAAGTCATTCAACTGGTTCGTTTTCAACGCAATTTGATCTATGGAAAAATTTGGAAAGATAAGTTAACATTTGGTGTAAGTAAAAAACATTGTCAAATACCGAAATCACACTTTAACTGGGTGTATTATGTGCCAATTTTTAAGACACCGTACTCTAAAAAAGAGTATAGGGGTCTATTAGGTTAGGTTTGCACCAATGGGTTGATATTGCGTTCAATTATCAATATTGTAACGCTTCTAGTTTTCTTGTGTATAGTCCGATTTTAATGCGCCTTTCAGTATAGTTTAATATAGTTAGTCTCCACACGAATTATATAATTACAATACTGTACGATACGAACAAGTTCGCCAGAAACGGCATTGAAAGTTCCAGACTTTTTTATCAAATGTGGGAAAAGTGGGCGTGGCAGTCCAAAATTTTAAATGGCAACGCAACTATGCTGTCGCTAGGAACTCCGGTACCAGAATTGGTGATCCTAGGTGCCATAGTGGCATGTAGTACTCTAATAAGTAGTCTCAAGAATAATAAAGGACTGCGATCTTTTTGTGGTCCTTTTTTTTATGAACAGTTACCTAAAAGGAATTTTTAATTGCAGTAACATTATTTGGGGCATTCATATTGTATTGTATTCATTGTATGCATATTTTTTATACTCTCTGCAAGAGTATATTGGGTTTGTGCAAAAGTATGTAACAGGCAGAAGGAGGCGTGGCCGACCCCATAAAGTATATATATTCTAGATCAGCATCAACAGCCGAGTCGATATAGCAATGTCCGTCTGTCTGTCTGTCCGTCCGTCCGTATGAACACCTAGGTTTGTCAGAAGCGAAATGTGAGTAACAGCCAGAAGGAGGCGTGGCCGACCCCATAAAGTATATATATTCTAGATCAGCATCAACAGCCGAGTCGATATAGCAATGTCCGTCTGTCTGTCTGTCCGTCCGTCCGTATGAACACCTGGATCTTTTAAACTACAAAAGCTAGAGACACCAAATTTGGAATGAAAGTCCGTCTATATTGCAGGCAGGTTAAGTTTATTTCAAATTTTTGCCACGCCCCCAACCGCCCCCGCAAATTGTAAAAAACAGTTTTCATTGCACTACAACTTTGAAACTATGAAAGCTATCGATCGGACAACTATAGCTTATAGCTCCCATAGGACAAATCGGTCAGAAACAAAAAATTTGTATGAAGACATGTAGTATTTGCTAAGTGATCCAAATCGGACAACTACAACATGTGAAACAAATTGGTCAAAAATGTCAAAAATTGTAATTTATGTACGTGTTTGAAGAAAGTGCCAACAGTGCTGTGGTCCAAGTGATGTGACATGCATTAGAGAAACATGAGGTCTGCGGTTCGAACCCCAGCACAGACAGGCATTTGTTATTATATGTAAATGCAGATAATCAGCAGTACATGCAAATTGAGGTGTGGTGCATATGGTAGAGTGGCGACATGTGAGAATCTCCTGTGTCTGACACCGCGGGTTCTATTGCAGCTAGCGCATAACTTTTTTTTACTTTTTTTAAATTTTAATTTAAACTATTATCTTTTTTAAATTTGTATTTTAAAATATGAATCAGTCTATTGCTTCTTGTTTTAAGTTTGTAAGTATTTTTGTATGCGCACTACAAGGAGTACGGGGTCTTATACAGTCGGAACGTCGACTGTAGCCTTTCTTACATGTCTTTATTGAATGAATCGAATGAATTTGGTTCTCTTAGGCTAAAGGCTTGCTAGCTGTCGGCGCAGCGGCAAAGCAGCCGTTTTATATAAACATTATATATAAGTAAAGTATTTAATGTAAGACGGGCAGAGAGTGTGAGTTATGCATGCACATATGTATGTTAGCGGTCAGTATGGGATACATGCTGACTCGGCTCTAAGCGATGAATGCAATGAGTGCATATCATATTACGTTTGGACTTGAACTGTGTGCGGGCACTTGGCACGCTGTCGCTGAGTGACAAAGTCAATGCCCTATGCATATTCGTTGAGTAATAGGAACTCGTATGTGCATACACTACATCTCCCTCCTTTTTGAAAATAACGTAATTTTATGAAGGTATTTTAATTCTTATTATCTATAAATTTAAGAAATTTTATTTATTTATTTATTTTTTTTGTGTGTTTTTTTTTTTTTTTTTTTTTATATATATGATGTTGTGCTTAACAGCGATAATGAAAATGAAATGATAAGAATATTCATATATCAAAAATATTTATATATATATGTTATTACCTATGTATGTTGTTTTGAAATAAAGTTTTAATCTATCTTTATGAACTATCTGTTTTTTGTTTTTGTCATTAACTATTATAACATTATCACTATCTCTGATTTCCGTTACTTTATACGTACGGACCAGTATATTTATAATCTAACTTATGACCTGTTTCTTATCTTAGTAATACTTTATCTCCTACTGATATATCTATATTGTTTACTTTCTTATCATATGGTACCTTTATTTTTATTCTTATGCTCTTCTAGCATTATCCTGGCTCTTTTATATGCTACTTCTAATCTATATTTGCTTTCTTTAGCATAATCATCTATATAGTGACATATGTAGATACATACACCACATACACCACATACACAACACTTATTACTTATGTCAAAGATTTCTTTCGCACCAAAGATTAATGTAAACACTCTCAGAAAATCAAATGGTGACAATAACACCACAAGAACTTAATGTAAACACTTTCGAAAAAAATCAAATGGTGACAATAACAATTCTGGCTTCCCACGAATGCATTAAATATCATAAACAATTGCCAGAATCGTTATTCCCATCATTGGGGTTAAAACTGCTGACGTTAAACAAATCCTAGCCGAACACTCTCAATCTCTTCAAGATCGAGATCTTTCTCTGTTTATATAAGAGCTAAAAAGCTCAAAGAGTCCAAAGTCCAATAAATGAAAGCTGCAAACCGAGGTTTGCTTAACGTCATCAGAACATAGGATAAGCAGTCTAGTTTTGTACTCCGAAGTTTCGAGTTTGTTAAATAAAGTTTATATTTTTTTTAATAAGCTAATCGTCGAAACATCTTATTGGCGCAGCCGGTAGGATATTGATAATAAATATCCTCGTAATAAAGTAATCGTCCTTTATTTTCAATCCATTGAAAAGGAATCCTTGTACGACCAAGGAATTTCTAGGATTTGAGCTCGCGAATTTTCCGCGGCAAGGAAACGGTTAAAACATTACAATTTTGGAAAAACTATTATCTTAATATCCGCCAAAGAACCTAAGCGTGTGTGACTCATAACCCAATTATCAGTCGTGGCCCATATTTAAATGTGCGACCGCCACCAAAGATAATTGCTATTAAAAGAAAAACCGCGCAAAACACCAAACAGTGTTCAACCAAAAAATAGATCCTCTGGACTATTTGAACAACTGTAATTAAAGAGCTTATATCTGGGCTTTACACATCAATTTATTGATCCCTGTAAACGTAAGTCTCTTATAATTCAACAAAACAATTCAACAAAAGTGACAATTAAAACAAAAAGTGACAGTTAAACAAAAACCTGAAGTGACAATTGCCAACAAATAAAACAAATCTACAACAACACCATGGCAACCAACCCACCAATGGAACTATCAGAAATACATCTGAAACAAGCGCTTGGACAAATTCGACAAGTGCCAGTGTTCGACGGAAAAACCGTGGAACTAACTGCATTCATAAGGAGGATTGATTTCATCTTGCAGTTATATCCAACACAGGATGTGAGACAACATAGTGTCCTATTCGGAGCAATCGAGATGCAGACCACCGGATCCGCACAACGAGTGTCGCAGCTGACAGCAGCCACAACCTGGGGAGAGTTGAGGAGCGCCCTCATCGACGAATTCAAAACTCAGACCCCTTATGAAGAGCTTCTACGACGTCTCTATAACACCAACTTTAATAATAGTATCCGTAAGTTTGTTGAAGATCTAGAGTATAAATCCTTTGTAATATCTAATAAGTTAATGTTAGAGAATCAGGTCCAGAACACTCTATTGTACACTAATGCAACGAATAATACTATTAAAGACGTTATTACCAAAAAATTACCGGACCGAATTTTTATGACATTAGCACGATACGACATTACAACAGTCTCAAAATTAAAACAAGTAGCTCAACGCGAAGGATTGTACGAAAATGGTTATAACGAACGTAATAACCAAAGCAATGACAATTCTAAGACAAATAAAACACAAAGCACTGAAAACCGTGGAAAGGGAAGTAATCAGAATTATTACCCTACTCAAAATTATTCAAATAACGCTAACTCAAATAATAAACCAAAAGAAAATGCTGAGGCATTACATAAAGAATTCAAACAAAACCTCGACCAAGCTAGATCACAAAACCCAATGAATTACCAAACTCAGAGTCAAAGACCTCCCAATCCCTCTCATAAAAGGCAGAGAAACTAGCGGCCATTCTAAAATGGACACATCAGAAAATTTTCATCAAGAAGCCTCGGACAACGAAGAACCAATCCCTTCATCAGATTAATTATGAATGGACAAAAATTTAACTGTGTAATTGACACAGGTTCATCCATAAATCTAATTAAAGAAAACTTTTTAAAATTCCCTACAAAAACTTGTCAATTGAACGTACAAACAATAAATGGTATTGTTCAATTAAAGAATTGTGTATCTTTTGCCCCTAGTAAACTATGCCCTACCCATCAAACATTTTACTTACACAACTTTTCTGATAAATACGATATCTTATTAGGTAGAGAATATCTGGAATCTTGTGAAGCAAAAATTGATTATAAACAAAAAACAGTTATTCTAAACGATCATCTATTCTCAATGAGATATGACCGTGAGAATTCTGTCAAGGACAAGACCGCATTTCAATGCCTTGATCCGCCCCAAACAAAAGACATAGCAATAAATTATGCTATCAACAATGAATTAAATGAAACAAATCAATTTCGATTAGAACATCTAAACGATGAAGAAAAATGTAAACTAACCAAAATTCTTTTCGAGTTTAGTGACATTCAGTACAAAGAAAGTGAAAATTTGACTTTCACCAGTACAATTAAGCATGTCATCCAAACTAAACACGAAGACCCAATCCAAAAGCGTCCATACAAGTATGCGCAAACATTCGACGAAGAAGTCGAAAAACAAATCAAAGAAATGATTGAACAAGGTATAATACGTAAATCAAAATCACCTTATTGCTCACCAATTTGGATTGTGCCAAAGAAACGTGACGCATCGGGTAAAGAAAAGTTCCGTATAGTTATTGACTATCGAAACTTAAATGAAATAACAATCGATGATAAATATCCTATCCCAGTCATGGATGATATACTAGACAAACTTGGAAAATGTCAGTATTTCACTACAATTGACTTAGCGAAAGGATTTCATCAGATACAAATGGACCCACAAAGTATACCAAAAACAGCTTTTTCAACTAAAAATGGACATTACGAATACACTCGAATGCCTTTTGGATTGAAAAACGCCCCAGCAACATTTCAACGTTGCATGAACAATCTATTAGAAGATCTAATTTACAAAGATTGTTTAGTATACATGGATGATATAATAGTGTATTCCACTTCATTGGAAGAACATTTATTATCATTAAAAAGGGTATTTACAAAACTGCGTGAAGCCAATCTAAAATTGCAATTAGACAAATGCGAATTCATGAAAAAAGAAACTGAATTCCTAGGTCACATAATAACAACAGAAGGAATACAACCAAACCCAACTAAAATCTCTGCCATACAACATTTCCCAATTCCAAAAACACCCAAAGAAATAAAATCGTTTTTAGGTCTTTGTGGTTATTACAGAAAATTCATTCCTAATTTTGCACACGTTGTAAAACCAATGACTTTAAAATTAAACAAGAAAGAAAAGTACAGTCGAGCGCGCCCGACCGTATAATACTCTCTGCATTTGTCCCGATTAAATTATTAAAATCGGTATCGAGATATTACAATGTGAATTACTTGCATTAAAACACGTTGAAACAAAAACAATCTAAGCATAATCAAACACACATCTGTTTGTTTGTATTCGAATACACATACGTTTGGCAATATGTACATGATGCATACTATGCATGTATGTGTGTATTCGGCGCAGCCAGCGACCGCGGGCAGCGCTGCCGACACACAGGCAGCGAAAACGTTCGAACATGTGCTTGTGTGTTTCTATCTCGCTTGCACCTATGGGTTGGTATTGCGTTCATTTATCAATATTGTAACGCTTCTAGATCTCTTGTTTATAGTCCGATTTTAATGCGCCTTTCAGGATAGTTTAATATAGTTAGTCTCCACACCAGTTATAAACTACAATACTGTACGATACGAAAAAAACGGCATTGACGGTTGAAAACTATTTTATAAATTGTAGGAAAAGTGGGCGTGGCAGTCAAAAATTTTAAATGGCAATGTAACTATGCTCTCGCAAGGAACATCCGTACCAGAATTGGTGATCCTAGGTGCCATAGTTACTGAGATATTTGCCGAAAACACCAATTTTTCACGAGGTGTGTCCAGTTTTTTGCTTATTGTGGGCGAATGGGGCGTGGCATCGACAAAAAAAAAGATTCTTGTATTGACTGACTAAATATCTGATCGTTTGACACCAAGCTCGAACTTGTAGCTCTTACCATCTCCGAAATCTGTTTGTTCATACGGACAGACAGACAGACAGACAGACAGACGGACAGACGGACAGACGGACAGACAGACAGACGGACAGACGGACATGGCTATATCGACTCGGCTTGTGATGCTGATCAAGAATATATATACTTTATGGGGTCTGCCACGCCTCCTTCTGCCTGTTACATACTTTTGCACAAACCCAATATACTCTTGCAGAGAGTATAAAAAAGGTGCAACTATAAATATAAAAGAACCCAATTACATTTCTGCTTTTGAAAAATTAAAAGTACTTATAACATCCGATCCAATATTAGTTTATCCAAATTTCGAAAAACCATTTTGTCTTACAACTGATGCCAGTAACATAGCTATTGGAGCTGTTTTGTCCCAAAATCAAAAACCAATTTGTTTCGCAAGTAGAACCTTAAACGAACATGAAATTAATTATGCAGCAATTGAAAAGGAACTTTTAGTTTGGGCAACCAAATATTTCCGATCTTATCTCTACGGTAGAAAATTCGAGATTCTCAGTGACCACAAACCACTTGTTTGGCTTAATAATATTAAAGAACCAAATATGAAATTACAACGCTGGAAAATAAAATTAAATGAATTTGATTATCACATTAAATATGTACCAGGTAAAGAAAACTATGTTGCAGATGCTTTGTCTAGAATTAAAATTGAAGAAAACTTGTTAGGAGAAGCTTCCGATGTAACAGTAGCAACAATCCACAGCGCTCAAGAAGATAACCAATATTATATTTCAATAACAGAAAGACCAATCAATTATTTTAAAAGACAAATAGAATTTGTAAAAAGTAACTCAAACAACGCAAACGTTATTAATTATTTTCATAAAACAAAAATCTTAATAAATTATGTCGAAATGACACACAACCATGCAAAAGAATTAATTAAAGAATACTTATGTTCAAAAAATAGTGTTATATACTTCAGCAACGAAGCCGACTTTCTTACATTCCAGAATGCTTTCGTTGAAATAATTAGTCCCAATAACATTACAAAAGTAATGAGATCAACCAAAAAACTAATAGACCTCCAGACATATGCCGAATTCAAAGAATTTATTATTAACACACACGAAAAGTTATTACATCCAGGAATAGAGAAAATGACATTATTATTTAAAGAAAAATATTATTATCCAGATTATCAAAACTTAATACAATACATAATTAACGAATGCAAAGTTTGTAATATAGCAAAAACAGAACATAGAAACACTAAGTTAGCTTTTGAATTAACTCCAGAAATCCATAATCCAAGAGAAAAATATGTCATTGATTTTTATATGGTAGACAAAAAACAATTTCTATCTTGTATAGATTTATATTCCAAATACGCAACTTTAATAGAAGTAAATGGTCGAGATTGGCTAGAAGCCAAAAGAGCTCTTTTAAAAGTATTTAATGACATGGGCAAACCAATAGAAATAAAAGCAGATAAAGACTCAGCTTTCTTGTGCTCCGCACTACAAATGTGGTTAAAATCAGAAGACGTAAATATATCCATCACAACTAGCAAAAACGGTATATCCGACATAGAAAGATTCCATAAAACAATAAATGAAAAATTAAGAATTGTTAATTCTGATACTAACCAAGAAAACAAATTAACCAAATTTGAAGTAATACTTTACACTTATAACCATTAAACCAAACATAATTCAACTGGTAGAACACCAGCAGACATTTTCATTTACGCAGGAACACCTGAATATGATACACAGCTAAATAAGAAAAGGCAAATAGAAAGACTTAATGAAAAAAGAACCGAATTTGAAATAGATACTAGATATAGGGAATCACCTTTAGTAAAATCTAAATCCACAAACCCATTTAAACAAACAGGAAACATAACACAAATAGATGAAAAACATTATGAAGAAGTAAACAGAGGTAGAAAAATAACACACTATAAATCAAAATATAAAAGAAAGAAAGTAACTAATGAAAGTAAATATGATAATTCCAGATCAACTAATAACCCGAATCAAGATGATAACCCATCATAATTTAACAACTATAATTATAACACTCATGCTACTCAACTTTGTATGGCCAATAAAAGGTCAAAATTTGGAAATCAACCCAATTAACTCCAAAAACGGATATCTTATATTTCAAACAGGAACAATCAATTTACCTATAAAATACGAATACCACTATTTAACAATTAATATAACAAAAACTGAAGAAACTTATAATAATTTAATGAAACAAACAAAAGAATTTGAACCATTAGTAAAAATACAGTACTTAACAGAAAAACTGGACAGAGAAATGAACGGTTTAAGACTAGTAAAACGAAATAAAAGAGGACTTGTAAATTTCATGGGCACATTTTATAAATACCTTTTCGGAACTTTAGATCAAGAAGACAAAGAAGAATTACAATCAAAAATAGATAACCTTTCAGAAAATAGTGTTCAAGTCAATGAACTAAATGATGTAATAAAAGCTGTTAACAAAGGAATAGAAGTAATGAACAAACTAAGTATGACACGTGAGGCAGAGCAACGACTCGAATTACTAATTTTTAACTTACAAGAATTCACAGAATATGTCGAAGACATTGAGTTAGGTATGCAATTAACCAGGCTTGGTATATTCAACCCTAAATTACTAAAATATGAATCACTAAAACATTTAAACGTTGAAAAAATAATAAATATTAAAACATCAACTTGGCTAAAAACAACTACTAACGAAATTTTAATTATTTCCCATATTCCACGCGAAATTATAAATACTGCACTATACGACATTATTCCATACCCTGACGAAAACAAAGACATTTTGACCGAAACTATACATGACACTTACTACATACAAAACAACAAAGCATTCACAGCAACCAATAAAAATATAGTTATGAACAAATGTATTACTGGAATATTAAAGCAAGATAAAACAGAATGTAGATATTCAAAATCCCATAAAAATTATGAAATCAAGTATGTAGAACCAAACATTATGTTAACATGGAACTTACCAAAAATTGTATTAAACCAAAATTGTATCAACCGAGAAATTATTATTGAAGGAAACAATATGATAAAAGCTATAAACTGTTCAATCCAATTAGATGAAATTCAAATAACTAATACTATGTTAGATTACACACAAACAGTCTACATAAATAATAATATAACCAAACTAGAACCATTGTCATATGTCCAAACCAAAGAAATTATCCAACAACAAACAAAATTGTACAACACGTTCCAAATTGTAACTATAACAACTTTAACAATTATTTTAATCATACTTATATTATACATTATCTTTAAATATAAAAATATCCCAAGAAAAACTATTGTTAATTATAAGAATAAAAAGAATTAACCCCAAACATACAATCAAATATTCAAAATGATACAGAAATATATCCAAATGTAATTGAAAACGATATCGAAGAAATTGTAATAGATCCAACACTATATCCAAAATTAACCGCCTGAGGACAGGCTCATTTCTTAAGGATGGGGAAGTGACATATGTAGATACATACACCACATACACCACATACACAACACTTATTACTTATGTCAAAGATTTCTTTCGCACCAAAGATTAATGTAAACACTCTCAGAAAATCAAATGGTGACAATAACACCACAAGAACTTAATGTAAACACTTTCGAAAAAATCAAATGGTGACAATAACAATTCTGGCTTCCCACGAATGCATTAAATATCATAAACAATTGCCAGAATCGTTATTCCCATCATTGGGGTTAAAACTGCTGACGTTAAACAAATCCTAGCCGAACACTCTCAATCTCTTCAAGATCGAGATCTTTCTCTGTTTATATAAGAGCTAAAAGCTCAAAGAGTCCAAAGTCCAATAAATGAAAGCTGCAAACCGAGGTTTGCTTAACGTCATCAGAACATAGGATAAGCAGTCTAGTTTTGTACTCCGAAGTTTCGAGTTTGTTAAATAAAGTTTATATTTTTTTTAATAAGCTAATCGTCGAAACATCTTATTATATTATATATTGCTTCTACGCTATCTATGCTATTAAATTGTTTTGGTAAATTAATTGTTTTACCAAATACTAGCTCATATGGACAATAAGTATGTGCCATAGAGGGGGTTGTGTTGAAACAAAAGACAAAATATTGAAGCCATACGTCCCAATCAGTTTTATCAACCGATATGTAGGATCGTATGTATTCATTAAAAGTTCTATGACTTCTTTCTATTGTTCCAACTGTCTGGTGGAATTCTTGTATTCTGTTACCATGTCCGTACTGAACGTCTTCATTGGACCGTACTTCAGCATAAAAGATTCAAATATTGCTTTAGCGACAGTATTAGCATTCTTATTCGGAACAGGTATGGCAACTAAATACTTAGTTAAGTCACATATTAAAGTGATTGCATACTCGTTTCCATTTTCTTATTTTGGTAGTGGACCAATAGTGTCCACTATCACTCTGTCGAAAACACTTATGGGTGTGTCTGTTATTGTTAGTGGGGTCTTACTATGTTTCGTTATTTTAGCTTTCTGGCATTTTTGACATTTTCGTATGTACTCAGTGATATCACGAGTCATATTCTTCCAAAAATAATGTCTTTTGATTTTTGCTAAAGTTTTTGAAATGCCAGTATGACCTCCTTGTATGGGATCGTCATGGAAGTTAGACAAAATAGCTTCTTTATCTTTTTGTTTATCTTTTAGGGTCACCGGTTTGAGCAGCGCTACGCTTAATGTTTTTAATATTTTATTGCCCATTAATTTGAAATGATCTATTGAAGTATTTTCAAAGATATTTTCCCACGGTGATACTTTGAGTTGGCTGATTTTATTTATACCGGCTTGCAGTTCAAGCCTTTGGAAAAATGGACCTAAGTCTAGGATTCCATTGGTATATAGATCGCTAACATCATATCTTGCAGTATTTTTTCTGCCATGTTTAAATAAACATAACGTATCTTTTACGTGCAATGTCACTACTTTACGTACTTCGTCATTGTTTATGACTTCATATACGTTGGGCTTAGAAGCTGTATTTAAGGATTGCGTAAGCAATTCTTGTTCTTTATTTCCCGCCCGGATTTTCTGTCTATTCTGATATCTTGTAGTGACTTTATTGATATTGCCAGTTATATTTTGTAGGTCTTTGATGGTTATTCTTGATAACGCATCAGATACATAGTTGTCTTTTCCCTTTAAGTATTCAACTGTGAAATCATATTCTTCTAATTCGAGCCTCATACGTTTCAGTTTAGAACTGGGATTGATCATTGAGAAGAGGTATATTAAAGGTCTATGGTCTGTTTTTATTAAGAAATGTTTTCCATATATATATATGGTCTAAAGTGTAATATTGCCCAGTGTATTGCAGCTAATTCCTGCTCAGTAGTACACTTATTACGTTCTCCTTTAGTGAACGATCTAGATGCATAAGCAATGGGAAGTTGGAGTCCATCATGGTTTTGAGTTAAAACCGCTGCACATGCTTGTTTGCTTGCATCCGTAATTATACAGAATTCTTTATTAAAGTCGGGGTATTGTAACAATGCTGGTTCCATTAATTTATCTTTTAAATATTGGAATGCGTCTTGGCATTCAACTGTCCATTCAAAGGGAACATTCTTTTTACATAAGTTTTTAATGATTCGTCTATAATAATTGCAAAAGGCTACAAAACGTCTAGCGGTATCCGCATTGTACAGGACTGGATCATTTTTAATGACATCATATTTTGTGTCATCAGGCAAGATTCCTTTATCTGTGCATTTATGACCAAGAAAAGTCATCTCATGCATTTAACATTTTTCTGGATGTAGCTTTAGGTTGTATTCCAACCTATAACTATTAAGTCATCCATGTAAAGGAATGCTTGTGAAGGTTCTAATCCAGAGAATGCAATTGTCCTCATCCTCTGAAATGAGTTAGGCGCTATTTTCAAACAGAAATGTAATCGCTTGAAACGATACGAGCCGTTGCTCATTGAAAATGACGTTAAATCTCTTGAACTTTTTTCGAGTTCAATTTGGTGGAATCCTGACATAAGGTCAAGACACGAAAAATATTTTGCTCGCCCTAGTTGATCTAAAATGTCATCAATTCTAGGGAGTGGAAATTTATCGGACAATGATTTTTTTTTGTTTCTTTGAATCTGAAATCGGAGATGATTTTTTTGGGACAAGTAATAATGGGCTATTATATTCAGATACAGAAGGTTCGACTATTCCGTCGGTGATCAATTTTCCGACTTGCTTCTGTATCTCTTTCACCTGACTGTGTGGGCTTTTATAATTTTTGACATATACTGGTTCATCATCCTTTAATCTCAGTTTCTGTTTGTAGAAATTATTTGTAGTGATTGGTTCTGTTTCCAATCCGAATATATCGCTGTATTTGGTGCATAAGCTTGAGAGCTGTGACTTAAATTGTGAAGGAAAGTTCTTTGATAGTTGAGATAATACAGACTTTTCTCTAGTTTCATTATTAGTTTTGACTAATTCGTAGTTCGAAAGTGATTCATATGCCAAGTTATTTGTATTGACTACTTGATCTCTATCTGTAGTATTAAGTAGTCTTATGAATGCATTTTTTGTTGTTGCTATTGTACTAGCTATGTAAATACCATGTGTAATTTCCTGGTTTGGAATTAATACACTGTCTTCTTGGGAATTTAATTGAATTTTCCTAATAACTTGGGATCTCGCTGGCAGAAGTATTGAGTTGTTGCCAGATCTGTATGTTATTGGTACATAAATTGGATATTTAAGGTTATCGGGTCTGATTATAAACCAATCTTCAGACGGCTTGAAGTCTAATTGACAGTTGTATTTCTTTATGAAGTCGATTCCTAATATGCATTTTGGGCTACTCTCACGTTATTATTGTTATTGTGGCCTCGACTTGAGTTACCACGTCCTCGATATTGATCTCTTCCATTATTATTATAGTTGATACCATTGTAGTTGTTGTGATTATTATTACGACCACGATGATTTTTTTTTTTATATATATGATGTTGTGCTTAACAGCGATAATGAAAATGAAATGATAAGAATATTCATATATCAAAAATATTTATATATATATGTTATTACCTATGTATGTTGTTTTGAAATAAAGTTTTAATCTATCTTTGTGAACTATCTGTTTTTTGTTTTTGTCATTAACTATTATAACATTATCACTATCTCTGATTTCCGTTACTTTATACGTACGGACCAGTATATTTATAATCTAACTTATGACCTGTTTCTTATCTTAGTAATACTTTATCTCCTACTGATATATCTATATTGTTTACTTTCTTATCATATGGTACCTTTATTTTTATTCTTATGCTCTTCTAGCATTATCCTGGCTCTTTTATATGCTACTTCTAATCTATATTTGCTTTCTTTAGCATAATCATCTATATTATATATTGCTTCTACGCTATCTATGCTATTAAATTGTTTTGGTAAATTAATTGTTTTACCAAATACTAGCTCATATGGACAATAAGTATGTGCCATAGAGGGGGTTGTGTTGAAACAAAAGACAAAATATTGAAGCCATGCGTCCCAATCAGTTTTATCAACCGATATGTAGGATCGTATGTATTCATTAAAAGTTCTATGACTTCTTTCTATTGTTCCAACTGTCTGGTGGAATTCTTGTATTCTGTTACCATGTCCGTACTGAACGTCTTCATTGGACCGTACTTCAGCATAAAAGATTCAAATATTGCTTTAGCGACAGTATTAGCATTCTTATTCGGAACAGGTATGGCAACTAAATACTTAGTTAAGTCACATATTAAAGTGATTGCATAGTCGTTTCCATTTTCTTATTTTGGTAGTGGA
The DNA here is from genome assembly GCA_018151165.1 of Drosophila arawakana. Classification (NCBI taxonomy): domain Eukaryota; kingdom Metazoa; phylum Arthropoda; class Insecta; order Diptera; family Drosophilidae; genus Drosophila; species Drosophila arawakana. Next base: position 67,587 of record JAECWX010000083.1, on the reverse strand, counting down.
CCAATAGTGTCCACTATCACTCTGTCGAAAACACTTATGGGTGTGTCTGTTATTGTTAGTGGGGTCTTACTATGTTTCGTTATTTTAGCTTTCTGGCATTTTTGACATTTTCGTATGTACTCAGTGATATCACGAGTCATATTCTTCCAAAAATAATGTCTTTTGATTTTTGCTAAAGTTTTTGAAATGCCAGTATGACCTCCTTGTATGGGATCGTCATGGAAGTTAGACAAAATAGCTTCTTTATCTTTTTGTTTATCTTTTAGGGTCACCGGTTTGAGCAGCGCTACGCTTAATGTTTTTAATATTTTATTGCCCATTAATTTGAAATGATCTATTGAAGTATTTTCAAAGATATTTTCCCACGGTGATACTTTGAGTTGGCTGATTTTATTTATACCGGCTTGCAGTTCAAGCCTTTGGAAAAATGGACCTAAGTCTAGGATTCCATTGGTATATAGATCGCTAACATCATATCTTGCAGTATTTTTTCTGCCATGTTTAAATAAACATAACGTATCTTTTACGTGCAATGTCACTACTTTACGTACTTCGTCATTGTTTATGACTTCATATACGTTGGGCTTAGAAGCTGTATTTAAGGATTGCGTAAGCAATTCTTGTTCTTTATTTTCCGCCCGGATTTTCTGTCTATTCTGATATCTTGTAGTGACTTTATTGATATTGCCAGTTATATTTTGTAGGTCTTTGATGGTTATTCTTGATAACGCATCAGATACATAGTTGTCTTTTCCCTTTAAGTATTCAACTGTGAAATCATATTCTTCTAATTCGAGCCTCATACGTTTCAGTTTAGAACTGGGATTGATCATTGAGAAGAGGTATATTAAAGGTCTATGGTCTGTTTTTATTAAGAAATGTTTTCCATATATATATATGGTCTAAAGTGTAATATTGCCCAGTGTATTGCAGCTAATTCCTGCTCAGTAGTACACTTATTACGTTCTCCTTTAGTGAACGATCTAGATGCATAAGCAATGGGAAGTTGGAGTCCATCATGGTTTTGAGTTAAAACCGCTCCACATGCTTGTTTGCTTGCATCCGTAATTATACAGAATTCTTTATTAAAGTCGGGGTATTGTAACAATGCTGGTTCCATTAATTTATCTTTTAAATATTGGAATGCGTCTTGGCATTCAACTGTCCATTCAAAGGGAACATTCTTTTTACATAAGTTTTTAATGATTCGTCTATAATAATTGCAAAAAGGCTACAAAACGTCTAGCGGTATCCGCATTGTACAGGACTGGATCATTTTTAATGACATCATATTTTGTGTCATCAGGCAAGATTCCTTTATCTGTGCATTTATGACCAAGAAAAGTCATCTCATGCATTTAACATTTTTCTGGATGTAGCTTTAGGTTGTATTCCAACCTATAACTATTAAGTCATCCATGTAAAGGAATGCTTGTGAAGGTTCTAATCCAGAGAATGCAATTGTCCTCATCCTCTGAAATGAGTTAGGCGCTATTTTCAAACAGAAATGTAATCGCTTGAAACGATACGAGCCGTTGCTCATTGAAAATGACGTTAAATCTCTTGAACTTTTTTGAGTTCAATTTGGTGGAATCCTGACATAAGGTCAAGACACGAAAAATATTTTGCTCGCCCTAGTTGATCTAAAATGTCATCAATTCTAGGGAGTGGAAATTTATCGGACAATGATTTTTTTTGTTTCTTTGAATCTGAAATCGGAGATGATTTTTTTGGGACAAGTAATAATGGGCTATTATATTCAGATACAGAAGGTTCGACTATTCCGTCGGTGATCAATTTTCCGACTTGCTTCTGTATCTCTTTCACCTGACTGTGTGGGCTTTTATAATTTTTGACATATACTGGTTCATCATCCTTTAATCTCAGTTTCTGTTTGTAGAAATTATTTGTAGTGATTGGTTCTGTTTCCAATCCGAATATATCGCTGTATTTGGTGCATAAGCTTGAGAGCTGTGACTTAAATTGTGAAGGAAAGTTCTTTGATAGTTGAGATAATACAGACTTTTCTCTAGTTTCATTATTAGTTTTGACTAATTCGTAGTTCGAAAGTGATTCATATGCCAAGTTATTTGTATTGACTACTTGATCTCTATCTGTAGTATTAAGTAGTCTTATGAATGCATTTTTTGTTGTTGCTATTGTACTAGCTATGTAAATACCATGTGTAATTTCCTGGTTTGGAATTAATACACTGTCTTCTTGGGAATTTAATTGAATTTTCCTAATAACTTGGGATCTCGCTGGCAGAAGTATTGAGTTGTTGCCAGATCTGTATGTTATTGGTACATAAATTGGATATTTAAGGTTATCGGGTCTGATTATAAACCAATCTTCAGACGGCTTGAAGTCTAATTGACAGTTGTATTTCTTTATGAAGTCGATTCCTAATATGCATTTTGGGCTACTCTCACGTTATTAGTGTTATTGTGGCCTCGACTTGAGTTACCACGTCCTCGATATTGATCTCTTCCATTATTATTATAGTTGATACCATTGTAGTTGTTGTGATTATTATTACGACCACGATGATTACCTCTGAAATTTCCACGTCCGCGGTTTCCACCACGCTGAGGATAATTCCTATAATAAAGGACAGTATTTGGTTGTCCAGTTGCTTCCGTGCAACTGTTTACGAATTTGGATATGGCATTATTCATGGTGTTGAAGGTGCCAGCCTGCATGATAAGTTTTACCTTATCAATTACGCAATTCTTCTTCATTGTCTTAACTGCAAGCTGTGTAGAATAACTTCTGGCTAACGCAAGGGATAGTCCGTCCGTTATGTACGCACTTTCTAGAGCTTTTGTCATCTGCTCAACCTCTGAAGTATATTGGTTAGCAGCTTTGTTGCGTTGTCTGTAGATTCATCAGCTTAGCTGATAATACTTCTACAGTTTCGCCTTTGACATTGCTTCTTAGTTCGGAGATGACTTCTGATATAGTTGTCTCATTTCCGACTAGGTTTCTGGCGACACCTTTTAGCTTTGTTTTTATTATTGAAATAGCTAATTGTTCGTGTTCGCCTTTTATTGATTCTATAATTTCCAATGCATCAAATACTGGTATAAGCTTTGATGCAGTGTTGATAAAATCAATATTTGACTGTGCCATTGTAATCAATTTTCTTTCAACTATACTCGAGCTAGTGTCTGAATCTGTAGAATTGTCCAAGTCAGACATTATCGATTTCTTCTTCTTCCAGATCCTTTTGGTCGATATTAATAACTTCTTTTGATTCTGGTTCTTCACCAGTTTTAATTGTTACTGAGGTATTGAGATTATTGGGTATTGATATATCGAGGTCGAACTTTTCTCTAATAGTTGTCAAATTGGATCTTAGTCTGATCAAAAACCTTGATACGTGAGACCAATGATCTTGAGTAAGTTTATCTTTGTGTTCATATATTAGTATCCGAGCTTCATTGAAGCATTTAACTAATATTTCCACGTGTTTTCTTACTGTGGTTTTCTGAATCGGCCTATTTTGTGTTAGGGACTTTTGAGATTTGTCGAATTCTGCTTTAATGTTTGATAATTCCTTTGATAGTTCATTCCACTCCATTACGTTATGGATATGAATTATTTCTTGGATACCATCATAACAATTACTCTACCTAGAACTGGATGTTCATCTACTTTTGATCTAACATGCACATATATTGTTTTAATTTTTATACTCTCTGCAAGAGTATATTGGGTTTGTGCAAATGTATGTAACAGGCAGAAGGAGGCGTGGCAGACCCCATAAAGTATATATATTCTTGATCAGCGTCACAAGCCGAGTCGATATAGCCATGTCCGTCTGTCCGTCTGTCCGTCTGTCCGTCTGTCTGTCTGTCCGTATGAACAAACAGATTTCAGAGATGGTAAGAGCTACAAGTTCGAGCTTGGTGTCAAACGATCAGATATTTTGTCAGTCAATACAAGAATCTTTTTTTTTTTCGATGCCACGCCCCATTCGCCCATAATAAGCAAAAAACTGGACACACCTCGGAAAAAATTGGTGTTTTCGGCAAATATCTCAGTAACTATGGCACCTAGGATCACCAATTTTGGAACGGGAGGTTCGTAGCGACGACATAGTTGCATTGCCATTTAAAATTTTGGACTGCCACGCCCACTTTTCCCACATTTGATAAAAAAGGCTGGAACCTTCAATGCCGGGTTTGGCGAACTTGTTCGTATCGTACAGTATTTTAATTGTATCATTCGTGTGGAGACCTAACTATATTAAACTATACTGAAAGGCGCATTAAAATCGGACAATAAACAAGAAAACTAGAAGCGTTACAATATTGATAATTGAACGCAATACCAACCCGTAGGTGCAAGCGAGATAGAAACACACAAGCACATTTTCGAACGTTTTCGCTGCTTGTGTGGCGGCAGCGCTGCCTGTGTGTCGGCAGCGCTGCCCGCGGTCGCTGGCTACGCCGAATACACACATACATACATATATATTTGCATCATATACATATTGCCAAACGTATGTGTATTCGAATGCAAACAAACAGATGTGTGTTTGATTATGCTTAGATTGTTTTTGTTTCAACGTGTTTTAATGCAAGTAATTCACATTGTAATATCTCGATACCGATTTTAATGATTTAATCGGGACAAATGCAGAGAGTATTATATGGTCGGGCGCGCTCGACTGTACTTTTCTTTCTTGTTTCTTTTTATTTATTTCATTTTCTTGTCGTTACTTATTTAATAACATTTAATTTTTGTATCAAACATTTATTGTGAAGTTTGTACAGTTTATAAAAGCAATTTGCACACATTATTATAACAATTATTAGTAGCATTACGTTTACATATTCTAAATCAATATTATTTGGTTCTACCTTATTTATCACGTTAGCAGTGGAATCCACTGATTTAACGTCTACTAAACCCATTATGGTTTTGTCAAAATTATGATTATGATTATAATAATTATCTATTTCCTCACTGAATTTACTTATCGAATTACTTTTCATCTATTTTACGGCTTTTTCTTTTTCTTTATTTTTACATTTGTCCTACCTATAGTTTTGTATAGCTTTACGGGCTACACTTCTAAACGAGCGGAAAAGGTTCCGCAGGCTTTTACAAAAGTTTTGTTTTAAATTTAATTAAAATATTTATAGCTTATCCGCATTCTCTGCGTCAGCTGGTCGTCGCCGGTTGGCTGCACTGACGCTCCCTCGCAGGCGAAAGTGGCGGTTTGCCCTTCTCGCTGTTGATCTGTTGCTGTTGTCCTGGGCCTATGGGCTCAGGCGGGGCCGGTCCCGGTCTTCGCACAGGTCTTTGGCTTCATGCATGCGGACTTGCATGCCGCAGAGTTGAGAGGTCCGGGGCAGTCGGTCGGGCAGACTTCTGGTTGTTTCGGCAGTGGCTTGGGGATATTCGGTTCCGTTAATATTTTTTGGTTTATAACTTTTATTTGATTTGCTGAGTGAGTTGTGAGTTGTGGTACTCTATTTTGGAGGGTCTCTTTCAAAAATTCAAGCTCATTATTAAGTTTTTGCGCCGTCGTCCATGCGGGCGGCATTGATTGAGCAAATAGCAGCCACTTTATGTGTGCTATTCTTTTTATTAATTTTATTTTTCCACCACGCTGAGGATAATTCCTATAATAAAGGACAGTATTTGGTTGTCCAGTTGCTTCCGTGCAACTGTTTACGAATTTGGATATGGCATCATTCATGGTGTTGAAGGTGCCAGCCTGCATGATAAGTTTTACCTTATCAATTGCGCAATTCTTCGTCATTGCCAGACATTGCTTCTTAGTCCGGAGATGACTTCTGATATAGTTGTCTTTATTGATTCTATAATTTCCAATGCATCGAGAAAACCTGTTAGGTTTTCTGCTTTACCATCAAATACTGGTATAAGCTTTGATGCAGTGTTGATAAAACCAATATTTGACTGTGCCATTGTAATCAATTCTCCTTCAACTATACTCGAGGTAGTGTCTGAATCTGTAGAACTGTCCAAATCAGACATTAATATAGCGGGGATAGTTAGATTATCGATTTCTTCTTCTTCCAAATCCTTTTGATCGATATTAATAACTTCTTTTGATTCTGGTTCTTCACCAGTTTGAATTGTTACTGAGGTATTGAGAATATTGGGTATTGATATATCGAGGTCGAACTTTTCTCTAATAGTTGTCAAATTGGATCTTAAACTGATCAAAAACCTTGATACGTGAGACCAATGATCTTGAGTAAGTTTATCTTTGTGTTCATATATTAGTATCCGGGCTTCATTGAAGCATTTAACTAATATTTCCACGTGTTTTTTATTATACCCGTTACTCGTAGAGTAAAAGGGTATATTGTAATCGTTGGAATGTATGTAACAGGCAGAAGGAGGCGTGGCAGACCCCATAAAGTATATATATTCTTGATCAGCATCAATAGCCGAGTCGATATAGCCATGTCCGTCTGTCCGTCTTTCCGTCCGTCCGTCCGTCCGTCCGTCTGTATGAACAAAAGGATCTCAGAGACTATAAGAGCTAGAAAAATGATAGTGGTCGCAAATGAAAGGTACAATACCCAAGCAGTACAAGTTTGTTTTTGTTTTTTGACACGCCCACTTTAGGGCGTTTTATTTGCATATAAAGGTAAATGTACAGGTAAACGTAGAATGTTTTAGTATAGAAAACTTTTTTGTTAGTTTCGCTATCTGAACCAAATTTACACGGAATGTAAATATCTAGGAAGTACATGTACTGACCAAGTTTGATCCAAATCAGACAACTATATCGTATAGCTCCCATAGGGCCGATCGGTGAAAAATACGCTCCAAATATGAGTTAGTATGGAAAACTTTTGCGTTAACTAAGCTATATTAATCAAACTCACACAGAATACATCTGACAATAATATATATATACTGACCAAGTTTGATCCAAATCAGACAACTATATCGTATAGCTCCCATAGGGCCGATCGGTGAAAAATACGCTCCAAATATGAGTTAGTATGGAAAACTTTTGCGTTAACTAAGCTATATTAATCAAACTCACACAGAATACATCTGACAATAATATATATATATTGACCAAGTTTGATCCAAATCGGACAACTATATCGTATAGCTCCCATAGGGCCGATCGATCGAAAATATGCTCTAAACATGAATTTCTATGAAAATGTTCTGCGTTTGCCAAGCTATTATATCCATCACCATTGTTAATAACAAATTGAAACTTAGTAACGGGTATCCTAAAGTCGCGAGGCGACTTTAGCTTTCATTCTTGTTTTTAACTGTGGTTTTCTGTATCGGCCTATTTTATGTTAGTGACTTATGCGATTTGTCGAATTCTGCTTTAATGTTTGATAATTCCTTTGATAATTCATTCCACTCCATTACTCTATGGATATGAATTATTTCTTGGATACCATCATAACAATTACTCTACCTAGAATTGGATGTTCATCTACTCTTGATCTAATATGCACACCCGGAATTAATACTATTCCTTTTTGGGTTGCAGTGCAGTGAAACAGTGGTGAGGTATAACAGTTAAATGTCTCCATATAAAGGATTTCTAACTCGTTTATATTAACAGGGATTGTGGATACTAACTGCTGAACTCTTTTACTGAAATATGGGTCCCTTTCATATGTTTTTCTTATGGCTTTTTGGGTATCCATACTTGAATATGTATATATATATATATTGTTTTAATTTTTCTTTTTATTTATTTCATTTTCTTGTCGTTACTTATTTAATAACATTTAATAATGCTTTATATCTTTTGTTGTTTGTGCGCTTTTTTTTTTAAACTTGTCGTTTGCTCGGCTCATATATTTTATTCTTAAACATTTATTGTGAAGTTTGTACAGTTTATAAAAGCAATTTGCACACATTATTATAACAATTATTAGAAGCATTACGTTTACATATTCTAATTCAATATTATTTGGTTCAACCTTATTTATCACGTTAGCAGTGGAATCCACTGATTTAACGTCTACTAAACACATTATGCTTTTGTTAAAATTATAATTATGATTATAATTATTATCTATTTCCTCACTGAATTTACTTATCGAATTACTTCTCATCTATTTTATGCCTTTTTCTTTTTTTTTCTTCTTATTTTTACATATGTCCTACCTATAGATTCGTATAGCTTTACGGGCTACACTTCTAAACGAGCGGAAAAGGTTCCGCAGGCTTTTACAAAAATTTTGTTTTATATTTAATTAAATTATTTATAGCTTATCCGCATTCTCTGCGTCAGCTGGTCGTCGCCGGTTGGCTGCACTGACGCTCCCTCGCAGGCGAAAGTAGCGGTTTGCCCTTCTCGGTGTTGATCTGTTGCTGTTGTCCTGGGCCTATGGGCTCAGGCGGGGCCGGTGCCGGTCTTCGCACAGGTCTTCGGCTTCATGCATGCGGAATTGCATGCCGCAGAGTTGAGAGGTCCGGGGCAGTCGGTCGGGCAGACTTCTGGTTGTTTCGGCAGTGGCTTGGGAATGTTCGGTTTTGTTAATATTTTTTGGTTTATAAGTTTTATTTGATGTGCTGAGTGAGTTGCGAGTTGTGGTACTCTATTTTGGAGGGTCTCTTTTCAAAATTCAAGCTCATTATTAAGTTTTTGCGCCGTCGTCCATGCGGGCGGCGTTGATTCAGCAAATAGCAGCCACTTTATGTGTGCTATTCTTTTGTTAATTTTATTTTTCTGACCTCCACGTACCATCACGCACACTACTCACTCAGACTTTTTTTTTGTATATCATCCTTGTTGCCACAATATCCTTGTCGCCACAATATCCTTGTTGACACAATCGTCCCGATACGCTGCTCCTTGTGACTTTATCTTTTATTGAATGAATCGAATGAATTTGGTTCTCTTAGGCTAAAGGCTTGCTAGCTGTCGGCGCAGCTGCAGAGCAACCATTTATATAAACATTATATATAAGTAAAGTAATTAATGTAAGACGGGCAGAGAGTGTGAGTTATGCATGCACATATGTATATTAGCGGTCAGTATGGGAAACATGCTGACTCGGCTCTAAGCGATGAATGCAATGAGTGCATACCATATTACGTTTGGACTTGAACTGTGTGCGGGCACTTGGCACGCTGTCGCTGAGTGACAAAGTCAATGCCCTATGCATATTCGGCTAACAAAGTGTTGCCGCTCAATCTTTATGTTGAGTAATAAGAACTCGTATGTGCATATACTACATGGGTATCATGTAAGTATGTTATAATGTAATAGACATAGAATGGAGTAACTAATTATTAAGTTATCGAATACAAAATAGTATTGTAATTTATCGATAGAAGTCTTTGTGCAGAGAACGACTCTGGCCTCCGCGGCTTCCGGAAGATTAGATCTCGCAAGGCTTCCTTCCTGACTCCCTACTATCCCAGCGGCGGCACCCCGGCTTATATCTAGAATGCAGAACGCAAGCGACAAGGAATGTTCTCACTGGAAGCAGCCAGTAAATACGACAGCGATCGACGCCGGGACATGCCCAGTTGCATCTGCCCACAAAATATGTATGTCAAGTGCAGAACATCAATAAGAAGCGACGTCGTCAGAGTATCATTTTGCAAGCAACGCACCAATTAATTGTCGCCTGAGTGGATAAACAAAGGATAAACAGGACGACGGAAACACATCACAATATGGTATGATAATGGCACTACACAATATAATCAACGCGTCGAGGACATTCGATGATTAAAAATGGAAATATCAAATCTTTACACAGAGCGCGAATGCTTAAAACATGCAATTAAAAGCACAGCAGATATGAGAAAAGAAATTGTCCGACTTCAAAGAGCTTTAAATCAAGAACGAATTCGAATCAGAGCATTAATAGAAGATGCCAAAACACCGACAGGGGTTATTCGATGGCGCATATTACAAGGAGAGGACCCAAAAAAGTTTGAATTTCTGGAAAAACTTCAAGTATTACAAAAGTATGTATGCAATTTTTATTAATAATATTTTTTACAATATCCGTTAAAAAAAACCGTTTTGTTTGGGACCACTCTACCTCTGAGTGGCATGTAGTACTCTAATAAGTAGTCTCAAGAATAATAAAGGACTGCGATCTTTTTGTGGTCCTTTTTTTTATGAACAGTTACCTAAAAGGAATATTTAATTGCAGTAACATTATTTGGGGCATTCAAACAATGTATGCATATTTTTTATACTCTCTGCAAGAGTATATTGGGTTTGTGCAAAAGTATTTAACAGGCAGAAGGAGGCGTGGCAGACCCCATAAAGTATATATATTCTTGATCAACATCACAAGCCGAGTTGATATAGCCATGTCCGTCTGTCCGTCTGGCTGTCTGTCTGTCTGTCCGTATGAACAAACAGATTTCAGAGATGGTAAGAGCTACAAGTTCGAGCTTTGTGTCAAACGATCCCTTATTTAGTCAGTCAATACAAGAATCTTTTTTTTTTCGATGCAACGCCCCATTCGCCCACAATAAGCAAAAAACGGGACACACATCGGAAAAAAAATTTGGTGTTTTCGGCAAATATCTCAGTAACTATGCCACCTAGGATCACCAATTCTGGTACCGGAGTTCCTAGCGACAGCATAGTTGCGCTGCCATTTAAAATTTTGGACTGACACGCCCACTTTTCCCACATTTGATAAAAAAGTCTGGAACTTTCAATGCCGTTTCTGGCGAACTTGTTCGTATTGTACAGTATTGTAATTATATAATTCGTGTGGAGACTTACTATATTAAACTATACTGAAAGGCGCATTAAAATCGGACTATACACAAGAAAACTAGAAGCGTTACAATATTGATAATTGAATGCATCATATACATATTGCCGAACGTATGTGTATTCGAATACAAACAAACAGATGTGTGTTTGATTATGCTTAGATTGTTTTTGTTTCAACGTGTTTTAATGCAAGTAATTCACATTGTAATATTTTGATACCGATTTTAACAAGAAAAAACGGTTATCTTCGGCTCGCCGAAGATTAAATACCCTTGCAGTCATGAATATTGCATTAATTTGATTTTAATAACCGATTGTTCCTATGGGAGCTATATGATATAGTAGTCCGATTTGGATGAAATTTGCTCAACAGATGGTGGACAATGAGAAATGCGTGAATTTTGTTGAAATCGGTCAATAGACACCGAAAATGCTCATACTAAGCATTTTAAACCGATTGTTCCTATGAGAGCTATATGATATAGTGGTCTGTATAAACAAACAGATTTCAGAGAACTTGTTCAACAAGTTCGAACTGGGTGTCAATCGATCACATATTTAGTCGGTCAATACAAAAATCTGTTTTTTTTTCTCGATGCAACGTCCCATTCGCCCACAATGAACAAAAAACTAGACATCTCAGCGAATAACTCAGTAACTATGGCACCTAGGATCACCATTTTTGGTATGAAAGTTCCAATGTACAGCATAAATGCATTGCCATTTAAAATTTTTGGCTGCCACCTACACTTTTCCCACAATTGATAAAATAGTTTTCAAATTTCAATGCCGTTTTAAGCAAACTCATTCTTGAGCTAGGCTGACTTAAGAGGTTGACCGCAGCATTGCTACAGCACGCGTTTCGCAGAGAGGATACTGTGCCATTTTAGAGTGCCAAAAATCCTACGGAGAGGATCAACAGGGCAGTGAAGACAATGATAGCGCAGTTCCTCGAGGGACGAACTACTGCCCAATATAGCATTAACAGTCAATTCTAGCGAGGCGCACTCGACCGGTTCAGTCCATCTTTTATCGTGCAATGCAGAGAACCTAGCCTTCCGGCGGTACTATACGATGAGGTAACTAGCGGATCGGCTACGAGTCCTGTAAGCCCACAGGGTAAGGAGAAGCTGAAAGAAGTATTCGAGATCGTACGAAATAACCTACAGAAGGCGTCAATAGACCAAGGGACGCACTACAACCTCCGGAGAAGAGAATGGCGACCGACGGTCGGAGAATAGGACATGGTAGCTATCATTATTTCCCCCAGAATCGTGCGTCTCACTCGCGAGGGTGAAACCAGAAGCGGTCGGAAAACTTATCTGCTCTTAAACATTATTCTCAGAATCCAGAGGACGATGATGAAAGCTCCGATTCATCTACAGACGAAAAAACGTGAGTAGCGGAAATAACGGTGAGCAGTGCGGCGATAGTGCTCGAATTCGAAACAATCGTGTGAACACGAATAAAGATTAAAAAGCAACGTGTTATTTGTGATTTTAACTCGACGCAGACTTTTATCAGTTCGCACACTCTTTCCCGGAGGACTCGCAGAGAACAGCGCCGCCACCCCAATTAGATCTCGTCGTCCGCTCGAGTATGGTGCTGGTGACTACGTCAATCTGGCACCCAAGACGACCTCTCACTAAGCCAGATGGTGACTCGCGGAGAACAACGGTGGTTTGTCAATTTGTCTTTGCTCGAGAGCAGTGGCGGATGCTGCGGCACCCGAGCGCCCAGTCTTCATCTCGCAAAAACACGCGGCGACCCGCTGAGAACGATAACGGCACCCCCGTCTGAATCTCGTTCGTCCTTAACCTCAATCCGGTCGGTTTTTCGCCGTCTACAATTTCTCCGCGAATTTTACAAATTGTCTTGTAAGATTCGAACCCTGGACAGACTGAAATCTGTACACCGGCTAGAACGCTTCATTACAATCAACAATTTTATTGATATCCAATGCCAATCGTTTCTTATATTTTTATTGATTTTTGTTAACTGCATATCTAAGCTGAAAGCCGATTATCTGTTTGACCAGTGTCGCATTGACGTTGAGTTGCCACAAAACAATACATTCTGTCTGAACCTAGCTGCCATCCCACTCAACCCACATGATTTTATTGGTGCCATGGCAGATAAAAGTTCCGCAAGTAGCGATTTGTCAAAGGTTCAAGTTTTTTATACCCTTGCAGAGGGTACATTGTTTTTGTCACAAAGTTTGTAACGCATTGAAGGAGGCGTTTCCGATAGCCATGTTCGTCTGTCTGTTCATCTGTTTCTATGCGAACTAGTCTCTCAGTTTTAAAGCTATCTTAATGAAATTTGGTACAGATCTGTATTCTCTCTGCACGAAGTTCATATGTTAAAATCGGACCAGATCGGACCACTATATCATATAGCTCCCATAGGAACAATCGGTTGAAAATGCTTAGTATGAACATTTTCGGTGTCTATTGACCGATTTCTTATATTGTCCCATCTGGTGACCAAATTTTAAATCGGACTACTATATCATATAACTACCATAGAAATAACTGGCTATTAAAACAAAATTATTATTTTTTTTTCCTTGAGGCCAATGTCTTTTAGCCTTGTAGAGTAGCCAAAAGAACTGAATGTTACACGATCTCGACGACAAGTCGCCTGGATTTGATAATATGGATCTATCTCTCCAAGATACATTAATGGCCATCTCTTGGATACGTGCAACACGATTGGTTTCAAATGTTTCTAGTAATGAAGGCGAAGTATTTTTAAAATGAAACATTCCAGAAACTCGCACTCCCATCAATTTGGGATCAGTTCCGAAAGACAAGTTGACACCAAAGTATCCAGTCCACAATTTACAAACGACATCCGGATAGCTTTGTTTGCAAATAATGTGCTCCGCAGAATAATTTGCCGTAAAATTTGTCTCTGGGAAAGCTTCAACCTTACAGCATCGATCTACAAGCATGCATTTTCTTGCACCGCCATAATGACACCCAATCACACAACGTCCTTTGTAGCAACGTACCACCCTTCGCCAGTCGAATTTGTCTATTACAAAACTTTTTGAAAAAGGAGGCGGCTCCCAGAAGCATATCTATTTGCTGGGGCTTGTGGAATTCAGGGTCAGCCAGTTCGACGTTTGCTGGAATCTTCCAGCTATAGATGGAAAGATTACAATCTGGCTGCCTCCTACAAATTGACTTCAGTACCCAAAATTCGGCGCTGAACTGTTGTCTCGAAAGATGCGAAACTATTGTCGCTACTTTGTTTTTTGCAGTCAAACTCGACTGCACTGAATGGAAGCAGTTAATACAGAGTTGACTAGATTCACGAAATTAAATCTATCGTCAAGTGCCAGTGCTGCGAACCCTTGGTAATTGCCAATAATATGGTTGGGCTACAAAACTGGCAGGTGGGTTCAACTTACTTTTCAACATTTTTACACGCAATCGACGATTTAGCTTGTTTATTTAGCGTCAATATTTGCTCCATCCTAGACTTTGAACTTTCTTTAACAGACAAATGCTGATATCGTCTTTTCAAAGCCGCATCACAGTCAGCCCATTTCGGCAATGTGTTAAAAATAAGCTGTTCCTCATACTTCGACTTAGTACATGACATGACTATATGAATCAAGATAGCATTTGCCAAATCTTGCCCATCTCGAGCCGACATTAATGATTCAAATATTGCTGATACTGAGTCCGTCATTTTACGAATTTCACAATATCAAATAACTGGGCTACAGTTTAGACCAAAATCTGTTTTCTTTGACATGTGTTTACTGACGGACCCATTCTCTCCATTCAAAAAATTTGTCAACGGCTTTGCTATTGCTGCAAAGTCTTTAACAACACATCTGTAACAGCTGGCCAATCCTAGAAATGACCTAAGCTCATATAGGGGTTTCAGTTCTGGATATTCTTGTATTGCTTTTTACCTTTTCCGGGTCTGTTATTGCGCCGCCCGGAGTAACGATGAACCCCAAATAACTTGTGTTGTTTTGAAAAAAATGGGTTTTCTCTTTTGAAACTTTCATGTTGGCATCGCATAGGCCCTTTAAATCCATATTTATGAGCTTTACATTATCCTTTTCATTTTCAGAAAAAATTATCACGTCGTCTACGTAAACATAAGATTTTCCAATTTGTTCACGCAACACGTCGTCTATCGCTCTTTGAAAGATGCTTCCTGCGTTCTTCAATCCGAACGGTAGTCTGCAGAATTCATACTTTCCGCCGTTTACGGACAAAGCTGTATTCTCGTGATCTCGCTCTGCCAAGTAAATTTGGTGATTGCCGGACTTTAGATCTACCCAAGTTCGAGAATATCATGGATATGTTGGGCATTGGATACTTATCAGCGATGGTCTTTTCATTTAGTTTCCTAATGTCAATTTCGAGTCTCTTATTCCTGCTCCCAATTTCGTTGAAACCCTTTTGGTCAACGACCCATGTTGGGTTATTGTAGGTTCTGCAGCAAATATTTAATTTATTTTTTGACAAAGTCATTGACCTTCATGGGATGCGGATATAGTTTTGAATACACTGACTTATCGTCCTCTATATTGATCGTAGCCACAACAGATGTATTGAACGGCAACGCCTCGTTAGAGGTCGTGAATGCTCTAGCTCTGTTCACTTTGGTGAAATTGACGTTGTCACAATAATGATGATGTAGCTTTTCAGATACAGATCCATGATTGATTGTACCATTCTCGGTATCTAGGGTTTCTCCTACTTGCGTTAGCAATTCGAAACCTATAATACAATCCAATGGTGTTAAGGAGTCTAATAAAAAAAAAGAAGCTGATTTCCCGAAAATATTTATTAAACACTTATGGAACCGTGGATGGAACTAACCGTGAAAGGGGAGTTGACCCGGACTACATTTCAATGTGTCAATGTGTAAATCAATATCTCTAGTTTTCTCCCAGCCAGCTGTCGTTCGGCGAACGGCAACCGGGAGCGCTCACTAAAAAAGTTACCCAGCCGTTGTCACTTGCTGCCTCAGCTGCAACATGGTCATTGTTCGATGGCTGAATGGTGTTTTGCACATGCTGACGTCTCTGGCCCATTATTCGTTCAGAACCCTGCGAACTGAACTTTCGCTGAAACGGCAACTTGAGCGTAACTGCTGGCTAACATTTTGCTTTTGTTTACGTTACACAACTATGTGCAAAGGGCAATCGTTAACTAATCCCCCTTTAGAAGTATGACCGTCCCCGTTCATCTTATAGTTGTCCACGATCGAATGTATTTTCTGTGAGGCTCGACTTCTCAAATTCTGGTAGAGGAGAATGGAACCGCTGAGACTCAGGGTTAGGTGACCCGGCCGATGTTACCTCTTCCTAAGTGAATAAATGGACATCAAGACTTGGTTGGTTGAGCACAAAAATTGAACTGACTTTATTTCTTAAATCCTAGGCCTTATATAGCTACAAATTACAGCGGAGTACAGCTCTCCTCTAAGAATTTGGTGTTGTACCCCACGCACAGGATAGAGCGTGGTTTCATATTTAGAAGTATTTTTATCTCAGGCTTCGTTGCCGAGCATGGAAACGGGTCGCAAGCATAGATAGACAAGTATATTCATAGATTACAAATTTAGGGTTTACATCGTTTCTTAAAATAATCGCTGCGTTGTTCATTTCTGTTAATATAATATGTTCGTGCTTGAACATTCTGCCAAGGGCCACAGAAACGGCGGTAACTCAATTAAAATTAAATTACATTTAAACCATGTTTACCACATTTTTGTTGTTGTCGCTGTTAATGCTGCTGACGCTTCTGTAGTCGCTGTTGACGCTGCTTCTGTCCTGATGCTGACTCTGCTGCTGATGCTGACGCTGCTGCTCTGCTGATGCTGCTGCTGATGACTCTGCTGCTCTGCTGATGCTACTGCTGTTGACTCTGCTCACGCTGCTGCTGATGCCTCTGCTCACGCTGCTGCTGATGCCGCTGACGATGTTTCTGGCTCTTGGGGTTGTAAATCCTCTAGCCACTCCGATTTCCGATTCTATTGCTTTAGAATCGACCTCGTACTTTTCTTTTTCACTTTCCGATGTAAGCCTCGGAAACGCTATAATATTATTTTTATTCCCTGCCTCTTTTCTTTTAGAGCGCTAGAGTTTTTGTTAATCCTCTTCGGATATTTATTATCTCTGTCTCACATGGAGTACTAGAGCAATCAGTTCTGCGTTTCGATCACAGACTCGAAAACGCTCACTCTGTCTCCTCAAAGGGAGAACAAGAGCCATCAGTACTGCGCTTCTTATGATAGCAACAGACCAATATTTTTGCAACCTTAAGTATTTCACTATAAGGTGCTGGTTTAAAATTCTGTGTCTCTTACCACTGGTGGGGGAAAACAACAGAATGCTCGAAGGACCAATGAATAAATGGACTTCGAGACTTTATTATATTTTTCTCGACTTCAAAATCGAAATTGCTCACTCTGCCTCCTCAAAGGGAGAACAAGAGCCATCAGTTCTGCGTTTCGATCACAGACTCGAAAACGCTCACTCTGTCTCCTCAAAGGGATAACAAGAGCCATCAGTACTGCGCTTCTTATGATAGCAACAGACCGATATTTAGCAACCTTAAGTACATCACTATAAGGTGCTGGTTTAAAATTCTGTGTTTCTTACCACTGGTGGGGGAAAACAACAGAATGCTCGAAGGACCAATGAATAAATGGACTTCGAGACTTTATTATATTTTTCTCACTCTGCCTCCTCAAAGGGAGAACAAGAGCTATCAGTTCTGCGTTTCGATCACAGACTCGAAAACGCTCACTCTGCCTCCTCAAAGGGAGAACAAGAGCCATCAGTACTGTGCTTCTTATGATAGCAACAGACCGATATTTTAGCCACCTAAGTACATAACTATAAGGTGCTGGTTTTAAAATTCTGTGTTTCTTACCACTGGTGGGGGAAAACAACAGAATGCTCGAAGGACCAATGAATAAATGGACTTCGAGACTTTATATTTTTCTCGACTTCAAAATCGAAATTTCTCACTCTGCCTCCTCAAAGGGAAAACAAGAGCCATCAGTTCTGCGTTTCGATCACAGACTCGAAAACGCTCACTCTGTCTCCTCAAAGGGAGAACAAGAGCCATCAGTTCTGCGTTTCGATCACAGACTCGAAAACGCTCACTCTGCCTCCTCAAAGAGAGAACAAGAGCCATCAGTACTGCGCTTCTTATGATAGCAACAGACCGATATTTAGCAACCTAAGTACATCACTATAAGGTGCTGGCTTAAAATTCTGTGTCTCTTACCACTGGTGGGGGAAAACAACAGAATGCTCGAAGGACCAATGGATAAATGGACTTCGAGACTTTATTATATTTTTCTCGACTTCAAAATCGAAATTTCTCACTCTGCCTCCTCAAAGGGAGAACAAGAGCTATCAGTTCTGCGTTTCGATCACAGACTCGAAAACGCTCACTCTGCCTCCTCAAAGGGAGAACAAGAGCCATCAGTACTGTGCTTCTTATGATAGCAACAGACCGATATTTAGCAACCTTAAGTACATCACTATAAGGTGCTGGTTTAAAATTCTGTGTCTCTTACCACTGGTGGGGGAAAACAACAGGATGCTCGAAGGACCAACGAATAAATGGACATCAAGACTTGGTTGGTTGAGCACAAAAATTGAACTGACTTTATTTCTTAAATCCTAGGCCTTATATAGCTACAAATTACAGCGGAGTACAGCTCTCCTCTAAGAATTTGGTGTTGTACCCCACGCACAGGATAGAGCGTGGTTTCATATTTAGAAGTATTTTTATCTCAGGCTTCGTTGCCAAGCATGGAAACGGGTCGCAAGCATAGATAGACAAGTATATTCATAGATTACAAATTTAGGGTTTACATCGTTTCTTAAAATAATCGCTGCGTTGTTCATTTCTGTTAATATAATATGTTCGTGCTTGAACACTAAGGTTCTTGGATGATATGTAGGTTGTGGTTGTTCATCCTTTGTAGTAGAAGCATGCTTAGGACTGGGTTGAGCCCAATGATCTTCAATAACGGCGAAGCTGCTACTCCCGGCGTCTTGCTAATGATTGCGCGCTGGTTCACGTACCTTGTTCCATTTATGACAGCTACGCGCTCGAACATGATAAGGAAAGTACCGTTGACTGATACTGTTGAGCCGTCATCGGTCCATGATGCCGTCATCTACCATTGTGATACGCTCCAGGTGACTGGGTTGCGTGTTTCAATGTGCAATTTGGGGGCGCAGGTGTCATGCGTTGCCAACTTGCAGATCGAGGCGTAAGTTGTTGTGGTGCAGCTTGTAACAGCTAAATCATCGTTGTCGCATTCAGCTACGGTGTCATCTTGAAGCTGAAGTACAGTGTGCTCTTGGGATACAGGGAGAATGCTGACCATTCTACATATAACTTAATTCTCGAATATTCGATTAAAATGTGGACAATATTTTCGAACTGGATAATCTTAATACTAGATGCCTCCATCAGATCGGGATGTTTGATAAGCACATATTTCAAATAAACCTGGTTAAAGATTGTTGGATTTATTATTTTGGCTTCTGCAAGAGTGGTTGTGAGAAATAAATTTTGGATTTTATTTATTATTATTTCTGGCCAATAATGCCTCGTATAAGTGTGGCGTGTCTATTAGATCATTTTTTTTGCTTTAATTATCTTATTTATTGTATCGGTTAATTGATTTATCTGCTTCGTGGTTTCTGTGTTTATTACTATCTGTCTGTGGTTTGATTCTATTAATCTTGTTTCAGTCATTCTGATCTTTTCTAAATTTTTAGCGTTCGGTGTGCCGGCCACTACCTTAAGTGCTGTCTGCTTGTATTACCTCTAATGAGCACAAGGGATTTGATGATGACTTTTTCTCCTACCTCAAATATTCTGTTTCGCCTGTGTGGATTGTTTCTGTCCAATTGTACCTGTTAAGTTTTCTCAATCTTTGCTCCCATAAATCCATCAGTTGATGAATGTATCGCTTCTATCGGTTTCTTGCCTGTCACTGAATGCAGTGAACTGTTGAACTCTAGAATTGCAAGTAGGATAACTTCGATCGTATCGTCGATCTTTTTTTCCAGCTTAATGCATCTAGCAATTTCCAACAACGTGCTGTTGAATCGTTCCACTTGGCCATTAGAAGTACTATGTAATGGTGATGCATTTACCACATCAATTCCAAACTTGTTCTTTAACAGTGACGTAATGGTTTCTGAATTAAATGCTGCCTCATTATCGCAATACACAACCTTTATTTTAGGAAAAAGGTTGATAATTTGGATGATAGGGCCTTTTACGTGATATGCTAACTTAATGTTACTGTTCCAATGTTTTTGGAATAAGTGGCACTTGGAACACTTTACAGCAGCGTTAAAAATGGATTTCCAAGTCTCCAGCTGGTCATATATATCCAAGCACCTGGATATATGGCTTGGACAGGGCCGGATTTATATAGGGGCCAGTGGTGCCAGGGCGCACCATTTCTTGATGGTACTGACCGAAAACTGCCACTACCTACGTTTGGTATTTTTCGGGCACCGTCCCATTACTGCCAGCCGGCAGTGTACGGCGAGAGGAAGAGAGCAAAGTATGCAGCACAAGACAGTGTGTTGGCTTACGCTAGCAGCAGCGCGATCACAAACGAGAGAGACGGCACAGAGCAGCCACACACAGCATTGTTCGTAACGCACGCACACACGCGTAGACGTCAAATTCATAGCAACAAAGCTGACTGCAAGCCATAGAATATTCTGGAAGCGTGCTTAAGAGTTGCCAACGGCGCCGAAAATACGTCGCGCAGCAGCGGCAGAGAAGAGAGAAGCAGCGCTGCCGGCCTGACCTACATTTAGATCAATGGCTGCAATGACTGCCGATGCTGACAAGGCCGACATCGACGCAGTGAAAATAATTAGACGACGATGGTAAAATTTTGCCACGCGCCAGTTGATCTGGAGCAAGCTAAGAAATAAGGAGGCGGTGGTACATTGAACACGTTTAGACAAAATACAACGAGGGAGGAGCAACTATATAACAACAAAGATAACCACAGGAACGATATTGGACACGAAGAAGACAACAACGTCCAGGAACGACCCAGCTAGAAACTACGGATATCGACGACAACCGCATCGATCAGGAACGACAAAGCGAGCGACACACACCTATATATTGACGACGAGGTGAGCCATGAACGCCCCTTTAAAGGGTTTTATGTGTGGTTAGTGACGGCGCGCCAATAACACCGCGCAGGAATTTAACCTTGTTTAAAATAGTAGAAATAAAACGAAACCATGTGAAAATAAACAATTTAACGTTGAGCGCTGAAATAAAACAAACATATCGTCATGTTCCAACAATTTTATAGGAATTAGTGGAACGGTGCCAGTGTCAAACGGAGAGACCACCGCCAACTATTGTGGCTTCGGCCGTAGAGTTTGCTGGCTGATGAGACGGAATACACCTATAGTGACGGCGGTGCAAATCGTTGCTGTGCCTGTCTCCAGGATCGACCGACCCACCAATCGCTATTGTGGCTTCGACCGATTAGCTTTTGAGGGTTTCGTGTCGATATCGGGTGTGCTCCGTGTGCTCAGGCAGAAGGAGGCGTGGCCGACCCCATAAAGTATATATATTCTAGATCAGCATCAACAGCCGAGTCGATATAGCAATGTCCGTCTGTCCGTATGTCTGTCCGTCCGTATGAACACCTGGATCTTTTAAACTACAAGAGCTAGAGCCACCCAATTTGCAATGAAAGTCCATCTATATGCCAGGCAGGTTAAGTTTATTTAAAATTTTTGCTACGCCTCCTACCGCCTCCGCAAATTGTAAAAAACAGTTTTCATTGCACTACAACTTTGAAACTATGAAAGCTATCGTAACCAAATTTACACAGTAGGTGTATGGTACAACTATAACTATCCTCAACAAGTTTCATCAAGATCGGACAACTATAGCTTATAGCTCCCATAGGACAAATCGGTCAAAAACAAAAAATTTGTATGAAGACATGTAGTATTTGCTAAGTGATCGCAACCAAACTCAGACAGAATGTGTACATATTAAAAGTAACCTCACCAAATTTGGTCCAAATCGGACAACTACAACATGTGAAACAAATTGGTCAAAAATGTTAAAAATTGTAATTTATGTACGTGTTTGAAGAAAAGTGGTAAATCAATGTTTATTTACTTTAGCCGTCCTGATTGTCAACAGTGCTGTGGTCCAAGTGATGTGACATGCATTAGAGAAACATGAGGTCTGCGGTTCGAACCCCGGCACAGACAGGCATTTTTTTCTTTTTCTTTTTCTATAACAAAACATTATTATATGTAAATGCAGACAATCAGCAGTACATGCAAATTGAGGTGTGGTGCATATGGTAGAGTGGCGACATGTGAGAATCCTGTGTCTGATACATATCCAAAAAAAAAAATAAAAAAAAAAAAAAAAAAAAAATAAATTGAAAATATATGCGTAATATATATGTATGCAAATATAGTATTATAAATTTTATAATCGTGCAAAAGATCATTAAATGCACAAGAGGCCATTTAACGATAGAACCTGTTTTATTGGACAGAGCGAACGAGACAATCAAGTAAGGTATATTGCACAATTGTAACATGCATATCCAATTTTCCAATATAATAATTATTTCATAATTTTCGTAAATATTGCCTCAATTACAATTCTATTCCTAGAATTCACCAATTCCTATTTCAAACGGTACATTGAAAAGGCAAATTTTGTCTACATTTCGTAGCGTTGTGAGTATAACACAAGCAACACGCCAAAGACGGACAGGCACCACTGATCGTCGCCACACACAAAACGGCGACGTGAGGACGATGCGTCGCCGACCGTCACTGCAAAAAAAAAAATTTTTCACAAGAATCGTATTATTTTACCATTTTTGACGCTATTGCGTTACTTTGTCGACAGCGAAGAAATCATTTCAATTCTGAATCGAATTGTGTGTGGACCTCGCTGCTCATTAGCAAATAAAATAATGTGTGTTTCAAAAATAAAGTGTATCAAAGCATTTTCAGAAAGTGAAAAAGTGAATTAAAGTAAATTTAACTATATACAAATAAAGAGTACAAAATTCGTGTGCAATGCGTCAAGCAAGGATCTTGGACTATGTTAATCTTCTTATTTCAATAAAAAGAACAAGTAAGAAAGGCTACAGTCGATCGAACCGACTATAAAAGACCCCGTACTCTCATAGTAGTGCACATTTGTATTCAATTTGAATTCAAATTTTCAAAAAAAATTTAAAAATTTTAATTTTATATGTACATTTTGAATTGAAATTTAAAAAAAATAATTTAACAATTCGAATTGCCAGCATTCGAACCTACAACCTCAGACCAACTCTGTCAGTTGCACCACGCGCCAATTTCAATAATTCTCCGAATATCAGCATTTACATATTATTCATACAAACACACATTCGTTTGAAATTATATGTATGCATGTATGTATGTATGTGTGTATTCGGAGCTGCCATCGTCTGCAGGCAGCGCTGTCTCGCTCTCGCGCGTAAGTTATATTACAGTTAAATAACAAACTTTGTAACACAGTAGCTCATTTGTTAAAAGTAGTATATTGATGCCACTTTCAGAATAGTTTGATTTTATATGTCTCTATACAAATGTTGAATTACAACAGCCTACTATATGAATAAATGTCTTAAACATGGCATTAAAGCGTAAACGTTTGGTTAACTCTGATGGCATCGCATTAAGGCTGTCTCTAGCAACCTGTTTACCAGAAATGGTGTTCCTAAGTGCCATAGTTACTGAGTTATAGGCCTAAAACTACATTTTTTTTCTAAAGCAAAAAAAAATAAATAAAAAAAAACGAATACACAAATTTAAAATACCGCACTATACACAAGTAAGTAAGACCACACGTGTGTGTATCCATGTATGGTACAAAAACATAATGTACAAACATACATATATAACATGACTAATGTCTGTCCACCGTTAAGCATGATAACTGCAACGAGCAAGAATCATACCTAGCTTCAGCACAATTATGAAACAATACAAGAATACAAGTTACCAATACTTAAGTGAAACAAATTATAACAATTATATTCTTCACAGAACAAGGAAAATCAAAGGAAGAGGATAAGAATACGGAAACATTGCATTGCAAATAACAACAAACATTCATTGTCACATTACAAGTGGGATGAAATCACCAACCAACCAAATCTGAGAACAAAATAAATATAATCTAATTCAAAGTAGGAAACACATAGCCTATATATATATTTCATTACACACATGCACATATCGATCACACATAAAATTACATAATAATGTCAAAAAATACAACAAGAAGTGCAAGACGCACTGTTAACATAGCAAACAGAGAAGAACCTCCAATTTTTATTGAGTTATATGATGAACACATACCGCCGGCCCAAGAAGCCAATTCAAACCTGTAAAATATAACAGGTAGTTTTAAAATCTCGGATGTAATAAAAACCATGCCTACTTATGAAGGAAATTCAGAAGAATTAGGAGAATTTATTATAAATGTTGAAGAAATACTTTTGTTTATAAAAGGCTCAGAACAAACGCCGACCGGATTATTTATTTTATGAGCAATTAGAAATAAAATACAAGGGAAAGCCCACGAAATATTGTATCAAACAAGAGTAAAATTAAATTGGAACGACTTAACACAGAGTCACCCTGTAGAAATTCTTTACGAAAAATTTACCAGTATACAGAGAGCTTAAATAAACATTGTCGACGAAAAGGAAACTAATCAAAACTGTGAGAGAAACAAAAAAAGATTTTTTTATGAAACAATGCTTAGCCACATTTCTAATAGGGTTACGAGGACCATTAGGACCCATTATCCGAGGAAGAGACCAATTAGACATTATTACAGCCTATGAGTTAGCAGTAGCTGAAAAAGAAATTTTTAAAAATCAAAGGCAAGCTAGATCTTGGGGGCAAACAAATCTAAATTGAAATAAATTCAACGGTCAAGAGCCAGATAGGACAACGAGACAACAAATTGGAGATAAAACTAATTACAATAAAAAAGCCTACAGCAGTGACAACACTAACAAAGAGCAAAAGAGCGGACAGTTCAAACGTAATAACAGAGAAACTTACTTAACAAAATCCGTATTTGGTAAACAATTGAAATTCCTTTATTTTAACTCCATATAAGACTTAATGAACCAAAAGTAATAAAAACCATAATTAACTTACACACATTAGATTTAGCCTGCACAGTAAAGATATTTGATGAATTTCTACAATAGGGAACATTTTATTTTTTGCTATTCAAATTCCACTCATTTTTTGATGGCCTCATTGGCATTTGATATACTAAAACAATTACGAGCAAAGGTCGATGTAGATAAATTAATTCTACAAACACACAATTCGCAATTGGTTATACACACATAAGAAAACATAATAGGCGAAAGACGGGTGATCGAAGAGGTTTAAAGGAGGGTGCTTTCTATTGCCCAGAAACTCGACTAGGTAACGACTTAGTTATTTCAAATGGGTACAAACAATTTAAGAATGATGGAAATTACTAACTACGCAGACACTGAAATTCAATTAAACACTGAAGAAATTCAATTTTTAAAGAAACTTTCTTTAGAATTTGCTGAAATATTTTTGATGATAAAAACCAATTAACATTCACAAACAGTGTTAAACATAAAATTTCTCTTTACACAAGACCATATAGATATGGTTTTTATGAAAGAAAAAAAGTAAAAGCTCAAATAGAACAAGAAATAACGGTTGGATGTATATGACAACAGGTGAGACTTGCCTTCTACCTGCCTATCCTACCACTGATCTCCCAAAGCTTCAAAGTAACACCAGGCTGTATTTATATATTTGTATATGTGAATACGTCTATATTATACATAACAACAGAACATAGCAGCCTAAACGTCGAATTCCACATCAATAGCTATTCCCCAACTATAAACATTCCCAAGCTGCACTTGTAAACAATTTCGGCAATCGTAAACAAAGAGCAGCCTAGCCGGAGCATCTCCCCCAATCGATCAGCAATGATCGAAAACCGCTCGATCAGCATATTTTGGCTCACAGGCACAAACTGAGAAATCGCACAATTCTTGGTACCCAGCTTTTAGCGGTCACCCCCCAAATTGTAAACATTTAAATCCCTGTAAACAGAACTTTCATTATTATCTATTTAACCAAATATCAGTTAGTCTAAAGTTGATTATTAATAAAGCAAGTTGTCGTGAATTTAAAAATCTCGCTTCGTCTTTTATATCAATGTTACCGTCAGAGTGTGTCGCGCTATTTATTGGACTAGTTAACACATCAACTATCTAATTGGCGCAGCCGGTAGGATAACAATAAATTGTAGACCCTGAAATAATTCTAATTATACCCGTTACTCGTAAAATAAAAGGGTATATTGTAATCGTTGGAATGTATGTAACAGGCAGAAGGAGGCGTGGCAGACCCCATAAAGTATATATATTCTTGATCAGCATCAATAGCCGAGTCGATATAGCCATGTCCGTCTGTCCGTCCGTCCGTCCGTCTGTATGAACAAAAGGATCTCAGAGACTATAAGTGCTAGAAAAATGATAGTGGTCGCAAATGAAAGGTACAATACCCAAGCAGTACAAGTTTGTTTTTGTTTTTTGACACGCCCATTTTAGGGCGTTTTATTTGCATATAAAGGTAAATGTACAGGTAAACGTAGAATGTTTTAGTATAGAAAACTTTTTTGTTAGCTATGCTCTCTGAACCAAATTTACACGGAAAGTACATGTCCAGGAAGTACATGTACTGACCAAGTTTGATCCAAATCGGACAACTTTATCGTATAGCTCCCATAGGGCCGATCGGTCAAAAATACGCTCCAAATATGAATTAGTATGAAAAAGTTTTGAGTTAAATAAGCTATATTAATCAAACTTACACAGAATACATCTGCCAAAAATATATACATACTGACCAAGTTTGATCCAAATCGGACAACTATATCGTATAGCTCCCATAGGGCCGATCGGTCAAAAATACGCTCTAAACATGAATTTGTATGAAAATGTTCTGTGTTTGCCAACTTATTATATCTATCACCATTGTCAATAACAAACTGAAACTGAGTAACGGGTATCCTTAAGTCGCGAGGCGACTATAGCATTCTCTCTTGTTCTTTTTTGTTGTTATCAGAAAAAACAACCAACGCGAAGGCAACCAAAGCGACGGTAAATATCGCGTCAAGTTTTATAAGAAAAACCTCGACCGTGACGTGTAAACCAACAATTCGCATTTTTGCCAACAGCCACGGATGTTCAAAACTTGAAAATAATTCAAGAAAACGCGATAGAATTCGGAGAGAACATAATTCCAGACATACCTGGTGATCTCAATAAAATTCGAAATAGCTATCTGTGCAAACGAACAAAAAACAATCTCAATCGTAATTAAGCGAATAAGGTGAATTATAAGAAAAACTAAGAAACTAAACTAAGTGAAACTTTTAAACGTACAAATAAAATATTGGTTAAGTGAAAAAAAAAAAAAAATAATAATAATCAAAACAACAATCAACCGTAACAAAAATTCTTCAAAATGAAAGGAGGAGCAGCAGCCGCAACAACCGTTTCTGACGCCAGTATGTCACAATTAACCAATCAATTGAAAGACGTTGAGAAATTCAATGGAGACAAAAATACTCAACCGTATCGACTACATATTGGCCCTGTACACCACCAATGATATACGGAAACAATCGATTATTTTTGGACTTGTGGAACGTTGCATCAGTGCTGATGTTATGCTATCACTTGGCATAAACAACCTTAACACCTGGTAGGATCTTCGCAAACAATTAGTCCTCAACTACAAAACCAAACCAAGAGGAATTTAGGAACACACCATGCAAAGGGAATGTTCGAGAATTTCTGGAAGAAGCCGAGTACCGTAGGCAGACCTTGATGAGTAAGCTAGAATTAGAAAACAACCATGACAAAAAAATATTGTACACGCGTTTAATAAAAACAAGAAAGAAAAGTACAGTCGAGTGCGCCCGACCGTATAATACTCTCTGCATTTGTCCCGATTAAATTATTAAAATCGGTATCGAGATATTACAATGTGAATTACTTGCATTAAAACACGTTGAAACAAAAACAATCAAAGCATAATCAAACACACATCTGTTTGTTTGTATTCGAATACACATACGTTTGGCAATATGTATATGATGGAAATATGTATGTATGTATGTGTGTATTCGGCGCAGCCAGCGACCGCGGGCAGCGCTGCCGACTCACAGGCAGGCATACTAACATTTGTATTCGAATTATAAATTGCGAAATTCCCGATTTAAGATCATTAATAAATCTATTACAAGAAAAAAATCTGTATGACGAACAATTCCAAAATTCGAATTCCATTAAAGCAAAACATGAAAAAAGTTTTATGCCACCATTCCAACATTCCTTCAACCAAATAACACTCCTTATGCCCCATATCATAATCGTCAGCCATATGTTCAACTACCATTTTATCCACAACAACCACATTATATTAATAACAATATGCATTACATTAACGCTTATTTATCTCGACCAATCCAACCCGTACCGATTCCGGCAAGACCAGTGCTGTTAACACCAAGAGCAAATTTCCTTCAAAGCTTATTTGACTATAATCGTTTCGGACAGAATCAGAATCAGAGTCTTATTCCACAAAGAGCACCAATCAATAATGCTTCTGGTGTATCCAATCAACCAATCAAATGCCCGAGCTGAAAGTGCGCAAAGTAAAATGAGTATAGATCACGAGGCTAGGAACCAAGAAGAATTGAATTATCAGGAATATTTGCTACAAGAATATTTCAATCAATTAGCTTCCTATACTCAATACTACCACGAGCATGGATATGTACAAAATTCAGATTATTCAGATTCACAAACACCAGCAGCAGAACCCGAAACTGAGCAGTGTAACGAGATAGAACTCGAAGAAGCTGAAAATTTTCGACAACCAGCCTCGGACACCAACACTTCATAAACTTTACCCATAAGGGAAAGAAATTGAAATGCATAATAGATATCGGTTCTACAGTTAACATGATGACATCCAATATTTTCAATCTACAAGTTGTAGATACTGAATGTCTAATTCAAACAAGTAACGGGCCATTGATCCAAAAAAGATCAATGTTCCTTCTAATAACATATTTATGAGTAATAGTGAATTCCTTTTACATAAATTCTCTTCGGATTATGACTTATTAATTGGCAGAAAATTGTTATTACAAGCCCAAGCAGTAATAGATTACAAATCCCAGTCAGTAACACTATTTAATAAAAAATACAAATTAATAAATGATTCGCCAAATATTAAACAAAATCATTTTTCAAATTCTGTATATAAAGAATATTGCAATAGTCCTGAGTCCCCAAAAAAATTGAATACAAAATTACACGAAAAAAACAAATATTTTATATTTAGATCATCTAAATAAAGAAGAAAAATCAAAATTAAAAAAATTATTACAGTTCTATTAGCACATTCAATTCCAAGAAGGAGATCAACTTAGTTTCAGCAACCAAGAGAAACATAATATCAACGTTACTCATAACTCCCCCATATATTCAAAACCATACATTAAATACATAAAAGGAAAAGAAAATCACATAGCCGATGCTTTATCACGCGTTAAAATAGAGCAAGCCTATTTTGGAGAAGAGACACAGCATAGTACTGATGAAGACAATAGCAAACCCGTAAACACGTTTAAAAGGCAAATAATATTTTCTAAAGGCATTCCAAACATAAAAAAAGAAAATTACTTCAAACAAGAAAAACGGTTATCTTCGGCTCGCCGAAGATTAAATACCCTTGCAGTCATGAATATTGCATTAATTTGGTTTTTTTAACAAATTATTTCTATTGTAGTTATATGATATAGTAGTCCGATTTGAAATTTGGTCAACAGATGGGGGACAATGAGAAATACATTCTGCTCGAATTTCGTTGAAATCGGTCAATAGACACCGAAAATGTTCATACTAAGCATTTTCAACCGATTGTTCCTATGGGAGCTATATGATATAGTGGTCCGATTTTTACATATGAACTGCGTGCAGAGAGAATACAGGTCTGTACCAAATTTCATTAAGGTAGCTTTAAAACTGAGAGACTAGTTCGCATAGAAACAGACGGACAGACGGTCAGACAGACGGACAGACGGACATGGCTATATCGACTCGGCTGTTGATGCTGATCAAGAATATATATACTTTATGTGGTCGGAAACGCTTCCTTCAATGCGTTACAAACTTCGTGACAAAAACAATATACCCTCTGCAAGGGTATAAAAATTAATTATTCACATCCCATATGATAATTTGACAATAGAAAAAGCCAAACAATACTTAATTGATCTCTTTGTACCAAGTCTAGTGCGTTGTTTAAAGATAGTAATGCCGATTTTGAATTTATTCAAATCAACACTAGTCATACTAAAATTCTTCGAAGCTTTACCAGACCAAACAAGTAAGAAAGGCTACAGTCGATCGAGCCGACTGTAAAAGACCCCCGTACTCCCACAGAAGTGCGCAATTGTATTCAATTTAAATTTAAATTTTGAATGAAATTTAAAAATTTTAATTTTATATGTACATTTTGAATTGAAATTAAAAAAAATTAAATTAACAATTCGCATTGCCGCAACTCTATCAGTTGCACCACGCGCCACTTTCGAGAATTCTCCGATAGCATTTACATATTATTCATACAAACACACATTCGTTTCAAAATTATATGTATGCATGTATGTATGTATGTGTGTATTCGGCGCTGCCAGCGTCTGCCGGCAGCGCTGTCGCCACACAAGCATCGAAAACGTTCGAACATGTGTTTGTATGTTTCTGTCTCGCTCTCGCGCGTAAGTGATATTGCAGTTAAATAACAAACTTTGTAACGCAGTAGCTCTTTTGTTAAAGGTAGTATGTTGATGCCCCTTTCAGAATAGTTTGATTTTATATGTCTCTATACGAATGTTGAATTACAACACTCTACTATATGAATAAATGCATTAAACATGGCATTAAAGTGAAAACGTTTGGTTAACTCTCAGGAGAAAAGGGGGCGTGGCAGCTCAAAATTTTTAATGACATTGCATTAAGGGTGTCACTAGCAACCTGTTTACCAGAAATGGTGTTCCTAAGTGCCATAGTTACTGAGTTATTGGCCTAAAAGTAAATTTTTTTCGAGGTGTGTCTGGTTTTTTGCTCATTGCGGGGGCGGTAAGGGGCGTGGCAACAATTTGAAATAAACTTGATCTGCTCGCGAAGATAACGGACTTTCATTCCAAATTTGGTGTCTCTAGCTTTTGTAGTTTAAAAGATCCAGGTGTTCATACGGACGGACGGACAGACAGACAGACGGACAGACGGACAGACGGACATTGCTATATCGACTCGGCTGTTGATGCTGATCTAGAATATATATACTTTATGGGGTCGGCCACGCCTCCTTCTGCCTGTTACGCACATTTCGCTTCTGACAAACCTAATAGACCCCCTCTACTCTTTTTTAGAGTACGGGGTCTAAAAATATAAATTCATACGCTGAGTTTAAAGAACTCATTCTTAAAACTCATGAAAAACTTCTACATCCAGGAATTCAGAAAACAAATAAACTTTTCGGTGAAACTTATTATTTCCCTAACAGCCAGTTGTTAACACAAAACATTATAAACGAATGTCACATCTGCAATTTAGCAAAAACCGAACACAGAAATACTGACATGCCAATGAAAATTACCCCCAAGCCTGAACATTGTCGCGATAAATTTGTAATAGACATTTATTCTTCAGAAGGAAAACATTATATAAGCTGTATTGATATTTATTCAAAATTTGCTACTCTCGAACAAATCAAAACAAGATTGGATTGGGTAAACAATACTATTAAAAGCAGACCGAGATGCCGTATTCACCAGCTTAGCACTCAAAAGATGGCTTGACTGTTAGGCTGTTCATTACTTCTATTCCTTTGTTAACAGCTTTTATAACTTCATTTAGTTCATTGGCTTGAACACTATTTTCTGAAAGGTTATCTATTTTTGATTGTAATTCTTCTTTGTCTTCTTGATCTAAAGTTCCGAAAAGGTATTTATAAAATGTGCCCATGAAATTTACAAGTCCTCTTTTATTTCGTTTTGTTAGTCTTAAGCCGTTCATTTCTCTGTCCAGTTTTTCTGTTAAGTACTGTATTTTTACTAATGGTTCAAATTCTTTTGTTTGTTTCATTAAATTATTGTAAGTTTCTTCAGTTTTTGTTATATTAATAGTTAAATAGTGGTATTCGTATTTTATACACCCAGCGACAAAAAAAAAGCCGCACTGTGAATTTTTTGGAATTTGTACTTTCTTTGATCAGTAGTCATCTAAATCTCAATGTATTCGTCATTTTTTAATTTTTTTATGTTTATTAATCAATTTTAAATTATATTTTATAAATATTATATTTATGTATCTTCAATCCAGTTGGATTTTTTGTTTTACTGAAATCACTTCAAATCATCGGTTTTTCGGATAAGTTGAGGTTATGAAGAAAAAAAATCATAAAAAAAAAATTTAAACAGTTTTCAATAAAACTCAAATGATTTCATATTATTTAAACTTATTGCAATAAACAAAAATCATAAAAAATTCAACAATGATGACATTTGCGCCTAAAAATTAAATTAAAAATTGGTTAATACTTCGTAGTACCACCTTTGGCTTTAATTACGCATTTGACCCTATTGGGCATAGAATCGTACAACGCCTCTAGATATTCCGCCGTAATATCCTCAACCCACACTTCCTCAATAATCTTCATCAACTCTACCATGGTTTTCGGCTTTTGTTTCCTTATTTTGGAACTCATTAAGCCCCAGACGTTCTCAATGGGATTGAGGTCCGGACTGTTTCCTGGCCAATCTAAGGACATGATGCCCAATTCTGACTTCAAAGTCGATATCTATGGTTTAAGAATAGATAAAAGGCTTTAAAAAAATGATCGGATGGACCCAATCTTAAAAAACCACTTACAGAGCGAGCACGATGGCAAGGTGCAGAATCGTCCTGAAATATGGGGTCACACTCTTTCTCAGTAACGGACTCAATACTAGGAACAACTCCAATAAAAATAATTTCTTTGTACTTTTCGGCATTTACCATTCCTTGAAGCATAATTATTGACTCCGTTTCATATCTGGATATGCATCCCCATACCATGACATAAGGCGAATGCTTAACAGTGTTAAGACAGCAGTTTTCGGAATATCGTTCTCCTTTTTTGCGCCGTACTTTGAGACAACCATCGGGTCCAATAAGGTTGAATTTGGACTCATCCGAAAATATAACCCGTGACCACTCAGAGTGACCCCAATTTTTCTTATCGTTGGCCCAATTTAATCGACATGTCTTCATTCTCTGGTTGAGAAGCGGTTTTTTGGCTGGTGTCCTTGCAATCAAACCCATTTCCTTGAGCCTTCGTTGCACTGTCCGGGACGAAATTTTTGTGGAAAATTGTTGCTGCACTTCAGATGCAATTTCCACAGTATTTTTGAAGCGATTCTGTAGGCTCGTTCTTAAAATAACACGATTTTCCCGATCGCTTGTGCATTTTTTTCTTCCCTATCCTTTCTTCCTTTCTACTTTCTCCGTGTCACGAAATTTTTTCACAAAACGTCGCACTGAACTTTCATTATAGCCAACTTTCTTCGCTATTTGACGAATTGAAAGGTTTTGCTCAGCCAATGCAATAATTTTTGCTTTTTTCTGAAATATTCATTTGCTTTCGTTTTCCTATGTTTTCAACCTTTCACAGGTAAAAGCTCAGCAAAATAACACTTAAGCAACTGACACGAAGCAAATTAAAGTAAAACTAAAGAAAACATTCGCGGGGATTCACAAAATTCAAAATTAGTCGAATAGAATATCATTTGGCGGGACCACGAGCTAGAGAACGCAAAAGTTTCGATTATCTTAAAGTGCGGCTTTTTTTTTGTCGCTGGGTGTAGGTAAATTGATTGTTCCTGTTTGAAATATAAGATATACGTTTTTGGAGTTAATTGGGTTGATTTCCAAATTTTGACCTTTTATTGGCCATACAAAGTTGAGTAGCATGAGTGTTATAATTATTTTTTTTTTTTTTTTTTTTTATATTTTATTTATGTGTTATTTTTCTACCTCTGTTTACTTCTTCATAATGTTTTTCATCTATTTGTGTTATATTTCCTGTTTGTTTAAATGGGTTTGTGGATTTAGATTTTACTAAAGGTGATTCCCTATATCTAGTATCTATTTCAAATTCGGTTCTTTTTTCATTAAGTCTTTCTATTTGCCTTTTCTTATTTAGCTGTGTATCATACTCAGGTGTTCCTGCGTAAATGAAAATGTCTGCTGGTGTTCTACCAGTTGAATTATGTTTGGTTTTATGGTTATAAGTGTAAAGTATTACTTCAAATCTGGTTAATTTGTTTTCATGGTTAGTGTCAGAATTAACAATTCTTAATTTTTCATTTACTGTTTTATGGAATCTTTCTATGTCGGAAATACAGTTTTTGCTAGTTGTGATGGATATATTTACGTCTTCTGACTTTAACCACATTTGTAGTGCGGAGCACAAGAAAGCTGAGTCTTTATCTGCTTTTATTTCTATTGGTTTACCCATGTTATTAAATACTTTTAAAAGAGCTCTTTTGGCTTCTAACCAATCTTGACCATTTACTTCTATTAAAGTTGCGTATTTGGAATATAAGTCTATACAAGATAGAAATTGTTTATTGTCTACCATATAAAAATCAATGACATATTTTTCTCTTGGATTATGGATTTCTGGAGTTAATTCAAAAGCTAACTTAGTGTTTCTGTGTTCTGTTTTTGCTATATTACAAACTTTGCATTCGTTAATTATGTTTTGAATTAAGTTTTGATAATCTGGATAATAATATTTTTCTTTAAATAATAGTGTCATTTTCTCTATTCCTGGATGTAATAACTTTTCGTGTGTGTTAATAATAAATTCTTTGAATTCGGCATATGTCTGAAGTTCTATTAGTTTTTTGGTTGATCTCATTACTTTTGTAATGTTATTGGGACTAATTATTTCAACGAAAGCATTTTGAAATGTAAGAAAATCGGCTTCGTTGAACATAAGTATTCTTTAATTAATTCTTTTGCATGGTTGTGTGTCATTTCGACATAATTTATTAAGATTTTTGTTTTATGAAAATAAATAATAACGTTTGCGTTATTTGAGTTACTTTTTACAAATTCTATTTGTCTTTTAAAATAATTGATTGGTCTTTCTGTGATTGAAATGCAATATTGGTTATCTTCTTGAGCGCTGTGGATTGTTGCTACTGTTACATCGGAAGCTTCTCCTAACAAGTTTTCTTCAATTTTAATTCTAGACAAAGCATCTGCAACATAGTTTTCTTTACCTGGTACATATTTAATGTGATAATCAAATTCATTTAATTTTATTTTCCAGCGTTGTAATTTCATATTTGGTTCTTTAATATTATTAAGCCAAACAAGTGGTTTGTGGTCACTGAGAATCTCGAATTTTCTACCGAAGAGATAAGATCGGAAATATTTCGTTGCCCAAACGATGGCTAAAAGTTCCTTTTCAATTGCTGCATAATTAATTTCATGTTCGTTTAGGGTTCTACTTGCGAAACAAATTGGTTTTTGATTTTGAGACAGAACAGCTCCAATAGCTATGTTACTGGCATCAGTTGTAAGACAAAATGGTTTTTCGAAATTCGGATAAACTAATATTGGATCGGATGTTATAAATACTTTTAATTTTTCAAAAGCAGAAATGAAATTTGGTTCTTTTATGTTTATAGTTGCACCTTTCTTTAATTTTAAATTCGCATTTATCTAATTGCAATTTTAGATTAGCTTCACGCAGTTTTGTAAATACCCTTTTTAATGATAATAAATGTTCTTCCAATGAAGTGGAATACACTATTATATCATCCATGTATACTAAACAATCTTTGTAAATTAGATCTTCTAATAGATTGTTCATACAACGTTGAAATGTTGCTGGGGCGTTTTTCAATCCAAAAGGCATTCGAGTGTATTCGTAATGTCCATTTTTAGTTGAAAAAGCTGTTTTTGGTATACTTTGTGGGTCCATTTGTATCTGATGAAATCCTTTCGCTAAGTCAATTGTAGTGAAATACTGACATTTTCCAAGTTTGTCTAGTATATCATCCATGACTGGGATAGGATATTTATCATCGATTGTTATTTCATTTAAGTTTCGATAGTCAATAACTATACGGAATTTTTCTTTACCTGATGCGTCACGTTTCTTTGGCACAATCCAAATTGGTGAGCAATAAGGTGATTTTGATGTACGTATTATACCTTGTTCAATCATTTCTTTGATTTGTTTTTAGACTTCTTCGTCGAATGTTTGCGCATACTTGTATGGACGCTTTTGGATTGGGTCTTCGTGTTTAGTTTGGATGACATGCTTAATTGTACTGGTAAAAGTCAAATTTTCACTTTCTTTGTACTGAATGTCACTAAACTCGAAAAGAATTTTGGTCAGTTTGCCTTTTTCTTCATCGTTTAGATGTTCTAATCGGAATTGATTTGTTTCATTTAATTCATTATTGATAGCGTAATTTACTGCTATGTCTTTTGTTTGGGCGGATCAAGGCATTGAAATGCGGTCTTGTCCTTGACAGAATTCTCACGGTAATATCTCATTGAAAGTAGATGATCGTTTAGAATAACTGTTTTTTGTTTATAGTCAATTTTTGCTTCACAAGATTCCAGATATTCTCTACCTAGTAAGATATCGTATTTATGAGAAAAGTTGTGTAAGTAAAATATTTGATGGGTAGGGCATAGTTTACTAGGGGCAAAAGATACACAATTCTTTAATTGAACAATACCATTTATTGTTTGTACGTTCAATTGGCAAGGTTTTATAGGGAATTTTAAAAGGTTTTCTTTCATTAGATTTATGGATGAACCTGTGTCAATTACACAGTTAAAATTTTGTCCATTCATAACTAATCTGATGAAGGGATTGGTTCTTCGTTGTCCGAGGCTTCTTGATGAAAATTTTCTGATGTGTCCATCTTAGAGTGGCCACTAGTTTCTCTCTGCCTTTTATGAGAGGGATTGGGAGGTCTTTGACTCTGATTTTGGTAATTCATTGGGTTTTGTGATCTAGCTTGATCAAGATTTTGTTTGAATTCCTTTTGTAATGCTTCAGCATTTTCTTTTGGTTTATGATTTGGGTTAGCGTTATTTGAGTAATTTGGAGTAGGGTAATAATTCTGGTTACTTCCCTTTCCACGGTTTTCAGTGCTTAATTGTTTTGTGTTTTATTCGTTTTGGAATTGTCATTGTTTTGGTTATTACGTTCGTTATAACCATTTTCGTACAATCCTTCGCGTTGAGCTACTTGTTTTAATTTTGAGACTGTTGTAATGTCATATCGTGCTAATGTCATAAAAATTCGGTCCGGTAATTTTTTGGTAATAACGTCTTTAATAGTATTATTCATTGCATTAGTATACAATAGAGTGTTCTGGACCTGATTTTCTAACATTAACTTATTGGATATTACAAAAGATTTATACTCTAGATCTTCAACAAACTTACGGATACTATTATTAAAGTTGGTATTATAGAGACGTCGTAGAAGCTCTTCATAAGGGGTCTGTGTTTTGAATTCGTCGATGAGGGCGCTCCTCAACTCTCCCCAGGTTGTGGCTGCTGTCAGCTGCGACACTCGTTGTGCGGATCCGGTGGTCTGCATCTCGATTGCTCCGAATAGGACACTATGTTGTCTCACATCCTGTGTTGGATATAACTGCATGATGAAATCAATCCTCCTTATGAATGCAGTTAGTTCCACGGTTTTTCCGTCGAACACTGGCACTTGTTGAATTTGTTCAAGCGCTTGTTTTAGATGTATTTCTGATAGTTCCATTGGTGGGTTGGTTGCCATGGTGTTGTTGTAGATTTGTTTTATTTTGTTGGCAATTGTCACTTCAGGTTTTTTTTTAACTGTCACTTTTTGTTTTAATTGTCACTTTTGTTGAATTGTTTTGTTGAATTATAAGAGACTTACGTTTCCAGGGATCAATAAATTGATGTGTAAAGCCCAGATATAAGCTCTTTAATTTACAGTTGTTCAAATAGTCCAGAGGATCTATTTTTTGGTTGAACACTGTTTGGTGTTTTGCGCGGTTTTTCTTTGTAATAGCAATTATCTTTGGTGGCGGTCGCACATTTAAATATGGGCCACGACTGATAATTGGGTTATGAGTCACACACGCTTTATGTTTTTTTTGGTATAAAAAAAAAATTATTTTTTTTAAAATTTATTTTTTTTTTATTTTCTTTCTTTGGAAAATTTTTTGATTTAAATTATTTAAAATTTTTTTGTTTTAAGAATTTTTTTTTTTAAAAAAAAAAAAAAAAAGGGATTTTTTTTTTAAAGGGGATTTTTTTTTTTAAATTCCTACCCGCCGCCCCAAAAAAGTTGTTTCGACATTAGCTTATTAAAAAAATATAAACTTTATTTAACAAACTCGAAACTTCGGAGTACAAAACTAGACTGCTTATCCTATGTTCTGATGACGTTAAGCAAACCTCGGTTTGCAGCTTTCATTTATTGGACTTTGGACTCTTTGAGCTTTTAGCTCTTATATAAACAGAGAAAGATCTCGATCTTGAAGAGATTGAGAGTGTTCGGCTAGGATTTGTTTAACGTCAGCAGTTTTAACCCCAATGATGGGAATAACGATTCTGGCAATTGTTTATGATATTTAATGCATTCGTGGGAAGCCAGAATTGTTATTGTCACCATTTGATTTTTTCGAAAGTGTTTACATTAAGTTCTTGTGGTGTTATTGTCACCATTTGATTTTCTGAGAGTGTTTACATTAATCTTTGGTGCGAAAGAAATCTTTGACATAAATAATAAGTGTTGTGTATGTGGTGTATGTGGTGTATGTGGTGTATGGGTTTAGGTACGTATGTATCTACATATGTCACTTCCCCATCCTTAAGAAATGAGCCTGTCCTCAGGCGGTTAATTTTGGATATAGTGTTGGATCTATTACAATTTCTTCGATATCGTTTTCAATTACATTTGGATATATTTCTGTATCATTTTGAATATTTGATTGTATGTTTGGGGTTAATTCTTTTTTATTCTTATAATTAACAATAATTTTTCTTGGGATATTTTTATATTTAAAGATAATGTATAATATAAGTATGATTAAAATAATTGTTAAAGTTGTTATAGTTATAATTTGGAACGTGTTGTACAATTTTGTTTGTTGTTGGATAATTTCTTTGGTTTGGACATATGACAATGGTTCTAGTTTGGTTATATTATTATTTATGTAGACTGTTTGTGTGTAATCTAACATAGTATTAGTTATTTGAATTTCATCTAATTGGATTGAACAGTTTATAGCTTTTATCATATTGTTTCCTTCAATAATAATTTCTCGGTTGATACAATTTTGGTTTAATACAATTTTTGGTAAGTTCCATGTTAACATAATGTTTGGTTCTACATACTTGATTTCATAATTTTTATGGGATTTTGAATATCTACATTCTGTTTTATCTTGCTTTAATATTCCAGTAATACATTTGTTCATAACTATATTTTTATTGGTTGCTGTGAATGCTTTGTTGTTTTGTAAGTAGTAAGTGTCATGTATAGTTTCGGTCAAAATGTCTTTGTTTTCGTCAGGGTATGGAATAATGTCGTATAGTGCAGTATTTATAATTTCGCGTGGAATATGGGAAATAATTAAAATTTCGTTAGTAGTTGTTTTTAGCCAAGTTGATGTTTTAATATTTATTATTTTTTCAACGTTTAAATGTTTTAGTGATTCATATTTTAGTAATTTAGGGTTGAATATACCAAGCCTGGTTAATTGCATACCTAACTCAATGTCTTCGACATATTCTGTGAATTCTTGTAAGTTAAAAATTAGTAATTCGAGTCGTTGCTCTGCCTTATGTGTCATACTTAGTTTGTTCATTACTTCTATTCCTTTGTTAACAGCTTTTATTACTTCATTTAGTTCATTGACTTGAACACTATTTTCTGAAAGATTATCTATTTTTG
This sequence comes from Drosophila arawakana, assembly GCA_018151165.1. Lineage (NCBI taxonomy): Eukaryota > Metazoa > Arthropoda > Insecta > Diptera > Drosophilidae > Drosophila > Drosophila arawakana. Next base: position 27,670 of record JAECWX010000083.1, on the reverse strand, counting down.
ATTGTAATTCTTCTTTGTCTTCTTGATCTAAAGTTCCGAAAAGGTATTTATAAAATGTGCCCATGAAATTTACAAGTCCTCTTTTATTTCGTTTTACTAGTCTTAAACCGTTCATTTCTCTGTCCAGTTTTTCTGTTAAGTACTGTATTTTTACTAATGGTTCAAATTCTTTTGTTTGTTCCATTAAATTATTATAAGTTTCTTCAGTTTTTGTTATATTAATAGTTAAATAGTGGTATTCGTATTTTATAGGTAAATTGATTGTTCCTGTTTGAAATATAAGATATCCGTTTTTGGAGTTAATTGGGTTGATTTCCAAATTTTGACCTTTTATTGGGCATACAAAGTTGAGTAGCATGAGTGTTATAATTATAGTTGTTAAATTATGATGGGTTATCATCTTGATTCGGGTTATTAGTTGATCTGGAATTATCATATTTACTTTCATTAGTTACTTTCTTTCTTTTATATTTTGATTTATAGTGTGTTATTTTTCTACCTCTGTTTACTTCTTCATAATGTTTTTCATCTATTTGTGTTATGTTTCCTGTTTGTTTAAATGGGTTTGTGGATTTAGATTTTACTAAAGGTGATTCCCTATATCTAGTATCTATTTCAAATTCGGTTCTTTTTTCATTAAGTCTTTCTATTTGCCTTTTCTTATTTAACTGTGTATCATACTCAGGTGTTCCTGCGTAAATGAAAATGTCTGCTGGTGTTCTACCAGTTGAATTATGTTTGGTTTTATGGTTATAAGTGTAAAGTATTACTTCAAATTTGGTTAATTTGTTTTCTTGGTTAGTGTCAGAATTAACAATTCTTAATTTTTCATTTATTGTTTTATGGAATCTTTCTATGTCGGATATACCGTTTTTGCTAGTTGTGATGGATATATTTACGTCTTCTGATTTTAACCACATTTGTAGTGCGGAGCACAAGAAAGCTGAGTCTTTATCTGCTTTTATTTCTATTGGTTTACCCATGTCATTAAATACTTTTAAAAGAGCTCTTTTGGCTTCTAGCCAATCTCGACCATTTACTTCTATTAAAGTTGCGTATTTGGAATATAAATCTATACAAGATAGAAATTGTTTTTTGTCTACCATATAAAAATCAATGACATATTTTTCTCTTGGATTATGGATTTCTGGAGTTAATTCAAAAGCTAACTTAGTGTTTCTATGTTCTGTTTTTGCTATATTACAAACTTTGCATTCGTTAATTATGTTTTGTATTAAGTTTTGATAATCTGGATAATAATATTTTTCTTTAAATAATAATGTCATTTTCTCTATTCCTGGATGTAATAACTTTTCGTGTGTGTTAATAATAAATTCTTTGAATTCGGCATATGTCTGAAGGTCTATTAGTTTTTTGGTTGATCTCATTACTTTTGTAATGTTATTGGGACTAATTATTTCAACGAAAGCATTCTGGAATGTAAGAAAGTCGGCTTCGTTGCTGAAGTATATAACACTATTTTTTGAACATAAGTATTCTTTAATTAATTCTTTTGCATGGTTGTGTGTCATTTCGACATAATTTATTAAGATTTTTGTTTTATGAAAATAATTAATAACGTTTGCGTTATTTGAGTTACTTTTTACAAATTCTATTTGTCTTTTAAAATAATTGATTGGTCTTTCTGTGATTGAAATGTAATATTGGTTATCTTCTTGAGCGCTGTGGATTGTTGCTACTGTTACATCGGAAGTTTCTCCTAACAAGTTTTCTTCAATTTTAATTCTAGACAAAGCATCTGCAACATAGTTTTCTTTACCTGGTACATATTTAATGTGATAATCAAATTCATTTAATTTTATTTTCCAGCGTTGTAATTTCATATTTGGTTCTTTAATATTATTAAGCCAAACAAGTGGTTTGTGGTCACTGAGAATCTCGAATTTTCTACCGTAGAGATAAGATCGGAAATATTTGGTTGCCCAAACGATGGCTAAAAGTTCCTTTTCAATTGCTGCATAGTTAATTTCATGTTCGTTTAAGGTTCTACTTGCGAAACAAATTGGTTTTTGATTTTGAGACAAAACAGCTCCAATAGCTATGTTACTGGCATCAGTTGTAAGACAAAATGGTTTTTCGAAATTTGGATAAACTAATATTGGATCGGATGTTATAAGTACTTTTAATTTTTCAAAAGCAGAAATGTAATTGGGTTCTTTTATATTTATAGTTGCACCTTTCTTTAATTTTAAAGTCATTGGTTTTACAACGTGTGCAAAATTAGGAATGAATTTTCTGTAATAACCACAAAGACCTAAAAACGATTTTATTTCTTTGGGTGTTTTTGGAATTGGGAAAATGTTGTATGGCAGAGATTTTAGTTGGGTTTGGTTGTATTCCTTCTGTTGTTATTATGTGACCTAGGAATTCAGTTTCCTTTTTCATGAATTCGCATTTATCTAATTGCAATTTTAGATTGGCTTCGCGCAGTTTTGTAAATACCCTTTTTAATGATAATAAATGTTCTTCCAATGAAGTGGAATACACTATTATATCATCCATGTATACTAAACAATCTTTGTAAATTAGATCTTCTAATAGATTGTTCATGCAACGTTGAAATGTTGCTGGGGCGTTTTTCAATCCAAAAGGCATTCGAGTGTATTCGTAATGTCCATTTTTAGTTGAAAAAGCTGTTTTTGGTATACTTTGTGGGTCCATTTGTATCTGATGAAATCCTTTCGCTAAGTCAATTGTAGTGAAATACTGACATTTTCCAAGTTTGTCTAGTATATCATCCATGACTGGGATAGGATATTTATCATCGATTGTTATTTCATTTAAGTTTCGATAGTCAATAACTATACGGAACTTTTCTTTACCCGATGCGTCACGTTTCTTTGGCACAATCCAAATTGGTGAGCAATAAGGTGATTTTGATTTACGTATTATACCTTGTTCAATCATTTCTTTGATTTGTTTTTCGACTTCTTCGTCGAATGTTTGCGCATACTTGTATGGACGCTTTTGGATTGGGTCTTCGTGTTTAGTTTGGATGACATGCTTAATTGTACTGGTGAAAGTCAAATTTTCACTTTCTTTGTACTGAATGTCACTAAACTCGAAAAGAATTTTGGTTAGTTTACATTTTTCTTCATCGTTTAGATGTTCTAATCGAAATTGATTTGTTTCATTTAATTCATTGTTGATAGCATAATTTATTGCTATGTCTTTTGTTTGGGGCGGATCAAGGCATTGAAATGCGGTCTTGTCCTTGACAGAATTCTCACGGTCATATCTCATTGAGAATAGATGATCGTTTAGAATAACTGTTTTTTGTTTATAATCAATTTTTGCTTCACAAGATTCCAGATATTCTCTACCTAATAAGATATCGTATTTATCAGAAAAGTTGTGTAAGTAAAATGTTTGATGGGTAGGGCATAGTTTACTAGGGGCAAAAGATACACAATTCTTTAATTGAACAATACCATTTATTGTTTGTACGTTCAATTGACAAGTTTTTGTAGGAAATTTTAGAAAGTTTTCTTTAATTAGATTTATGGATGAACCTGTGTCAATTACACAGTTAAAATTTTGTCCATTCATAATTAATCTGATGAAGGGATTGGTTCTTCGTTGTCCGAGGCTTCTTGATGAAAATTTTCTGATGTGTCCATTTTAGAATGGCCACTAGTTTCTCTCTGTCTTTTATGAGAATGATTGGGAGGTCTTTGACTCTGATTTTGGTAATTCATTGGGTTTTGTGATCTAGCTTGATCGAGGTTTTGTTTGAATTCTTTATGTAATGCCTCAGCATTTTCTTTTGGTTTATTATTTGAGTTAGCGTTATTTGAATAATTTGGAGTAGGGTAATAATTCTGATTACTTCCCTTTCCACGGTTTTCAGTGCTTTGTGTTTTATTTGTCTTAGAATTGTCATTGCTTTGGTTATTACGTTCGTTATAACCATTTTCGTACAATCCTTCGCGTTGAGCTACTTGTTTTAATTTTGAGACTGTTGTAATGTCATATCGTGCTAATGTCATAAAAATTCGGTCCGGTAATTTTTTGGTAATAACGTCTTTAATAGTATTATTCATTGCATTAGTGTACAATAGAGTGTTCTGGACCTGATTCTCTAACATTAACTTATTAGATATTACAAAGGATTTATACTCTAGATCTTCAACAAACTTACGGATACTATTATTAAAGTTGGTGTTATAGAGACGTCGTAGAAGCTCTTCATAAGGGGTCTGTGTTTTGAATTCGTCGATGAGGGCGCTCCTCAACTCTCCCCAGGTTGTGGCTGCTGTCAGCTGCGACACTCGTTGTGCGGATCCGGTGGTCTGCATCTCGATTGCTCCGAATAGGACACTATGTTGTCTCACATCCTGTGTTGGATATAACTGCATGATGAAATCAATCCTCCTTATGAATGCAGTTAGTTCCACGGTTTTTCCGTCGAACACTGGCACTTGTCGAATTTGTCCAAGCGCTTGTTTCAGATGTATTTCTGATAGTTCCATTGGTGGGTTGGTTGCCATGGTGTTGTTGTAGATTTGTTTTATTTGTTGGCAATTGTCACTTCAGGTTTTTGTTTAACTGTCACTTTTTGTTTTAATTGTCACTTTTGTTGAATTGTTTTGTTGAATTATAAGAGACTTACGTTTACAGGGATCAATAAATTGATGTGTAAAGCCCAGATATAAGCTCTTTAATTACAGTTGTTCAAATAGTCCAGAGGATCTATTTTTTGGTTGAACACTGTTTGGTGTTTTGCGCGGTTTTTCTTTTAATAGCAATTATCTTTGGTGGCGGTCGCACATTTAAATATGGGCCACGACTGATAATTGGGTTATGAGTCACACACGCTTAGGTTCTTTGGCGGATATTAAGATAATAGTTTTTCCAAAATTGTAATGTTTTAACCGTTTCCTTGCCGCGGAAAATTCGCGAGCTCAAATCCTAGAAATTCCTTGGTCGTACAAGGATTCCTTTTCAATGGATTGAAAATAAAGGACGATTACTTTATTACGAGGATATTTATTATCAATATCCTACCGGCTGCGCCAATAAGATGTTTCGACGATTAGCTTATTAAAAAAATATAAACTTTATTTAACAAACTCGAAACTTCGGAGTACAAAACTAGACTGCTTATCCTATGTTCTGATGACGTTAAGCAAACCTCGGTTTGCAGCTTTCATTTATTGGACTTTGGACTCTTTGAGCTTTTAGCTCTTATATAAACAGAGAAAGATCTCGATCTTGAAGAGATTGAGAGTGTTCGGCTAGGATTTGTTTAACGTCAGCAGTTTTAACCCCAATGATGGGAATAACGATTCTGGCAATTGTTTATGATATTTAATGCATTCGTGGGAAGCCAGAATTGTTATTGTCACCATTTGATTTTTTCGAAAGTGTTTACATTAAGTTCTTGTGGTGTTATTGTCACCATTTGATTTTCTGAGAGTGTTTACATTAATCTTTGGTGCGAAAGAAATCTTTGACATAAATAATAAGTGTTGTGTATGTGGTGTATGTGGTGTATGTGGTGTATGGGTTTAGGTACGTATGTATCTACATATGTCACTATATATATATATATAAAAAAATATATATATATTTGCGGCATATCACTAGGCAGTTTCGTTGGATATTTTTTAAGTCGACATTCTAAACCAGCTGTCACTTCGGAGCCGTATTTGTCCAATACATCTGTGGAAAAGGCACTCGGACCTTTTCCAAGAGAAAGTGTTCATCTTCGACGGAGACTACAGAGAAGTAAATTCCCTCTCGTAGTTGGTGGTTCATCCTAACCAAAGAATGAACAGGGCTACTTAGGCTTGGAAGCCGTCTTGTCGTCTAGTCCCCAAGAGACAATACACCTCAAGGAGAAAGATAAGTAGCCAGCTGAATCAGCATTAAGCTAGGATTCAAAATGTTGTTCATGCTGACCCTTTTATAGTGGTTTTTGTTACTGCCACCCTCGCTATTTTGGATTGATGTGTACTGCTGTTTGTTCAACATCGACGGAATCTGCTAATTTTCTATTCTTTCATTTATTTTAAATACTAAATGATGAACGAACATCGGATTCATTGAAACGTTTAATATTTTCTATATATTTATAATATGTGTATATGGATACATATATATATACAATTCCAGCACAGAAATTAGTTTTCCTTACAGGTATTCATTTAACCGTCATCATTGAGCTCAAGGATATCGGAGTGAGTACGTATTGTAATGTTTGATCATGAAAGAGAATTAAACTTGTCGAATTATTAAATCGGGAATTGTATGTATATTTTCTATATTTACTGTCAACGCCAAGAAAAATAACCGATTTTCGATAGATCATTTATTTTACAATTGAATTACATTTCTTCTGTAATTTATATATTTTTTTTTCAAATTAATAAGTCGTATACTCAATTGTAAATCTCAACGAAATTTAATATGAATATGAATTATTTAAATTTTATAAGAATCATCCCCGTTAATAATGAAAAATTGTTTAAATATATTTAGAACGTAAAATGAATTTCTAATCTTTTTTCTTATTCGTCCCGAGTAAATGGTGAATTGTTCCAATAAGATGACAGCTCGTAGTTTCTAAAAAGGGTCCACCGAGACATATAGGCAGGGAGGGTAGAGAAGGAGTCAATATCAACTGATCTCCATATTTCTGCAAAGATGTAACTGATCTCCTGTCGGTATTAATATTATTTTATTCATTTCCATTTCTTTTAAATATCGCAAAGTGTACCTAAAAAAATTATGTTAATGTGTGTTTTCATGGAATCAACGAGAGAGTAGAGAAGAACCCCGACAATCCGGCGAGCTAGATAGAGCATAGCTAGAGGTACACATTTATTCGAAATCTCGCCATGCTTATGAGGTTGGACATTTGTACCACCCCCCACCAATACCACACTTACACCATTACATAAATGGCGCCCAACGGGTGGGGCCCAAGAAGAGAATAATATACTTCTTTCCCCACAAATAAGCTCTTTTGCATCAATAGACCAATCAGTTCACTGTTATGCATTTAGTACACATTTAGTCACAATAACTAAGTAGGTTTAATATGGAATATCACAGATATCAATAAAAGCTCGGTTCTGCGATCTATTTAATAATACTTTAGGCTTTGAGTGAACACTAGTGGAATGTACAGCATAACAGAAAACTTTATTTCGACAAAGCACAGTTTTACAGGATGAGAAAATTAGTTTGAGAAAATACAGTTTCATTTCAAGTCATGAGATGGCTGTCCAAACTATATTCTGACCCTCCGCCATAAGACTATCTTATGGTTGGAAAAACTTGTGTACCAAGTATAGTTTGCAGGAAAGGTAGATTCGAATATTCGGAAATATATATTTTTCTAAATTAAATAATTTAGAAAGTATCCATTATTTGATTTATCAATACTGTATTAACCTTCAATAGATTCAAAATAAAAATGAATGATTTAGTTACATTTTAGGAAATATAAATACTACGAACATCTTATAGGAACACATCACCTTTGAAAGGGACGAACACTAATTTTGTCTAAAGAAATCTAAACCCCAAAATCTGTTTATATTCATTTTTCAATATTTTTTTTTTTTATTATCAAGTTATTTTATTTCGTACGTATGTATAAATAATCAGTTCAGTGCATCATGCCAGTAACACATAGTCCAGAAACGGAAGCCGCTTCTGGCAGTACACTACAGCGTTGTGGTATTTGTCAAGAGTCACTGCGAAGGGAACAGTTGATAGCTTCGATTCCTTGTGGTCACCGTTTTCATAGTGATTGTTTAAACGAACACATTAAAAGTGTTCATGTATGCCCAGTTTGTAAAAGAGAGTTTGCTCCCGAATTAATTTCTTATGAGGAGAATACTCTAGCGGCAGAGCTACAAACGGCTACCGAACAGTTGTCGAGTGTTGTGACAGGCATACCACCCGAGAACTCTCAGCAGAGGTTCCATAGAGGAGGACGTTCTCGCAAAGGAAGAGGAATTAATTCCCGTATCCAAACCCGTTCTCAAACACGTAATTTCAGAGACGATTCTAATAGTCGCTTTTCATTAGGTAGTACTGGTCATCAATCAGCAGTAGATGAATCAGAAAGAGGGGTGTCCAATTACATACAATCGGAAGTAAAACGTCAACAAGATGATATGATGACGGAACTTGCTAAATTTATTAAAGAGAGCATTGAGTCCACTCTACAATCTCAGTTAGGATCACTACATTTGAGTAAGGGAAATTCCAATGACATTCCAATGCCTAGTGTGACTCTCAGTTCTGAAGAAAGCGTGGCAAGAACTGTACCTTCTGTTCGAGATAACCCTGAAATGAGCAGTCAAATGCGAAGCCCAATGAATCGGAATATAACGGCGGCTAAAGCAGCTGGTATTCTCTCCAGTTGGCATTTAAAGTTTGACGGATCCAAAGATTCAATGAATTGTAACGAGTTTCTTTACCGGTTACGTTCATTAACATTGCAAACCTTAAATAATGATTACGGCCTGCTTTGTGACAACTTACATTTGCTTTTTGTATCGAAAGCTAGTGATTGGTTCTGGAATTTTCATAGGAAAAATCACCAGTTCTCATGGCAAACGTTTTGTTCAGCTTTTCAGAAAAGATTTGAGGATTCGAAAGACGATTTTGATTTATGGGAAATGATCCGTAATCGTCGTCAGAAAGGAAAATGAGTCATTTGATGACTACCAGTTAGCTGTGGAAGATATCATTTCTCGTCTCTCGCACGAAATAAGCGAAGAAAAATTAATTGACATTTTAAAACGGAATGCTAAGAACACCCTTCGACTCGAATTGCTACATCTAAAGATAGCTAATAGGGATGAGCTTAGAGAGGAAGTACGCAAGCATGAAAACTTCCATGCTACCAGCTCCTTTTCACGACCAAGGTTCAGTAAAGCCAATGTGTCTGAGCTGGAAAATGATCATGATGAAGATAAATCTGAATGTGTAGCAGCCATTCAACGCAAAATACTTATGTGTTGGAACTGCGATAAAGCAGGACATCGGTTCGATGATTGCATGGGAGAAAGGCGCGTATTTTGTTACGGTTGTGGTGCTAAAAACACCTATAAGCCTCGTTGTAATAAATGCAACCCCTCGGAAAACCGGAAGAGGGATGCGCAGACCAATACTCTGGAGGCGCATCCAAATACAAAGTCAACCTAAGTGTACAGGATAAAATAAGTATAGGTAGTAATTTAGGACAAGAAGATCATAATGATTTAATCTTAAATACATCCAATAGCATTAGTGTAGGAACACAGACCAGGATTGATTCAGATGACCAAGACACCATTTTCTTGAGAGGACCTTCAGATAGAAAACCAAAAAGATCTACATTAAGACTTCGTGCATTTTGGAAGAAAGTTCAAGGCGTTAGAAGAAAACTAGTAGCGGCAGTTTTTTCAGGGCCAGATAATAGATTATATACCGACATAAGTATCGAAGGCCATAGTTTCAAAGCCCTGTTAGACTCTGGAGCTACCATAAGTTGTTTGGGCAATGAGGCGGCCGAGATTTTGAGGCAGCACAAGAGTACACAGAAGTGCTCGGGACACATCCGAACAGCTAATAGTGAGTTGTGTCCGGTAGTTGCTCGACTTGTAGCAGTTATTAATTTTCGAGGCAAAGTTGAAGAAGTTGAATTTTTTTATTATTCCTAATTTAAAGGAAAATGTTTATTTAGGAATGGATTTCTGGAAGAAGTTCGGTCTGCTGTCTAGTTTAATTGCTCCAGATTTAAGTATTAGTGAATTAGATATGGGAAAGGATCCCACAAATGAAGAAGATTTAAAAATGCATAAGCTTAGCATGGAAGAGAAGCTTAGATTAGATTTAGTGATTCAATCGTTTCCCTCATTTGAGCGAGATGGATTAGGTTTAACCAATATTATTAAGCATTCTATTATAATGGATACAGACACTCCAGTTAAGCAACGTCATTGGCCAATATCCCCAGCCAAAGAGAAACTTATGTTTGAGGAAGTTCAGAAAATGCTCGAGTTAGGCGTAATAGAACCTTCTATGAGTCCTTGGAGTAGCAATTGTGTACTTGTGAAGAAAGGAGCGAAAAACAGACTCTGTTTGGATTCGAGGGAAATAAACAAGTACACAAGGAAAGATGCATATCCTCTTCCACATATAGAGGGTATATTTAGTCGATTACCACCAGCGAAGTATATTACAGGACTTGATATGAAGCATGCTTATTGGCAGATACCGCTTGAGGAAGCTTCACGTCCTTACACCGCTTTTACTGTCCCAAACCGTCCTCTTTACCAATACAAAGTAATGCCTTTTGGATTAACTAATGCGGCACAAACACTTTGCCGGTTGATGGATAGTGTCATACCTGCTAACCTACGCACACAAGTATTTGTTTATTTGGACGATCTTTTAGTTCTGTCTACGGATTTCGAATCGCACTTGCTTTTGCTACAAGAAATTGCTGTACACTTACGCAGAGCAAATCTTACTATTAACATTGCCAAGTCTAAGTTCTGTATGCGTGAGATAAAGTATCTCGGTTTTATTATAGGCAATGGACAACTTAGGACAGATCCTAGTAAAGTTCAAGCCATTACAGAATTTCCCATTCCAAAATCTTTGAAACAACTAAGGAGATTTCTCGGAATGGCCGGCTGGTATCGTCGATTTGTCGATAATTATGCTACTATTTCTGTACCCCTTACAGAGTTGTTGAAGAAAGCAAAGACATTTAGTTGGAATTCCGAGGCAGATCGTGCTTTTGAAGAATTAAAAAATCGTCTCACATCTGCACCCGTTTTGGCAACTCCAAATTTTGAAAAGCCTTTTTTGCTTCTTTGTGATGCTAGCACCTTTGGTTTAGGGTGTGTTCTGGCACAAAATAACGAAAATGGAGAAGAATTACCGATAGCATTTATGTCAGAGAAACTTTCAAAAGCCCAAAGGAATTATTCAGTAACCGAGTTAGAATGTTTAGCAGTCATAAAAGGAATAAAAAAGTTCCGTGCATACGTTGAAGGTCAAGACTTTGAAGTTATAACAGATCATGCCGCCTTACAATGGTTAATGAAACAGAAAGATCTTTCTGGCCGTTTAGCTCGATGGGCAATTAAATTGCAGGGATTTTCGTTTAAGATAACGCACCGCAAAGGTACACAAAATGTTGTAGCGGATGCTCTTTCTCGCCGAGAGGAACCTGTTGTTCTGGAGATTGAAACGCAAGGACCCATGGTTGACCTTAACTCACGAGAATTCCAGTCAGCGGAGTATATCGATCTGTTGGAGAGAGTTCGTAATAACCAGTCTAAGTTACCCGATCTTAGAGTGGAAAATCAGTACGTATATAAGAAGACAGAGTTTGATAGCGAATTTGGTGGAGAACAAGATTCTTACTCATGGAAACTATGGATTCCATCAGCGATGGCTCAAGAAGTAATTGCAAGAGCTCATGATCCGCCGAACGCAGCCCATTGTGGAATAGCCAAAACGATAGAGAAAATTAAAAGGTATTTATTTTGGCCGAAAATGACAGCACAAATTCGTAAATACGTATCTGAATGTAAAATATGTCACCAAACTAAAAGTCCCAATACAGTATTAAAACCACCTCTAGGTAGACCTATGACGTCGGAGAGGCCTTTTCAAAAACTCTATATTGATCTTTTAGGACCCTATCCCAGATCGAAACAGGGTAATATAGGACTACTTATCATAGTCGACCACTTTACTAAGTTTCATTTTTTGTGTCCACTCAAAAAGTTCACGTCGAACAAAATTTGTGATTATCTTGAGAAATATCTATTTTGTACTTTTGGAGTTCCTGAAACAATTTTATCTGACAATGGTACCCAGTTTGTTTCAGGTGCGTTTAAAGCTTTTCTTACTCGGTATGGTATCTCACAAATATGCACTGCCATATATTCACCACAGGCAAATGCAAGTGAAAGGCTAAATAGATCTGTACTAGCAGCGATCCGCGCCTACATCGGCCAGGAGCATTCTGATTGGGATAATAAATTACCAGAAATAAGCGCGTCGCTACGAGCCAGTCTTCATCAAAGTACAGGGTATTCACCGTATTTCTTGGCTTTTGGACAAAACATGATTCTCAATGGCCAAGATTATCAGCTCTTACGTCAATTAAGGCTTTTGTCGGAAGACACAAGAATTGAATTTCCTGATGTGCTGCAGACCATTAGACAAGCAGCGAAGGAAAACGTACAAAAATCGCATGCGAGAAATGCAAGCAGATATAATTTGCGTAGTCGGAATATACAACTTAAAGTTGGCGATAAAGTTCTTGCACGTAACTTTTGTTTAGTGCAAAATTAGCACCTGTTTTTATACCAGCTCAAGTAATTAAGAAAATAAGTACTACATACTACCAGTTGAGTAACGAAGATGGTAAACATTTGGGAGTTTTCCATCTCAAAGATATTCAAGTTAAAACATAAACATCTGCCCCTTTTTCAGTTTATGCCTCGCTAGATAAATCGTAGCGTCTCTTAAACTGTGCTGTGATGGTCAGTTTTAAAGAGCGACATAAATACATATTCTAACTCTCTTAAATTACATTGGGAGTTCTGAGCTTGTAATTCTCTTATCTTACATCGCCAGCTCTAAGCATAAAACGTTTGTAAGTTACATGTTAGACTCAAAGTTTCGCATGCATGCATAAAGCTTTTACACTATGCTTGAGTTCGTTTCGGATAAAGCTCACTCAGCGCATAGGTATCGCGAGCTTTCACTCAATTACATGTGGCAAAAGATCGTACGATAATGCAGTTATTTGAGAGGTCGCTATGTCTGCAAGGGAGAGTGAATGAGTGGAATATTTTGGATAGGTGTTTTGTCTTGTTCTATTTTTCAAAAAGCAAGCAATTGAGTGGTCAGCAGCTTTTGGACATTGATACCTTTTGATCATTTAAGAAAAGTGATCGGCTCAAACCAGAAGTGTGCAAAGTGATATATATATATAATTATTTAAAAAGTGCAGAAACGTGGTGTCTTTAATAAATTATTTTATACATGTATGTATATATATATTTAAATACATATGTATATATTAAAATAAAATAATTTAATTTCCCAGTATAGTTCCGCTCGTTTGGTTGGAAACCGCAGCAAGTTGATTGCAAGAAAAGTTGCAAATATATATATACATATATATTTGTACTGTCTTTGAGGTATGAATACATAATATATATTGTTCTGATTGGTGATAATAACAGCCACATTATTTAGTGCAGTGTTCTCCTCGCCCGTCGCCTGTAGTGGTCAAAATATATATATATATATATAAAATATATATATATTGCGGCATATCACTAGGCAGTCTTGGATATTTTTCAAGTCGACATTCTAAACCAGCTGTCACTTCGGAGCCGTAGTTGTGAAATACATCTGTGGAAAAGGCACTCGGACCTTTTCCAAGAGAAAGTGTTCATCTTCGACGGAGACTACAGAGAAGTAAATTCCCTCTCGTAGTTGGTGGTTCATCCTAACCAAAGAATGAACAGGGCTACTTAGGCTTGGAAGCCGTCTTGTCGTCTAGTCCCCAAGAGACAATACACCTCAAGGATGAAGATAAGTAGCCAGCTGAATCAGCATTAAGCCAGGATACAAAATGCTGTTCATGCTGACCCTTTTATAGTGGTTTTTGTTACTACCACCTCCGCTATTTCGGATTAATGTGTACTGCTGTGTGGTCAACATCGACGGAATCTGCTAATTTTCTATTCTTTCATTTATTTTAAATACTAAATGATGAACGAACATCGGATTCATTGAATTTTTACACGTTGAATATTTTCTATACATTTATAATTTGTGTATATGGATACATATATATATACAATTCCAGCACAGAAATTAGTTTTCCTTACAGGTATTCATTTAACCGTCATCATTGAGCTCAAGGATATCGGAGTGAGTACGTATTGTAATGTTTAATCATGAAAGAGAATTAAACTTGTCGAATTATTAAATCGGGAATTGTATGTATATTTTCTATATTTACTGTCAACGCCAAGAAAAATAACCGGTTTTCGATAGATCATTTATTTCACAATTGAATTACATTTCTTCTGTAATTTGTATATTTTTTTTTAAATCAATAAGTCGTGTACTCAATTGTAAATCTCGATGAAAATTAATATGGATATGAATTATTTAAATTTTATAAGAATCATCCCCTTTAATAATGAAAAATTGTTTAAATATATTTAGAATGTAAGATGAATTTCTAATCTTTTTTTCTTATTCGTCCCGAGTAAATGGTGAATTGTTCCAATAAGATGACAGCTCGTAGTTTCTAAAAAGGGTCCACCGAGACATATAGGCAGGGAGGGTATAGAAGGAGTCAATATCAACTGATCTCCATATTTCCGCAAAGATGTAACTGATCTCCTGTCGGTATTAATATTATTTTATTCATTTCCATTTCTTTTAAATATCGCAAAGTGTACCTAAAAATAATTATGTCAATGTGTGTTTTCATGGAATCAACGAGAGAGTAGAGAAGAACCCCGACAATCCGACGAGCTAGATAGAGCATAGCTAGAGGTACACATTTATTCGAAATCTCGCCATGCTTATGAGGTTGGACATTTGTACCACCCCCCACCAATACCACACTTACACCATTACAAATACCATTTATTGTTTGTACGTTCAATTGACAAGTTTTTGTAGGAAATTTTAAAAGGTTTTCTTTAATTAGATTTATGGATGAACCTGTGTCAATTACACAGTTAAAATTTTGTCCATTCATAATTAATCTGATGAAGGGATTGGTTCTTCGTTGTCCGAGGCTTCTTGATGAAAATTTTCTGATGTGTCCATTTTAGAATGGCCACTAGTTTCTCTCTGTCTTTTATGAGAATGATTGGGAGGTCTTTGACTCTGATTTTGGTAATTCATTGGGTTTTGTGATCTAGCTTGATCGAGGTTTTGTTTGAATTCTTTATGTAATGCCTCAGCATTTTCTTTTGGTTTATGAATTGAGTTAGCGTTATTTGAATAATTTGGAGTAGGGTAATAATTCTGATTACTTCCCTTTCCACGGTTTTCAGTGCTTTGTGTTTTATTTGTCTTAGAATTGTCATTGCTTTGGTTATTACGTTCGTTATAACCATTTTCGTACAATCCTTCGCGTTGAGCTACTTGTTTTAATTTTGAGACTGTTGTAATGTCATATCGTGCTAATGTCATAAAAATTCGGTCCGGTAATTTTTTGGTAATAACGTCTTTAATAGTATTATTCATTGCATTAGTGTACAATAGAGTGTTCTGGACCTGATTCTCTAACATTAACTTATTAGATATTACAAAGGATTTATACTCTAGATCTTCAACAAACTTACGGATACTATTATTAAAGTTGGTGTTATAGAGACGTCGTAGAAGCTCTTCATAAGGGGTCTGTGTTTTGAATTCGTCGATGAGGGCGCTCCTCAACTCTCCCCAGGTTGTGGCTGCTGTCAGCTGCGACACTCGTTGTGCGGATCCGGTGGTCTGCATCTCGATTGCTCCGAATAGGACACTATGTTGTCTCACATCCTGTGTTGGATATAACTGCATGATGAAATCAATCCTCCTTATGAATGCAGTTAGTTCCACGGTTTTTCCGTCGAACACTGGCACTTGTCGAATTTGTCCAAGCGCTTGTTTCAGATGTATTTCTGATAGTTCCATTGGTGGGTTGGTTGCCATGGTGTTGTTGTAGATTTGTTTTATTTGTTGGCAATTGTCACTTCAGGTTTTTGTTTAACTGTCACTTTTTGTTTTAATTGTCACTTTTGTTGAATTGTTTTGTTGAATTATAAGAGACTTACGTTTACAGGGATCAATAAATTGATGTGTAAAGCCCAGATATAAGCTCTTTATTTACAGATGTTCAAATAGTCCAGAGGATCTATTTTTTTGGTTGAACACTGTTTGGTGTTTTGCGCGGTTTTTCTTTTAATAGCAATTATCTTTGGTGGCGGTCGCACATTTAAATATGGGCCACGACTGATAATTGGGTTATGAGTCACACACGCTTAGGTTCTTTGGCGGATATTAAGATAATAGTTTTTCCAAAATTGTAATGTTTTAACCGTTTCCTTGCCGCGGAAAATTCGCGAGCTCAAATCCTAGAAATTCCTTGGTCGTACAAGGATTTCTTTTCAATGGATTGAAAATAAAGGACGATTACTTTATTACGAGGATATTTATTATCAATATCCTACCGGCTGCGCCAATAAGATGTTTCGACGATTAGCTTATTAAAAAATATAAACTTTATTTAACAAACTCGAAACTTCGGAGTACAAAACTAGACTGCTTATCCTATGTTCTGATGACGTTAAGCAAACCTCGGTTTGCAGCTTTCATTTATTGGACTTTGGACTCTTTGAGCTTTTAGCTCTTATATAAACAGAGAAAGATCTCGATCTTGAAGAGATTGAGAGTGTTCGGCTAGGATTTGTTTAACGTCAGCAGTTTTAACCCCAATGATGGGAATAACGATTCTGGCAATTGTTTATGATATTTAATGCATTCGTGGGAAGCCAGAATTGTTATTGTCACCATTTGATTTTTTTCGAAAGTGTTTACATTAAGTTCTTGTGGTGTTATTGTCACCATTTGATTTTCTGAGAGTGTTTACATTAATCTTTGGTGCGAAAGAAATCTTTGACATAAATAATAAGTGTTGTGTATGTGGTGTATGTGGTGTATGTGGTGTATGGGTTTAGGTACGTATGTATCTACATATGTCACTATACATATTCTGACTCTCTTAAATTACATTGGGAGTTCTGAGCTTGTAATTCTCTTATCTTACATCGCCAGCTCTAAGCATAAAACGTTTGTAAGTTACATGTTAGACTCAAAGTTTCGCATGCATGCATAAAGCTTTTTACACTATGCTTGAGTTCGTTTCGGATAAAGCTCACTCAGCGCATAGGTATCGCGAGCTTTCACTCAATTACATGTGGCAAAAGATCGTACGATAATGCAGTTATTTGAGAGGTCGCTATGTCTGCAAGGGAGAGCGAATGAGTGGAATATTTTGGATAGGTGTTTTGTCTTGTTCTATTTTTCAAAAAAGCAAGCAATTGAGTGGTCAGCAGCTTTTGGACATTGATACCTTTTGATCATTTAAGAAAAGTGATC
This sequence comes from Drosophila arawakana, assembly GCA_018151165.1. Lineage (NCBI taxonomy): Eukaryota > Metazoa > Arthropoda > Insecta > Diptera > Drosophilidae > Drosophila > Drosophila arawakana. Next base: position 10,501 of record JAECWX010000083.1, on the reverse strand, counting down.
GGCTCAAACCAGAAGTGTGCAAAGTGATATATATATATATAATTATTTAAAAAGTGCGGAAACGTGGTGTCTTCAATAAATTATTTTATACATGTATGTATATATATATTTAAATACATATGTATATATTAAAATAAAATAATTTAATTTCCAAGTGTAGTTCCGCTCGTTTGGTTTGCATTCAACGTAATACCGCAGCAAGTTGATTGCAAGAAAAGTTGCAAATATATATATACATATATATTTGTACTGTCTTTGAGGTATGAATACATAATATATATTGTTCTGATTGGTGATAATAACAGCCACATTATTTAGTGCAGTGTTCTCCTCGCTCGCCGCCTGTAGTGGTCAAAATATATATATATATATATATAGAATATATATATATTGCGGCATATCACTAGGCAGTTTCTTTGGATATTTTTCAAGTCGACATTCTAAACCCGCTGTCACTTCGAAGCCGTATTTGTCCAATACATCTGTGGAAAAGGCACTCGGACCTTTTCCAAGAGAAAGTGTTCATCTTCGACGGAGACTACAGAGAAGTAAATTCCCTCTCGTAGTTGGTGGTTCATCCTAACCAAAGAATGAACAGGGCTACTTAGGCTTGGAAGCCGTCTTGTCGTCTAGTCCCCAAGAGACAAGGAGGAAGATAAGTAGCCAGCTGAATCAGCATTAAGCTAGGATACAAAATGCTGTTCATGCTGAACCTTTTATAGTGGTTTTTGTTACTGCTACCCTCGCTATTTTGGATTGATGTGTACTGCTGTTTGTTCAACATCGACGGAATCTGTTAATTTTTTTATGTTCTTTCATTTATTTTAAATACTAAATGATGAACGAACATCGGATTCATTGAATTTTTACACGTTGAATATTTTCTATACATTTATAATATGTGTATATGGATACATATATATATATACAATTCCAGCACAGAAATTAGTTTTCCTTACAGGTATTCATTTAACCGTCATCATTGAGCTCAAGGATATCGGAGTGAGTACGTATTGTAATGTTTAATCATGAAAGAGAATTAAACTTGTCGAATTATTAAATCGGGAATTGTATGTATATTTTCTATATTTACTGTCAACGCCAAGAAAAATAACCGATTTTCGATAGATCATTTATTTCACAATTGAATTACATTTCTTCTGTAATTTGTATATTTTTTTTTAAATCAATAAGTCGTGTACTCAATTGTAAATCTCAATGAAAATTAATATGAATATGAATTATTTAAATTTTATAAGAATCATCCCCGTTCATAAGGAAAAATTGTTTAAATATATTTAGAACGTAAAATGAATTTCTAATCTTTTTTCTTATTCGTCCCGAGTAAATGGTGAATTGTTCCAATAAGATGACAGCTCGTAGTTTCTAAAAAGGGTCCACCGAGACATATAGGCAGGGAGGGTAGAGAAGGAGTCAATATCAACTGATCTCCATATTTCCGCAAAGATGTAACTGATCTCCTGTCGGTATTAATATTATTTTATTCATTTCCATTTCTTTTAAATATCGCAAAGTGTACCTAAAAAAAATAATATGTTAATGTGTGTTTTCATGGAATCAACGAGAGAGTAGAGAAGAACCCCGACAATCCGGCGAGCTAGATAGAGCATAGCTAGAGGTACACATTTATTCGAAATCTCGCCATGCTTATGAGGTTGGACATTTGTACCGCCCCCCACCAATACCACACTTGCACCATTACATAAATGGCGCCCAACGTGGGGCCCAAGAAGAGAATAATATACTTCTTTCCCCACAAATAAGCTCTTTTGCATCAATAGACCAATCAGTTGACTGTTATGCATTTAGTACACATTTAGTTACAATAACTAAGTAGGTTTAATATGGAATATCACAGATATCAAGAAAAGCTCGGTTCTGCGATCTATTTAATAATACTTTAGGCTTCGAGTGAACACTAGTGAAATGTACAGCATAACAGAAAACTTTATTTCGACAAAGTACCAGTTTTACAGGATGAGAAAATTAGTTTGAGAAAATATAGTTTCATTTCAAGTCATAAATGGCTGTCCAAACTATATTCTGACCCTCCGCCATAAGACTATCTTATGGTTGGAAAAACTTGTGTACCAAGTATAGTTTGCAGGAAAGGTAGATTCGAATATTCGGAAATATATATTTTTCTAAATTAAATATTTTAGAAAGTATCCATTATTTGATTTATCAATACTGTATTAACCTTCAATAGATTCAAAATAAAAATGAATGATTTAGTTACATTTTAGGAAATATAAATACTACGAGCATCTTATAGGAACACATCACCTTTGAAAGGGACGAACACTAATTTTGTCTAAAGAAATCTAAACCCAAAATCTGTTTATATTCATTTTTAAATATTTTTTTTAAATTATCAAGTTATTTTATTTCGTACGTATGTATAAATAATCAGTTCAGTGCATCATGCCAGTAACACATAGTCCAGAAATGGAAGCCGCTTCTGGCAGTACACTACAGCGTTGTGGTATTTGTCAAGAGTCACTGCGAAGGGAACAGTTGATAGCTTCGATTCCTTGTGGTCACCGTTTTCATAGTGATTGTTTAAACGAACACATTAAAAGTGTTCATGTATGCCCAGTTTGTAAAAGAGAGTTTGCTGCCGAATTAATTTCTTATGAGGAGAATACTCTAGCGGCAGAGCTACAAACGGCTACCGAACAGTTGTCGAGTGTTGTGACAGGCATACCGCCCGAGAACTCTCAGCAGAGGTTCCATAGAGGAGGACGTTCTCGCAAAGGAAGAGGAATTAATTCCCGTATCCAAACCCGTTCTCAAACACGTAATTTCAGAGACGATTCTAATAGTCGCTTTTCATTAGGTAGTACTGGTCAACAATCAGCAGTAGATGAATCAGAAAGAGGGGTGTCCAATTACATACAATCGGAAGTAAAACGTCAACAAGATGATATGATGACGGAACTTGCTAAATTTATTAAAGAGAGCATTGAGTCCACTCTACAATCTCAGTTAGGATCACTACATTTGAGTAAGGGAAATTCCAATGACATTCCAATGCCTAGTGTGACTCTCAGTTCTGAAGAAAGCGTGGCAAGAACTGTACCTTCTGTTCGAGATAACCCTGAAATGAACAGTCAAATGCGAAGCCCAATGAATCGGAATATAACGGCGGCTAAAGCAGCTGGTATTCTCTCCAGTTGGCATTTAAAGTTTGACGGATCTAAAGATTCAATGAATTGTAACGAGTTTCTTTACCGGTTACGTTCATTAACATTGCAAACCTTAAATAATGATTACGGTCTGCTTTGTGACAACTTACATTTGCTTTTTGTATCGAAAGCTAGTGATTGGTTCTGGAATTTTCATAGGAAAAATCACCAGTTCTCATGGCAAACGTTTTGTTCAGCTTTTCAGAAAAGATTTGAGGATTCGAAAGACGATTTTGATTTATGGGAAATGATCCGTAATCGTCGTCAAAAGGAAAATGAGTCATTTGATGACTACCAGTTAGCTGTGGAAGATATCATTTCTCGTCTCTCGCACGAAATAAGCGAAGAAAAATTAATTGATATTTTAAAAAGGAATGCTAAGAACACCCTTCGACTCGAATTGCTACATCTAAAGATAGCTAATAGGGATGAGCTTAGAGAGGAAGTACGCAAGCATGAAAACTTCCATGCTACCAGCTCCTTTTCACGACCAAGGTTCAATAAAGCCAATGTGTCTGAGCTGGAAAATGATCATGATGAAGGTAAATCTGAATGTGTAGCAGCCATTCAACGCAAAATACTTATGTGTTGGAACTGCGATAAAGCAGGACATCGGTTCGATGATTGCATGGGAGAAAGGCGCGTATTTTGTTACGGTTGTGGTGCTAAAAACACCTATAAGCCTCGATGTAATAAATGCAACCCTTCGGAAAACCGGAAGAGGGATGCGCAGACCAATACTCTGGAGGCGCATCCAAATACAAAGTCAACCTAAGTGTACAGGATAAAATAAGTATAGGTAGTAATTTAGGACAAGAAGATCATAATGATCTAATCTTAAATACATCCAATAGCATTAGTGTAGGAACACAGACCAGGATTGATTCAGATGACCAAGACACCATTTTCTTGAGAGGACCTTCAGATAGAAAACCAAAACGATCTACATTAAGACTTCGTGCATTTTGGAAGAAAGTTCAAGGCGTTAGAAGAAAACTAGTAGAGGCAGTTTTTTCAGGGCCAGATAATAGATTATATACCGACATAAGTATCGAAGGCCATAGTTTCAAAGCCCTGTTAGACTCTGGAGCTACCATAAGTTGTTTGGGCAATGAGGCGGCCGAGATTTTGAGGCAGCACAAGAGAACACAGAAGTGCTCGGGACACATCCGAACAGCTAATAGTGAGTTGTGTCCAGTAGTTGCTCGACTTGTAGCAGTTATTAATTTTCGAGGCAAAGTTGAAGAAGTTGAATTTTTTATTATTCCTAATTTAAAGGAAAATGTTTATTTAGGAATGGATTTCTGGAAGAAGTTCGGTCTGCTGTCTAGGTTAATTGCTCCAGATTTAAGTATTAGTGAATTAGATATGGGAAAGGATCCCACAAATGAAGAAGATTTAAAAATGCATAAGCTTAGCATGGAAGAGAAGCTTAGATTAGATTCAGTGATTCAATCGTTTCCCTCATTTGAGCGAGATGGATTAGGTTTAACCAATATTATTAAGCATTCTATTATAATGGATACAGACACTCCGGTTAAGCAACGTCATTGGCCAATATCCCCAGCCAAAGAGAAACTTATGTTTGAGGAAGTTCAGAAAATGCTCGAGTTAGGCGTAATAGAACCTTCTATGAGTCCTTGGAGTAGCAATTGTGTACTTGTGAAGAAAGGAGCGAAAAACAGACTCTGTTTGGATTCGAGGGAAATAAACAAGTACACAAGGAAAGATGCATATCCTCTTCCACATATAGAGGGTATATTTAGTCGATTACCACCAGCGAAGTATATTACAGGACTTGATATGAAGCATGCTTATTGGCAGATACCGCTTGAGGAAGCTTCACGTCCTTACACCGCTTTTACTGTCCCAAACCGTCCTCTTTACCAATACAAAGTAATGCCTTTTGGATTAACTAATGCGGCACAAACACTTTGCCGGTTGATGGATAGTGTCATACCTGCTAACCTACGCACACAAGTATTTGTTTATTTGGACGATCTTTTAGTTCTGTCTACGGATTTCGAATCGCACTTGCTTTTGCTACAAGAAATTGCTGTACACTTACGCAGAGCAAATCTTACTATTAACATTGCCAAGTCTAAGTTCTGTATGCGTGAGATAAAGTATCTCGGTTTTATTATAGGCAATGGACAACTTAGGACAGATCCTAGTAAAGTTCAAGCCATTACAGAATTTCCCATTCCAAAATCTTTGAAACAACTAAGGAGATTTCTCGGAATGGCCGGCTGGTATCGTCGATTTGTCGATAATTATGCTACTATTTCTGTACCCCTTACAGAGTTGTTGAAGAAAGCAAAGACATTTAGTTGGAATTCCGAGGCAGATTGTGCTTTTGAAGAATTAAAAAATCGTCTCACATCTGCACCCGTTTTGGCAACTCCAAATTTTGAAAAGCCTTTTTTGCTTCTTTGTGATGCTAGCACCTTTGGTTTAGGGTGTGTTCTGGCACAAAATAACGAAAATGGAGAAGAATTACCGATAGCATTTATGTCAGAGAAACTTTCAAAAGCCCAAAGGAATTATTCAGTAACCGAGTTAGAATGTTTAGCAGTCATAAAAGGAATAAAAAAGTTCCGTGCATACGTTGAAGGTCAAGACTTTGAAGTTGTAACAGATCATGCCGCCTTACAATGGTTAATGAAACAGAAAGATCTTTCTGGCCGTTTAGCTCGATGGGCAATTAAATTGCAGGGATTTTCGTTTAAGATAACGCACCGCAAAGGTACACAAAATGTGGTAGCGGATGCTCTTTCTCGCCGAGAGGAACCTGTTGTTCTGGAGATTGAAACGCAAGGACCCATGGTTGACCTTAACTCACGAGAATTCCAGTCAGCGGAGTATATCGAGCTGTTGGAGAGAGTTCGTAATAACCAGTCTAAGTTACCCGATCTTAGAGTCGAAAATCAGTACGTATATAAGAAGACAGAGTTTGATAGCGAATTTGGTGGAGAACAAGATTCTTACTCATGGAAACTATGGATTCCATCAGCGATGGCTCAAGAAGTAATTGCAAGAGCTCATGATCCGCCGAACGCAGCCCATTGTGGAATAGCCAAAACGATAGAGAAAATTAAAAGGTATTTATTTTGGCCGAAAATGACAGCACAAATTCGTAAATACGTATCTGAATGTAAAATATGTCACCAAACTAAAAGTCCCAATACGGTATTAAAACCACCTCTAGGTAGACCTATGACGTCGGAGAGGCCTTTTCAAAAACTCTATATTGATCTTTTAGGACCCTATCCCAGATCGAAACAGGGTAATATAGGACTACTTATCATAGTCGACCACTTTACTAAGTTTCATTTTTTGTGTCCACTCAAAAAGTTCACGTCGAACAAAATTTGTGATTATCTTGAGAAATATCTATTTTGTACTTTTGGAGTTCCTGAAACAATTTTATCTGACAATGGTACCCAGTTTGTTTCAGGTGCGTTTAAAGCTTTTCTTACTCGGTATGGTATCTCACAAATATGCACTGCCATATATTCACCACAGGCAAATGCAAGTGAAAGGCTAAATAGATCTGTACTAGCAGCGATCCGCGCCTACATCGGCCAGGAGCATTCTGATTGGGATAATAAATTACCAGAAATAAGCGCGTCGCTACGAGCCAGTCTTCATCAAAGTACAGGGTATTCACCGTATTTCTTGGCCTTTGGACAAAACATGATTCTCAATGGCCAAGATTATCAGCTCTTACGTCAATTAAGGCTTTTGTCGGAAGACACAAGAATTGAATTTCCTGATGCGCTGCAGACCATTAGACAAGCAGCGAAGGAAAACGTACAAAAATCGCATGCGAGAAATGCAAGCAGATATAATTTGCGTAGTCGGAATATACAACTTAAAGTTGGTGATAAAGTTCTTGCACGTAATTTTTGTCAGAGTAGCGCTCCCAAAAAGTTTAGTGCAAAATTAGCACGTGTTTTTATACCAGCTCAAGTAATTAAGAAAATTAGTACTACATACTACCAGTTGAGTAACGAAGATGGTAAACATTTGGGAGTTTTCCATCTCAAAGATATTCAAGTTAAAACATAAACATCTGCCCCTTTTTCAGTTTATGCCTCGCTAGATAAATCGTAGCGTCTCTTAAACTGTGCTGTGATGGTCAGTTTTAAAGAGCGACATAAATACATATTCTGACTCTCTTAAATTACATTGGGAGTTCTGAGCTTGTAATTCTCTTATCTTACATCGCCAGCTCTAAGCATAAAACGTTTGTAAGTTACATGTTAGACTCAAAGTTTCGCATGCATGCATAAAGCTTTTACACTATGCTTGAGTTCGTTTCGGATAAAGCTCACTCAGCGCATAGGTATCGCGAGCTTTCATTCAATTACATGTGGCAAAAGATCGTACGATAATGCAGTTATTTAAGAGGTCGCTATGTCTGCAAGGGAGAGAGAATGAGTGGAATATTTTGGATAGGTGTTTTGTCTTGTTCTATTTTTCAAAAAGCAAGCAATTGAGTGGTCAGCAGCTTTTGGACATTGATACCTTTTGATCATTTAAGAAAAGTGATCGGCTCAAGCCAGAAGGGTGCAAAGTGGTGTAATTATTTAAAAAGTGCAGAAACGTGGTGTCTTTAATAAATTATTTTATACATGTATGTATATATATATTTAAATACATATGTATATATTAAAATAAAATAATTTAATTTCCCAGTATAGTTCCGCTCGTTTGGTTGTTGATTGCAAGAAAAGTTGCAAATATATATATACATATATATTTGTACTGTCTTTGAGGTATGAATACATAATATATATTGTTCTTATTGGTGATAATAACAGCCACATTATTTAGTGCAGTGTTCTCCTCGCCCGTCGCCTGTAGTGGTCAAAATATATATATATATATATCTATATAAAATTATATATATTTAGCGGCATATCACTAGGCAGTTTCGTTGGATATTTTTTCAAGTCGACATTCTAAACCAGCTGTCACTTAGGAGCCGTATTTGTTAAATACATCTGTGGAAAAGGCACTCGGACCTTTTCCAAGAGAAAGTGTTCATCTTCGACGGAGACTACAGAGAAGTAAATTCCCTCTCGTAGTTGGTGGTTCATCCTAACCAAAGAATGAACAGGGCTACTTAGGCTTGGAAGCCGTCTTGTCGTCTAGTCCCCAAGAGACAATACCCCTCAAGGAGGAAGATAAGTAGCCAGCTGAATCAGCATTAAGCTAGGATACAAAATGCTGTTCATGCTGAACCTTTTATAGTGGTTTTTGTTACTACCACCTCCACTATTTCGGATTCATGTGTACTGCTGTGTGTTCAACATCGATGGAATCTGTTAATTTTTTTTATATTCTTTCATTTATTTTACATACTAAATGATGAACGAACATCGGATTCGTTGAAACGTTTAATATTTTCTATATATTTATAATATGTGTATATGGATACATATATATATACAATTCCAGCACAGAAATTAGTTTTCCTTACAGGTATTCATTTAACCGTCATCATTGAGCTCAAGGATATCGGAGTGAGTACGTATTGTAATGTTTGATCATGAAAGAGAATTAAACTTGTCGAATTATTAAATCGGGAATTGTATGTATATTTTCTATATTTACTGTCAACGCCAAGAAAAATAACCGATTTTCGATAGATCATTTATTTCACAATTGAATTACATTTCTTCTGTAATTTATATATTTTTTCAAATTAATAAGTCGTATACTCCATTGTAAATCTCAACGTTAATAATGAAAAATTGTTTAAATATATTTAGAACGTAAAATGAATTTCTAATCTTTTTTCTTATTCGTCCCGAGTAAATGGTGAATTGTTCCAATAAGATGACAGCTCGTAGTTTCTAAAAAGGGTCCATCGAGACATATAGGCAGGGAGGGTAGAGAAGGAGTCAATATCAACTGATCACCATATTTCCGCAAAGATGTAACTGATCTACTGTCGGTATTAATATTATTTTATTCATTTCCATTTCTTTTAAATATCGCAAAGTGTACCTAAAAAATTATGTTAATGTGTGTTTTCATGGGAGAGTATGTGTGTTTTCAATGAGAGAGTAGAGAAGAACCCCGACAATCCGGCGAGCTAGATAGAGCATAGCTAGAGGTACACATTTATTCGAAATCTCGCCATGCTTATGAGGTTGGACATTTGTACCACCCCCCACCAATACCACACTTGCACCATTACAAGCACACGACCGTCCAGCTAACGAGAGAAGCTGGACAACTAATCCTGTAAGCATCCTGAGCCGTTGGCATTGGAACGGGACCGGATGCCACCAATAAAAATCTCTCGCCATTTAAAACTACCCAATACCTGCTGGCTCAAGGCGACCAACCGGATAATCTGCATCATCCGCCGAAGCTGCATCAGCCACCAAATAAGTAGTATAAGTTAATTATAACCAATGCATAGTCTTAATATAGCCTATTAAGAAAAACATTTAACTTTAACTACTTAAGTCAAAAAATAAATCTTAGGTTAGAGTCCCCAACGGACTCTAATCAAACAAAAGAGTTCAGTTGGCAACTTTGTTGCTGTCGGTTGAGTTAAAAATTTGACAAATGTTTGCTGCGATCGTTTGATTTTAGTAAATGTTGTACTGGAAAGAACAAAGAAATAAAAATACACAAAGTATTATGGACACATAATTAAACAATAACAGTCATATATATATATATATATATATATATATATATATATATATATATACAATAATGAATATGAACTGAATTAATTAATGTATAAAAAAGCATAAAAAATTGTGTGTAAAATGCAAATAGTTAATGCGTGTGTGCATTAAAGAGTCACAGAAATCAGACTCAAATATATATATATTTGCAAAACTACAGCCATATATACTTTTCTTTGAGAACTAAAACAATTGTTTGGTTTATAACTAAATAAAAAACTGTGTGCGATACGCAAATTATATGAAACGCAATTATATAAACAGTGAATTAATTGTATCCCCGATACATGATCAGGAGAAACATTCTATTGTGAAGACGACGAAATCATCGGCCCGCAAATTCTTTTTAGCCGTTCTCTGACGGACTGAAGGAAGAAGAGTAGCTATGAAGGAAGAATTATTGGACTCTGTGAGACTCATACACGAATCAAATGAATTAAAACATTTCTGTTTTTTGTGGAATGAAGAGCTGAAACTATTGTGGATTGCGTTGGACTCAAAGATAATCAACAATCAACAATCAATAAACAATAACATCATACATTTGAAAAAGACGAACACATTTCTGCTCGGAAA
>JAECWX010000081.1:0-15513 GCA_018151165.1 Drosophila arawakana | reverse complement strand
AAATTTGTTGCAAACAATTTGCTGCAAACAAATTTGCTGCAAACCAATTTGCTGCAAGCAATTTTGCTACAAACAATTTGCTGCAAGCAATTTTTTGCTACAAACCGTTTGCTGCAAACAAAATTGCTGCAAGCAATTTGCTACAAACAATTTGCGACAAACAGTTTGCTGGCGACAAGGTGCGACAAACAATTTGCTGGGTTAGCAAACAAGTTTGCTGCAAACAGATTTGCTGCAAGACGATTTGCTACAAACCAGTTGCTCGCAAACAAATTTGCTGCAAATACAGGTGCTACGAAATACCTTTGCTACGAAACAAATTCCTGCTACAAACAGGTTTGCTACAAACAATTTGCCGCAAACAAGGTTGCTGCAAACAATTTGCTGCTAACCAATTTTTCTCGGAAGCCGTTTGCTGCCAGGCAAAATTTAAAGCAAATCGATTTTGTTCGGTGTGGAAATCACGCTAAACAAACCGGTTTCCTGGGCATAGATTACCTTTCCTCAAACATTCTGCAGCAAACAAATTTGAGACGCAAGCGATTTGCTGCAAACAATTTCCTACAAACATTTTGCTGTAAATTGCAAATTTCAGCAAATCGATGATTTTGTTCGGTGTCGGAAATCACATAAAAAACACTTCTGCTGCAAACAATTTGGGTGCAAACAAAATTTCTGCAAACAATTTCCTACAAACATATTTGCTGCAAACAATATTGCTACAAACAACTTTGCTACAAACAATTTGCTACAAACAATTTCGCTACAAACAAATTTGCTGCAAACAATTTGCTACAAACAATTTGTACGCTACAAACAATTGTGCTACAAACAATTTGCTACAAAACAAATTTGCTGAAACAATTTAAAAGAAAACATTGTGCTACAAACAATTTGCTACAAACAATTTGCTTGCGCAAACAAATTTGCTGCAAACAATTTGCTACAAACAGTTTGCTACGAACAATTTGTTACAAACAGTTTGCTACGAACATTGTGCTAAAACAATTTGCTACAAACAAATTTGCTGCAAACAATGTGCTACAAACAATTTGCTGCAAACAAATTTGCTGCAAACAATTTGCTGCAAACAAATTTGCTGCAAACAATTTGCTGCAAGCAATTTGCTACAAACCATTTGCTGCAAACAAAATTGCTGCAAACAATTTTCTGCAAACAATTTGCTGCAAGCAATTTGCTACAAACCATTTGCTGCAAACAAAATTGCTGCAAACAATTTGCTACAAACAATTTGCGACAAACAATTTGCAACAAACAAATTAGCTGCAAACAATTTGCTGCAAACAATTTGCGACAAACAATTTGCTGCAAACAAATTTGCTGCAAACAATTTGCTGCAAACAAATTTGCTGCAAACAATTTGCTGCAAGCAATTTGCTACAAACCATTTGCTGCAAACAAAATTGCTGCAAACAATTTTCTGCAAACAATTTGCTGCAAACAGTTTGCTACGAACAATTTGCTACAAACAGTTTGCTACGAACATTGTGCTACAAACAATTTGCTACAAACAAATTTGCTGCAAGCAATTTGCTACAAACCATTTGCTGCAAACAAAATTGCTGCAAACAATTTGCTACAAACAATTTGCACAAACAATTTGCAACAAACAAATTAGCTGCAAACAATTTGCAAACAATTTGCGACAAACAATTTGCTGCAAACAAATTTGCTGCAAACAATTTGCTGCAAACAAATTTGCTGCAAACAATTTGCTGCAAACAGTTTGCTACGAACAATTTGCTACAAACAGTTTGCTACGAACATTGTGCTACAAACAATTTGCTACAAACAAATTTGCTGCAAACAATGTGCTACAAACAATTTGCGACAAACAATTTGCTGCAAACAAATTTGCTGCAAACAATTTGCTGCAAACAAATTTGCTGCAAACAATTTGCTGCAAGCAATTTGCTACAAACCATTTGCTGCAAACAAAATTGCTGCAAACAATTTTCTGCAAACAATTTGCTGCAAACAATTTGCTGCAAACAAATTTGCTGCAAACAATTTGCTGCAAGCAATTTGCTACAAACCATTTGCTGCAAACAAAATTGCTGCAAGCAATTTGCTACAAACAATTTGCTGCAAGCAATTTGCTACAAACAATTTGCTGCAAACAATTTGCTACAAACCATTTGCTGCAAACAAAATTGCTGCAAACAATTTGCTGCAAGCAATTTGCTGCAAACAATTTGCTGCAAGCAATTTGCTGCAAACAATTGCAAATTGCAGCAGATCGATGATTTTGTTCGGTGTCGGAAATCACATAAAAATAGACTTCTGCAGCAAACAATTTGAAGCAAGTCGATTGCAAACAATTTCCTACAAACATTTTGCTGCAAACAAAATTGCTGCAAACAATCTACAAAAAATTTGCTACAAACAATTTGCTGCAAACAATTTGCTACAAACAAATTTGCTGCAAACAATTTGCTGCAAACAAATTTGCTGCAAACAATTTGCTGCAAACAAATTTTGCTGCAAACAATTTGCTGCAAACAATTTGCTGCAAACAATTTGCTGCAAACAATTTGCTACAAACAATTTGCTGCAAACAATTTGCTGCAAACAATTTGCTACAAACAATTTGCTGCAAACAATTTGCTGCAAACAATTTTGCTACAAACAATTTGCTGCAAACAATTTGCTTTGCTACAAACAATTTGCTATAAAAATTTGCTGCAAACAAATTTGCTGCAAACAATTTGCTGCAAACAATTTGCTACCATTTGCTGCAAACAAAAACAAACAATTTCCTACAAACAAATTTGCTACAAACATTTTGCTACAAACAAATTTGGTACAAACAATTTGCTGCAAACAATTTGATGCAACCAATTTTCTGCAATAAATTGCAAATTTCAGCAAATCGATGATTTTGTTCGGTGTCGGAAATCACATAAAAATAGACTTCTGCAGCAAACAATTTGAGGCAAGTCGATTGCAAACAATTTCCTACAAATATTTTGCTGCAAACAAAATTGCTGCAAACAATTTGCTACAAACAATTTCCTACAAAAAATTTCCTACAAACAAATTTGCTGCAAACAATTTGCTACAAACAATTTGCTACAAACAATGTGCTACAAACAATTTGCTACAAACAAATTTGCTGCAAACAATTTGCTACAAACAGTTTGCTACAAACATTGTGCTACAAACAATTTGCTACAAACAATTTGCGACAAACAATTTGCTGCAAACAAATTTGCTGCAAACAATTTGCTACAAACAATTTGCTACGAACAATTTGCTACAAACAGTTTGCTACGAACATTGTGCTACAAACAATTTGCTACAAACAAATTTGCTGCAACCAATGTGCTACAAACAATTTGCGACAAACAATTTGCTGCAAACAAATTTGCTGCAAACAATTTGCTGCAAACAAATTTGCTGCAAACAATTTGCTGCAAGCAATTTGCTACAAACCATTTGCTGCAAACAAAATTGCTGCAAACAATTTTCTGCAAACAATTTGCTGCAAGCAATTTGCTACAAACCATTTGCTGCAAACAAAATTGCTGCAAACAATTTGCTACAAACAATTTGCGACAAACAATTTGCTACAAACAAATTAGCTGCAAACAATTTGCTGCAAACAAATTCGCTGCAAACAAATTCGCTGCAAACAATTTGCTGCAAGCAATTTGCTACAAACAATTTACTGCAAGCAATTTGCTACAAACAATTTGCTGCAAACAATTTGCTACAAACCATTTGCTGCAAACAAAATTGCTGCAAACAATTTGCTGCAAGCAATTTGCTGCAAACAATTTGCTGCAAGCAATTTGCTGCAAACAATTGCAAATTGCAGCAGATCGATGATTTTGTTCGGTGTCGGAAATCACATAAAAATAGACTTCTGCAGCAAACAATTTGAAGCAAGTCGATTGCAAACAATTTCCTACAAACATTTTGCTGCAAACAAAATTGCTGCAAACAATTTGCTACAAACAATTTCCTACAAAAAATTTGCTACAAACAAATTTGCTGCAAACAATTTGCTACAAACAATTTGCTGCAAAAAAATTTGCTGCAAACAATTTGCTGCAAAAAAATTTGCTGCAAACAATTTGCTGCAAGCAATTTGCTACAAACCATTTGCTGCAAACAAAATTGCTGCAAACAATTTGCTACAAACAGTTTGCTACAAACATTGTGCTACAAACAATTTGCTACAAACAAATTTGCTGCAAACAATTTGCTACAAACAATTTGCGACAAACCATTTGCTGCAAACAAAATTGCAGCAAACAAAATTGCAGCAAACAATTTGCTGCAAACAATTTGCTGCAAACAATTTGCTGCAAGCAATTTGGTACAAACCATTTGCTGCAAACAAATTTGCTGCAAACAATTTGCTGCAAACAAATTTGCTGCAAACAATTTGCTGCAAGCAATTTGCTACAAACCATTTGCTGCAAACAAAATTGCTGCAAACAATTTGCTGCAAACAATTTGCTGCAAACAATTTGCTGCAAACAATTTGCTGCAAACAATTTGCTGCAAACAATTTGCTGCAAGCTATTTGCTACAAACCATTTGCTGCAAACAATTTGCTGCAAACAAAATTGCTGCAAACAATTTGCTGCAAGCAATTTGCTACAAACCATTTGCTACAAACAATTTGCTGCAAACAAATTTGCTGCAAACAATTTGCTGCAAACAAATTTGCTGCAAACAAATTTGCTGCAAACAATTTGCTGCAAGCAATTTGCTACAAACCATTTGCTGCAAACAAAATTGCTGCAAACAATTTGCTGCAAACAATTTGCTACAAACAATTTCCTACAACCAATTTCCTACAAACAAATTTGCTGCAAACAATTTGCTACAAACAATTTGCTACAAACAAATTTGCTGCAAACAATTTGCTGCAAGAAATTTGCTACAAACCATTTGCTGCAAACAAATTTGCTGCAAAACAATTTGCTGCAAACAAATTTGCTGCAAACAAAATTGCTGCAAACAATTTGCTACAAACAGTTTGCTGCAAACAAATTTGCTGCAAACAAATTTACTGCAAACAATTTGCTGCAAGCAATTCGCTACAAACAATTTCCTACAAACAAATTTGCTGCAAACAATTTGCTACAAACAATTTGCGAAACAATTTGCTGCAAACAAATTTGTTGCAAACAATTTGTCTGCAAACAAATTTGTTGCTGACAAACAATTTGCTGCAAGCAATTTGCTACAAACCATTTGCTGCAAACAAAATTGCTGCAAACAATTTGCTGCAAACAATTTGCTACAAACAATTTCCTACAACCAATTTCCTACAAACAAATTTGCTGCAAACAATTTGCTACAAACAATTTGCTACAAGAAATTTGCTACAAACCATTTGCTGCAAACTATTTGCTGCAAACAAATTTGCTGCAAACAAAATTGCTGCAAACAATTTGCTACAAACAGTTTGCTACAAACAATTTGCGACAAACAATTTGCTACAAACAAAATTGCTGCAAACAATTTGCTGCAAAGAAATTTGCTGCAAACAATTTGCTGCAAGCAATTTGCTACAAACAATTTCCTACAAACAAATTTGCTGCAAACAATTTGCTGCAAACAATTTGCTACAAACAATTTCCTACAACCAATTTCCTACAAACAAATTTGCTACAAACATTGTGCTACAAACAATTTGCTACAAACAATTTGCGACAAACAATTTTGCTTAAACAAAATTGTTGCAAACAATTTGCTGCAAAGAAATTTGCTGCAAACAATTTGCTGCAAGCAATTTGCTACAAACAATTTGCTGCAAAAAAATTTGCTGCAAACAAATTTGCTCCAAACAATTTGCTGCAAACAAATTTGCTGCAAACAATTTGCTGCAAGCAATTTGCTACAAAGCGTTTGCAGCAAACAAAATTGCTGCAAACCATTTGCTACAAACAGTTTGCTACAAACAATTTGCTACAAACAATTTGCTGCAAACAAACTTGCTACAAACAATTTGCTACAAACAGTTTGCTACAAACAATTTGCGACAAACAATTTGCTACAAACAAAATTGCTGCAAACAATTTGCTGCAAAGAAATTTGCTGCAAACAATTTGCTGCAAGCAATTTGCTACAAACAATTTCCTACAAACAAATTTGCTGCAAACAATTTGCTACAAACAGTTTGCTGCAAACAAATTTGCTGCAAACAAAATTGCTGCAAACAATTTGCTACAAACAGTTTGCTACAAACAATTTGCGACAAACAATTTGCTACAAACAAAATTGCTGCAAACAATTTGCTGCAAAGAAATTTGCTGCAAACAATTTGCTGCAAGCAATTTGCTACAAACAATTTCCTACAAACAAATTTGCTGCAAACAATTTGCTGCAAACAATTTGCTACAAACAATTTCCTACAACCAATTTTTGCTACAAACAATTGTGCTACAAACAATTTGCTACAAACAAATTTGCTGCAAAAATTACAAACAATTTGCGACAAACAATTTGCTGCAAACATATTTGCTGCAAACAATTTGCTGCAAACAAATTTGCTGCAAACAAAATTGCTGCAAACAATTTGCTACAAACAGTTTGCTACAAACAATTTGCGACAAACAATTTGCTTACAAACAAAATTGCTGCAAACAATTTGCTGCAAAGAAATTTGCTGCAAACAATTTGCTGCAAGCAATTTGCTACAAACAATTTCCTACAAACAAATTTGCTACAAACATTTTGCTGCAAACAATTTGCTGCAAGCAATTTGCTGCAAACAATTGCAAATTGCAGCAGATCGATGATTTTGTTCGGTGTCGGAAATCACATAAAAATAGACTTCTGCAGCAAACAATTTGAAGCAAGTCGATTGCAAACAATTTCCTACAAACATTTTGCTGCAAACAAAATTGCTGCAAACAATTTGCTACAAACAATTTGCTACAAACAATTTGCGACAAACAATTTGCTGCAAACAAATTTGCTGCAAACATATTTGCTGCAAACAATTTGCTGCAAACAAATTTGCTGCAAAAAAATTTGCTGCAAACAATTTGCTGCAAACAAATTTGCTGCAAACAATTTGCTACAAACAATTTGCGACAAACAATTTCCTACAAAAAATTTCCCACAAACAAATTTGCTGCAAACAATTTGCTACAAACAATTTGCTACAAACAATTTGCTGCAAACAAATTTGCTGCAAACAATTTGCTGCAAGCAATTTGCTACAAACCATTTGAGGCAAACAAAACTGCTGAAAACAATTTGCTACAAACAGTTTGCTACAAACAATGTGCTACAAACAATTTGCTACAAACAAATTTGCTGCAAACAATTTGCTGCAAGCAATTTGCTACAAACCATTTGCTGCAAACAATTTGCTGCAAGCAATTTGCTACAAACCATTTGCTGCAAACAAAATTGCTGCAAACAATTTGCTACAAACAGTTTGCTACAAACAATTTACGACAAACAATTTGCTACAAACAAAATTGCTGCAAACAATTTGCTGCAAAGATATTTGCTGCAAACAATTTGCTGCAAGCAATTTGCTACAAACAATTTCCTACCAACAAATTTGCTACAAACATTTTGCTGCAAACAAATTTGCTACAAACAATTTGCTGCAAGCAAATTTGCTGCAAACAATTTGCTGCAAGCAATTTGCTGCAAACAATTGCAAATTGCAGCAGATCGATGATTTTGTTCGGTGTCGGAAATCAAATAAAAATAGACTTCTGCAGCAAACAATTTGAAGCAAGTCGATTGCAAACAATTTCCTACAAACATTTTCCTGCAAACAAAATTGCTGCAAACAATTTGCTACAAACAATTTCCTACAAAAAATTTCCTACAAACAAATTTGGTGCAAACAATTTGCTACAAACAATTTGCTGCAAAAAAATTTGCTGCAAACAATTTGCTGCAAACAAATTTGCTGCAAACAATTTGCTACAAACAATTTGCGACAAACAATTTCCTACAAAAAATTTCGCACAAACAAATTTGCTGCAAACAATTTGCTACAAACAATTTGCTGCAAAAAATTTGCTGCAAACAATTTGCTGCAAACAAATTTGCTGCAAACAATTTGCTGCAAACAATTTGCTACAAACCATTTGCTGCAAACAAAACTGCTGAAAACAATTTGCTACAAACAGTTTGCTACAAACAATGTGCTACAAACAATTTGCTACAAACAAATTTCCTGCAAACAATTTGCTACAAACAATTTGCGACAAACAAATTTGCTGCAAACAATTTGCTACAAACAATTTGCTGCAAGCAATTTGCTACAAACCGTTTGCAGCAAACAAAATTGCTGCAAACCATTTGCTACAAACAGTTTGCTACAAACAATTTGCTGCAAGCGATTTGCTACAAACCATTTGCTGCAAACAAAATTGCTGCAAACAATTTGCTACAAACAATTTCCTACAAACAAATTTGCTACAAACATTTTGCTGCAAACAAATTTAGTACAAACAATTTGCTGCAAACAATTTGATGCAAGCAATTTGCTGCAAACAATTGCAAATTTCAGCAGATCGATGATTTTGTTCGGTGTCGGAAATCACATAAAAATAGACTTCTGCAGAAAACAATTTGAAGCAAGTCGATTGCAAGCAATTTCCTACAAACATTTTGCTGCAAACAAAATTGCTGCAAACAATTTGCTACAAACAATTTCCTACAAAAAATTTGCTACAAACAAATTTTTGCTGCAAACAATTTGCTACAAACAATTTGCTGCAAAAAATTTGCTGCAAACAATTTGCTGCAAACAAAGTTGCTGCAAACAATTTGGTGAAAACAAATTTGCTGCAAACAATTTGCTACAAACAAATTGCTACAAACAATGTGCTACAAACAATTTGCTACAAACAAATTTGCTGCAAACAATTTGCTACAAACAATTTGCGACAAACAATTTGCTGCAAACAAATTTGCTGCAAACAATTTGCTGCAAACAAATTTGCTGCATACAATTTGCTGCAAGCAATTTGCTACAAACCATTAGCTGCAAACAAAATTGCTGCAAACAATTTGCTACAAACAATTTGCTGCAAACAATTTGTTACAAACCATTTGCTGCAAACAAAATTGCTGCAAACAATTTGCTACAAACAATTTCCTACAAACAAATTTGCTACAAACATTTTGCTGCAAACAAATTTAGTACAAACAATTTGCTGCAAACAATTTGCTACAAACAATTTCCTACAAACAAATTTGCTACAAACAATTTGCTGCAAACAAATTTGCTGCAAACAATTTGCTGCAAGCAATTTGTTGCTAAAACCATTTGCTGCAAACAAAATGCTTGCAAACAATTTGCTGCAAACAATTTGCTACAAACAATTTGCTACAAACAATTTCCTACAACCAATTTCCTACAAACAAATTTGCTGCAAACAATTTGCTGCAAACAATTGCAAATTGCAGCAGATCGATGATTTTGTTCGGTGTCGGAAATCACATAAAAATAGACTTCTGCAGCAAACAATTTGAAGCAAGTCGATTGCAAACAATTTCCTAAAAACATTTTGCTGCAAACAAAATTGCTGCAAACAATTTGCTACAAACAATTTCCTACAAAAAATTTCCTACAAACATATTTGGTGCAAACAATTTGCTACAAACAATTTGCTGCAAAAAAATTTGCTGCAAACAATTTGCTGCAAACCAATTTGCTGCAAACAATTTGCTACAAACAATTTGCGACAAACAATTTCCTACAAAAAATTTCCTACAAACAAATTTGCTGCAAACAATTTGCTACAAACAATTTGCTGCAAAAAAATTTGCTGCAAACAATTTGCTGCAAACAAATTTGCCGCAAACAATTTGCTAAAAGCAATTTGCTACAAACCATTTGCTACAAACAAAATTGCTGTAAACAATTTGCTACAAACAATTGCAAATTGCAGCAGATCGATGATTTTGTTCGGTGTCGGAAATCACATAAAAATAGACTTCTGCAGCAAACAATTTGAAGCAAGTCGATTGCAAACAATTTCCTACAAACATTTTGCTGCAAACAATTTGCTACAAACAATTTCCTACAAAAAATTTCCTACAAACAAATTTGGTGCAAACAATTTGCTACAAACAATTTGCTGCAAACAAAATTGCTGCAAACAATTTGCTACAAACAATTTCCTACAAAAAATTTCCTACAAACAAATTTGCTGCAAACAATTTGCTACAAACAATTTGCTGCAAAAAAATTTGCTGCAAACAATTTGCTGCAAACAAATTTGCTGCAAACAATTTGCTACAAACAATTTCCTACAACCAATTTCCTACAAACAAATTTGCTGCAAACAATTTGCTGCAAACAATTGCAAATTGCAGCAGATCGATGATTTTGTTCGGTGTCGGAAATCACATAAAAATAGACTTCTGCAGCAAACAATTTGAAGCAAGTCGATTGCAAACAATTTCCTACAAACATTTTGCTGCAAACAAAATTGCTGCAAACAATTTGCTACAAACAATTTCCTACAAACAAATTTGGTGCAAACAATTTGCGACAAACAATTTCCTACAAAAAATTTCCTACAAACAAATTTGCTGCAAACAATTTGCTACAAACAATTTGCTGCAAAAAAATTTGCTGCAAACAATTTGCTGCAAACAAATTTGCCGCAAACAATTTGCTAAAAGCAATTTGCTACAAACCATTTGCTACAAACAAAATTGCTGCAAACAATTTGCTACAAACAGTTTGCTACAAACAATGTTCTACAAACAATTTGCTACAAACAAATTTGCTGCAAACAATTTCCTGCAAACAATTTGCTACAAACAATTTGCTGCAAGCAATTTGCTACAAACCATTTGCTGCAAACAAAATTGCTGCAAACAATTTGCTACAAACAGTTTGCTACAAACAATGTGCTACAAACAATTTGCTACAAACAAATTTGCTGCAAACAATTTGCTACAAACAATTTGCTACAAACAATTTGCTGCAAACAAATTTGCTGCAAACAATTTGCTACAAACAATTTGCTACAAACAAATTTGCTGCAAACAATTTGCTACAAACAATTTGCTGCAAAAAAATTTGCTGCAAACAAATTTGCTGCAAACAATTTGCTGCAAACAAATTTGCTGCAAACAATTTGCTGCAAGCAATTTGCTACAAACCGTTTGCTGCAAACAAAATTGCTGCAAACCATTTGCTACAAACAGTTTGCTGCAAACAATTTGCTACAAACAATTTGCTGCAAACAAATTTGCTGCAAACAATTTGCTGCAATCAATTTGCTACAAACCATTTGCTGCACATAAAA
Source organism: Drosophila arawakana (assembly GCA_018151165.1). Classification (NCBI taxonomy): domain Eukaryota; kingdom Metazoa; phylum Arthropoda; class Insecta; order Diptera; family Drosophilidae; genus Drosophila; species Drosophila arawakana. The sequence goes on along the minus strand of JAECWX010000081.1, from coordinate 4,231 downwards.
TTGCTGCAAACAATTTGCTACAGACAATTTCCTACAAACAAATTTGCTACAAACATTTTGCTGCAAACAAATTTGGTACAAACAATTTGCTGCAAACAATTTGATGCAAGCAATTTGCTGCAAACAATCTGATGCAAGCAATTTGCTGCAAACAATTGCAAATTTCAGCAGATCGATGATTTTGTTCGGTGTCGGAAAAAAAAAAAATATTGTTTGCAAACAAATTTGCTGCAAACAATTTGCTACAAACAATTTGCCTACAAAAAATTTCCTTACAAACAAATTTGCTGCAAACAATTTGCTACAAACAATTTGCTGCAAACAATTTGTTGCGAACAATTGTGCCGCAACCAATTTGCTGAAAACAATTTGCTGCAAACAATTTGCTGCAAACAATTTGCTGCAAACAATTTGCTGCAAGCAATTTGCTACATACAAATTGTACATACAAATTTGCTGCAAACAATTTGCTGCAAAGAAATTTGTTTCAAACAATTTGCTGCAAACAAATTTGCTGCAAACAATTTGCTGCAAACAATTTGCTGCAAATAATTTTCTGCAAATAATTTTCTGCAAACAATTATCTGCAAGCAATTGGCTGCAAACAAATTTGCTGCAAACAATTTGCTGCAAACAATTTGCTGCAAACAATTTGCTGAAAACAATTTGCAAAAGTGCTGCAAACCATTTGCTGCTACAAACAATTTGCTGCAAACAATTTGCTGCAAACAATCACAAACATTTGCTACAAACAAATTGCTGCAAACAAATTTGCTGCAAACAATTTGCTGCAAACAATTTGCTGCAAACAATTTGCTACAAACCATTTGCTGCAAACAAATTTGCTGCAAACAATTTGCTACAAACAATTTGCTGCAAACAAATTTGCTACAAACAATTTGCTGCAAACAATTTGCTACAAACAATTTGCTACAAACAATTTGCTGCAAACAATTTGCTACAAACAATTTGCTGCAAACAATTTTGCTGCAAACAATTTGCTACAAACAATTTGCTGCAAACAATTTGCCGCAAACAATTTGCTGCAAACAAATTTGCTGCAAACAATTTGCTACAAACAATTTGCTGAACAAAATTGCGCAAACAATTTGCTGCAAACAATTTGCTACAAACAATTTGCTGCAAAGCAATTTGCTGCAAACAATTTGCTGCAAACAATTTGCTGCAAACAATTTGCTGCGAAACAATTTGCTACAAACAATTTGCTGCAAACAATTTGCTGCAAACAATTTGCTGCAAACAATTTGCTACAAACAATTTGCTGCAAACAATTTGCTGCAAACAATTTGCTGCAAACAATTTGCTACAAACAATTTGCTGCAAACAATTTGCTGCAAACAATTTGCTGCAAACAATTTGCTGCAAACAATTTGCTGCAAACAATTTGCTACAAACAAATTTGCTGCAAACAAATTTGCTGCAAACAATTTGCTGCAAACAATTTGCTACAAACAATTTGCTGCAAACAAATTTGTGCAAACAATTTGCTGCAAACAATTTGCTGCAAACTTGCTGCAAACAATTTGTTTGCTGCGAAACAATTTGCTACAAACAATTTTGCTACAAACAATTTGCTGCAAACGATTTGCGCAAACAATTTGCTACAAACAATTTGCTGCAAACAATTTGCTGCAAACAATTTGCTACAAACAATTTGCTACAAACAATTTCCTGCAAACAAATTTGCTGCAAACAATTTGCTACAAACAATTTGCTGCAAACAATTTGCTGCAAACAAATTTGCTACAAACAATTTGCTGCAAACAGTTTGCGTAAAATAATTTGCTACAAACAATTTGGTGCAAACAATTTACAAAAAACAATTTGCAGCAAACAATTTGCTGCAAACAATTTGCTGCACAAACAATTTGCTGCAAACAAATGTGCTACAAACAATTTGCTGCAAACAATTTGCTGCAAACAAATTTGAGGTAAACAAATTTGCGGAAACAATTTGCTGCAAACAATTAAACTGCAAGCAATTGGCTGCAAACAATTTCCTACAAACAAGGTTGCTGCAAACAATTTTCCTGCAAACAGATTTGCGCTTGCAAACAATGTTGCTGCGAATAAATGGCTGTCAAATTATTTGCTGCAAACAATTTGCTACAGAACAAGTTCGCTGCAAACAAAGTTTTTGTTCTGTAAACAGGTTTGCTGCAAGACAATTTGCTGCGAATGAATGGCTGCAAACTGATTTGCTGCACCTAATTTGCTGCGCCTGGGTGGCTGCAAACAAATTCACTGCAAACAAATTTGCGGCAAATAGGTTTGATTACCAAACAGTTTGCTGCAAACAAGTTAAATTGCTGCAGATGAGTTGCTGCAAACAGTTGCTCCTTTCTGACAGTTTTGCTGCAAACAAATTTGCTACAGAGCAAGTTTTCCTGCAAACAAATAGTATTGTATAAAATGAATTTGCTGCAAACAAATTTGCTGCAAACAATTTGCTGCAGGCAGTTGCTTTCGCAAACCAGTGCTGCAAACCAGTGCTGCAAACAATTTGCAAACAAATTAGCTGCAAACAATTTGCTGCAAACAATTTGCTGCAAAACAATTTGCCACTAACCATTTTACTTACTAACCATTTGCTGGAAACAAATTGCTGCAAACAATTTGCTTCAAAAATTGGCTGCAAAAGAGTTTGCTTCAAACAATTTCATACCAAACAAGTTGCTGCAAACAATTGCAAATTGCAGCAGATCGAAGATTTTTGTTCGATAGTCGGAAATCACACAAAAAGACTTCTGCAGAAAACAATTTGGAAACAAGTCGATTGCAAACAATTTCCTACAAACATTTTGCTGCAAACAAAAAATTGCTTCATACATTTAGGTGCAAACAATGTTGCTGCAAATGGTTGCTGCAAGCAGTTGCTTTACAAACAGTTGCTACGGACAGGATTGCTGCAAACAATTTGCTACAAATGATTTTCTGCAAACAAGTTTTCTACAAACAGGTTTTCTGCAGACAGTTTCCTGCAAACAATTTGGTTAAAACAAACGATTTGGTTACCAAACAAATTTGCTGCAAACGATTTGCCTGGAAACCATTTGTGCAGACAAGGTTAACACGCAGACAGTTTGCTGCAAACGATTTGCTGGAGCTGTTTGTATGAAATAAAGGTGCCGCGAACAGTTTAACGCGAGCGGTTAACGCAGACCGTTTTGTGAACAAGGTTAACGCAGACAAGTTTGCTGCAGACGGTTTGCTGCAGACAGGTTGCAACGCCAAAGATGATTTTAACGCGAAACGATTTGCTGCATCCTGATTTATGCGTCCTGGAGTTATTTCTGAAATAGGTTGCAACATAGATGGTTTGGCAACGAATATGATTTGCTGCAAACGATTTAACGCAGACAGTTTGCTGCAGATGATTTCCTGCAGACAAGATGAACGCCGAACCGGTGCAACGCGAATAGTGTTAACATGAATAAAGATTAACGCAGAGCAAGTTTGGCTGCCAGACGATTTGAAACCGCAAACCAGTTTAACGCAAAATGATTTCTGCAGACAGTTTTGTATAACCGTTTGCTGAAACAAAATTGCTGCAAACAATTTGCTTCAAAAAATTGGCTGCAAAAAAAATTTTAAACTTTCCAAACAATTTGCTGCAACAAATTTGCTGAAACAATTTAAGTGCGGCAGATCTAAGATTTTGTTCTTCGATGTCCGGAAATCACACAAAAATAGACTACTGCAGAAAACAATTTGAAGCAGATCGGATTGCAAACAATTTCCTACAAACATTTTGCTGCAAACAAAATTGCTACATACATTTAGGTGCAAACAATGTTGCTGCAAATAATTTGCTGCAAGCAATTTGCTACAAACAATTTGCTACAAACAAATTTGCTGCAAACAATTTGCTACAAACAATTTTCTACAAACAATTTCCTACAAACAAATTTGCTGCAAACAATTTCCTACAAACAATTTGGTGCAAACAAATTTGGTACAAACAATTTGCTGCAAGCAATTTGCCACAAACCATTTGCTGCAAACAAAATTGCTACAAACAATTTGCTACAAGCAGTTTGCTACAAACTATTTGCTGTAAACAAAATTGCCGCAAACAATTTGCCAAACAATTTGCTATAAACCATTTAACACCAAACAAGGTGCTACAAACAATTTGCTACAAACAATTTGCTGCAAACAAATTTGCTGCAAAGGTGGTTGCTGCAAAGCAATTTACTGCATACAATTT
>JAECWX010000080.1:0-107549 GCA_018151165.1 Drosophila arawakana | reverse complement strand
AAACAATTTGATGCAAATAATTTGTTGCAAACAATTGCTACAAACAATTTGTTGCAAACAATTTTGCTGCAAACAACTTGCTGCAAACAATTTGCTACAAACAATTTGCTACAAACAATTTGGTGCAAACAAATTTGCTGCAAATGATTTGCAGCAAACAACTTTGCTGCAAACAATTTGCTGCAAACAATTTGCTACAAATAATTTGCTACAAACAATTTGCTACAAACAATTTGCTGCAAACAAATTTGCTACAAACAATTTGTTGCAAACAATTTGCTACAAACAATTTGCTGCAAACAAATTGCTGCAAACAATTTGCTACAAACAGTTTGCTACAAACAATGTGCTACAAACAATTTGCTGCAAACAAATTTGCTGCAAACCATTTGGTGCAAACAAATTTTCTGCAACAATTTGTTACAAACAATTTGCTGCAAACAAATTTGCTGCAAACAATTTGCTGCAAACAAGTTTGCTGCAAACAATTTGCTGCAAGCAATTGGCTGCAAACAATTTGCTGCAAACAATTTGCCGGAAACAAATTTGCTGCAAACAATTCTTGCTGCAAACAATTTGCTGCAAACAATTTGCTGCAAACAATTTGCTACAAACAAAATTGCTACAAACAAATTGCTACAAACAATTTGCTACAAACAATTTGCTGCAAACAAATTTGCTGCAAACAATTTGCTGCAAACAATTTGTTACAAACAATTTGCTGCAAACAAATTTGCTGCAAACAATTTGCTGCAAACAAATTTGCTGCAAACAATTTGCTGCAAACAATTTGCTACAAGCAATTTGCTGCATAAACAATTTGCTGCAAACAATTTGCTGCAAACAATTTGCTGCAAACAATTTGCTACAAACAATTTGCTGCAAACAATTTGCTGCAAACAATTTGCTACAAAAATTTGCTGCAAACAATTTGCTGCAAACAATTTGCTACAAACAATTTTTTGCAAACAAATTTGCTGCAAACAATTTGCTGCAAACAATTTGCTACAAACAATTTGCGACAAACAAATTTTGCTGCAAACAATTTGCTACAAACAATTTGCTGCAAACAATTTGTTACAAACAATTTGTTACAAACAATTTGCTAAATGCTCAAACAAATTTGCTACAAACAATTTGCTACAAACAATTTGCTACAAACAATTTGTTTACAAAACAATTTGCTGCAAACAAATTTGCTGCAAACAATTTGCTGCAAACAATTTGCTACAAACAATTTGCTACAAACAATTTGCTACAAACAAAACAATTTGCTGCAAACAATTTGCTGCAAACAATTTGCTACAAACAATTTGCTGCAAACAATTTGCTGCAAACAATTTGCTACAAACAATTTGTCGAGCAAAAACAATTTGCTACAAACAATTTGCTGCAAACAATTTACAAACAATTTGCCAAAACAATTTGCTGCAAACAATTTGCAGCAAACAATTTGCTGCAAACAATTTGCTACAAACAATTTGTTCAAAAATTTGCTACAAACAATTTGCTCAAACAATTTGCTACAAAACAATTTGCTACAAACAATTTGCTGCAAACAAATTTGCTGCAAACAATTTGCTGCAAACAATTTGCTACAAACAATTTGGTTACAAACAATTTGCTACAAACAATTTGCTGCAAACAAATTTGCTGCAAACAATTTGTTACAAACAATTTGCTGCAAACAATTTGCTACAAACAATTTGCTGCAAACAATTTGCTGCAAACAATTGGCTACAAACAATTTGATACAAACAATTTGTTGCAAACAATTTGCTGCAAACAATTTTGCTACAAACAATTTGCTGCAAACAAATTTGCTGCAAACAATTTGCTGCAAACAATTGGCTACAAACAAATTTGCTGCAAACAATTTGATGCAAACAATTTGCTGCAAACAATTTGCTGCAAACAATTTGCTGCAAAACAATTTGCTACAAACAATTTGCTGCAAACAATTTGCTACAAACAATTTGCTACAAACAATTTGCTACAAACAATTTGCTACAAACAATTTGTTACAAACAATTGTTGCAAACAAATTTGCTGCAAAACAATTTTGCTTGCAAAACAATTTGCTGCAAACAATTTGCTACAAACAAATTCTACAAACAAAATTTCACAAACAAATTTGCTACAAACAATTTGCTACAAACAATTTGCTGCAAACAATTTGCTTCAAACAATTTCCTACAAACAATTTGCTACAAACAATTTGTTGCAAACAATTTTGCTACAAACAATTTGCTACAAACAATTTGTTACAAACAATTTGCTACAAACAATTTGCAAACAATTTGTTACAAACAATTTGCTGCAAACAATTTGCTGCAAACAATTTCTGCAAACAATTTGCTACAAACAATTTGCTAAAACAATTTGCTACAAATAATTTGCTGCAAACAATTTGCTGCAAACAATTTGCTACAAATAATTTGCTACAAACAATTTGCTGCAAACAAATTGCTACAAACAATTTGCTACAAACAATTTGCTGCAAACAAATTTGCTGCAAACAATTTGCTGCAAACAATTTGCTGCAAACAATTTGCTACAAACAAATTTTCTACAACAAATTGCTACAAACAAGTGCAAACAATTTGCTGCAAACAAATTTGCTACAAACAATTTGCTGCAAACAATTTGCTGCAAACAATTTGCTACAAACAATTTGCTACAAACAATGTGCTACAAACAATTTGCTGCAAACAAATTTGCTGCAAACAATTTGCTGCAAACAATTTGCTACAAACAATTTGCTACAAACAATTTGCTGCAAACAATTTGCTACAAACAATTTGCTGCAAACAATTTTGCTGCAAACAATTTTGCTGCAAAACAATTTGCTCAAAACAATTTGCTACAAACAATTTGCTACAAACAATTTGCTACAAACAATTTGCTACAAACAATTTGCTACAAACAAATTTGCTGCAAACAAATTTGCTGCAAACAATTTGCTGCAAACAAATTTGCTGCAAACAATTTGCTGCAAACAATTTGCTGCAAACAATTTGCTGCAAACAATTTGCTACAAACCGTTTGCTAAACAAATTTGCTGCAAACAATTTACTACAAACAATTTGCATTGCTACAAACAATTTGCTGCAAACAAATTTGCTGCAAACAATTTGCTGCAAACAATTTGCTACAAACAATTTGCTGCAAACAATTTGCTGCAAACAATTTGCTACAAACAATTTCCTACAAACAAATTTGCTGCAAACAATTTGCTGCAAACAATTTGCTACAAACAATTTGCTGCAAACAATTTGCTGCAAACAATTTGCTGCAAACAATTTGCTGCAAACAATTTGCTGCAAACAATTTGCTGCAAACAATTTGCTACAAACAATTTGCTACAAACAATTTCCTACAAACAAATTTGCTGCAAACAATTTGCTGCAAACAATTTGCTACAAACAATTTGCTGCAAACAAATTTGCTGCAAACAATTTGCTGCAAACAATTTGCTACAAACAGTTTGCTAAAAACAATTTGCTGCAAACAAATTTGCTAAACAATTTGCTGCAAACAATTTGCTACAAACCATTTGCTGCAAACAATTTGCGCAAACAAATTGCTGCAAACAATTTGCTGCAAACAATTTGCTGCAAACAATTTGCTGCAAACAATTTGCTACAAACAATTTGCTGCAAACAATTTGCTACAAACAATTTGCTACAAACAATTTGCTGCAAACAATTTGCTACAAACAATTTGCTGCAAACAAATTTGCTGCAAACAATTTGCTGCAAACAAATTTGTTGCAAACAATTTGCTACAAACAATTTGCTACAAACAATTTGCTGCAAACAATTTGCTGCAAACAATTTGCTGCAAACAATTTGCTGCAAACAATTTGCTGCAAACAATTTGCTGCAAACAATTTGCTACAAACAATTTGCTGCAAACAATATTGCTGCAAACAATTTGCTACAAACAATTTGCTACAAACAATGTGCTACAAACAATTTGCTGCAAAAAATTTGCTACAAACAATTTGCGACAAACAATTTGCTGCAAACAAATTTTCTGCCCACTATTTGCTGCAAACAAATTTGCTGTAAACAATTTGCTGCAAACAAATTTGCTGCAAACAATTTGCTGCAAACAAATTTGCTGTAAACAATTTGGTGCAAACAAATTTGCTGCAAACAATTTGCTGCAAGCAATTTGCTACAAACCATTTGCTGCAAACAATTTGCTACAAACAATTTCCTACAAACAATTTCCTACAAACAATTTCCTACAAACAAATTTGCTGCAAACAATTTGCTACAAACAATTTGCTGCAAAAAATTTGCTGCAAACAATTTGCTGCAAACAATTTGCTACAAACAATTTGCTGCAAACAATGTGCTACAAACAATTTGCTACAAACAATTTTGCTGCAAACAATTTGCTACAAACAATTTGCTACAAACAAATTTGTTGCAAACAAATTTGCTGCAAACAATTTGCTGCAAACAATTTGCTGCAAACAAATTTGCTGCAAACAATTTGCTGCAAACAATTTGCTACAAACAATTTGCTGCAAACAATTTGCTGCAAGCAATTTGCTACAAACCATTTGCTGCAAACAATTTGCTACAAACCATTTGCTGCAAACAATTTGCTACAAACAATTCCCTACAAACAATTTCCTACAAACAATTTCCTACAAACAAATTTGTTGCAAACAATTTACTACAAACAATTTGCTGCAAAAAAATTTGCTGCAAACAAAATTGCTGCAAACAATTTTCTACAAACAGTTTGCTACAAACAATTTTCTGCAAACAAATTTGCTGCAAACAATTTGCTGCAAACAATTTGCTGCAAACAAATTTGCTGCAATTAATTTGCTGCAAGCAATTTGCTGCAAGCAATTTGCTACAAACCATTTGCTGCAAACAAAATTGCTGCAAACAATTTGCTACAAACAGTTTGCTACAAACAATGTGCTACAAACAATTAGCTACAAACAAATTTGCTGCAAACAATTTGCTACAAACAATTTGCGACAAACAAATTTGCTGCAAACAATTTGCTACAAACAATTTGCTGCAAAAAAATTTGCTGCAAACAATTTGTTGCAAACAATTTGCTGCAAACAAATTTGCTGCAAACAATTTTGATTTAACCTTTCGCAAGCAAATTGCTGCAAACCATTTGCTACAAAGTTTGCACAATTTCTCAAACAAATTTGCTACAAACAAATTTGCTGCAAACAATTTGCTGCAAACAATTTGCTGCAAACAATTTGTTGCAAACAAAATTGCTGCAAACAATTTGCTACAGACAATTTCCTACAAACAATTTGTTACAAACATTTTGCTGCAAACAAATTTGCTACAAACAATTTGTTGCAAACAATTTGCTGCAAACAATTTGATGCAAACAATTTGCTACAAACAATTATTGCTAGATCGAAAATTTGTTCGCAAACAATCTAAAATAGACATTGCAACAAACAATTTTGCTCAAGTGATCAAACAATTTCCTACAAATATTTTGCTGCAAACCAAATTGCTGCAAACAATTTACTACAAACAATTTCCTACAAAAATTTCCCACAAACAAATTTGCTGCAAACAATTTGTTGCAAACAATTTGCTACAAAAATTTGCTACAAACAATTTGCTACAAACAAATTTGCTGCAAACAATTTGCTGCAAACAAATTTGCTGCAAACAATTTGCTACAGACAGTTTGCGACAAACAAACTGCTACAAACAATTTGCTGCAAACAAATTTCCTGCAAACAATTTGCTGCAAACAATTTGTTGCAAACAATTTGCTACAAACAATTTGCTGCAAACAATTTGCTGCAAACAATTTGCTACAAACAGTTTGTTACAAACAATTTGCTGCCAAACAAATTTGCTGCAAACAAAATTTGCTGCAAGTAATTTGCTGCAAACAAATTTGCTCAAACAATTTGCTACAAACAATTTGTTGCAAACAATTCAAACAATTTGCTGCAAACAATTTGCTGCAAACAATTTCCTACAAACAATTTGCTACAAACATTTTGTGCAAACAAATTTGCTACAAACAATTTGCTGCAAACAAATTTGTTGCAAACAGTTTGCTGCAACAATTTGCTGCAAACAATTGCAAATTGCAGCAGATCGATGATTTTGTTCGGTGTCGGAAATCAATTTCTAAAAATAGACTTCTGCAGCAAACAATTTGAAGCAAGTCGATTGCAAACAATTTCCTACAAACATTTTGCTGCAAACAAAATTGCTGCAAACAATTTGCTACAAACAATTTCCTACAAAAAATGTCCTACAAACAAATTTGCTGCAAACAATTTGCTACAAACAATTTCCTGCAAAAAAATTTGCTGCAAACAATTTGCTGCAAACAAATTTGCTGCAAACAATTTGCTGTAAACAAATTTGCTGCAAACAATTTGCTACAAACAGTTTGCTACAAACAATTTGCTACAAACAAATTTGCTGCAAACAATTTGCTACAAACAATTTGGACAAACAATTTGCGCAAACAAATTTGCTGCAAACAATTTGCTGCAAACAAATTTGCTGCAAACAATTTGTTGCAAGCAATTTGCTACAAACCATTTGCTGCAAACAAAATTGCTGCAAACAATTTGCTGCCAACAATTTCCTACAACCAATTTCCTACAACCAATTTCCTACAAACAAATTTGCTGCAAACAATGTGCTACAAACAATTTGCTGCAAAAAAATTTGCTGCAAACAATTTGCTGCAACAAATGTTGCAAACAAATTCCTGCTAATAATTTGTTACAAACCATTTGTTGCAAACAAATTGCTGCAACACTTTGTTACAAACAAATTTGTTGCAAACAATTTGCTAAAAACAAATTTCCTGCAAAAATTTGTTGCAAGCAATTTGTTGCAAACAATTTGCTGCAAACAATTTGCTGCAAAGAAATTTGCTGCAAAAAAATTTGCTGCAAACAATTTGTTGCAAACAAATTTGCTGCAAACAATTTGTTGCAAACAATTTCTGCGAACCAATTTCCTATAAACAAATTTGCTAAAAACAATTTACTACAAAACAATTTGTTACAAACAATTTGCTGCAAACAATTTGCTGCAAACAAATTTGCTGCAAGCACTTTACTACAAACCATTTGCTGCAAACAAAATTGCTGCAAACAATTTGCTACAATCAATTTGCTGCAAACAAAACTGCTGCAAACAATTTGCTGCAAAGAAATTTGCTGCAAACAAATTGGCTGCAAGCAATTTGCTACAAACAATTTCCTACAAACAAATTTGCTGCAAACAATTTGCTGCAAGCAATTTGCTGCAAACAATTGCAAATTGCAGCAGATTTATGATTTGGTTCGGTGTCGGGGATCAAATTACAAAAATAGAGTTTGCAGCAAACAATTTGAAGCAAGTCGATTGCAAACAATTTCCTACAAACATTTTGCTGCAAACAAAATTGCTGCAAACAATTTGCTACAAACAATTTCCTACAAAAAATTTCCTACAAACAAATTTGCTGCAAACAATTTGCTACAAACAATGTGCTGCAAAAAAATTTGCTGCAAACCATTTTTCTGCAAACAATTTGCTGCAAACAATTTGCTACAAACAATTTGCTACAAACAGTTTGCTACAAACAATGGGCTACAAACCATTTGCTGCAAACAAAATTGCTGCAAACAATTTGCTGCAAACAAAATTGCTGCGAACAATTTGCTGCAAACAAAATTGCTGCAATCAATTTGCTGCAAACAATTTGCTACAAACAATTTGCTACAAACAATTTCCTACAAACAAATTTGCTGCAAACAATTTGCTACAAACAATTTGCTGCAAACAAATTTGCTGCAAACAATTTGCTGCAAGCAATTTGCTGCAAACAATTTGCTGCAAACAATTTGCTGCAAACAATTTGCTGCAAGCAATTTGCTACAAACAATTTGCTGCAAGCACTTTGCTACAAACAATTTGCTGCAAAAAAATTTGCTGCAAACAATTTGCTGCAAACAATTTGCTGCAAACAATTTGCTGCTAACAATTTGCTACAAACAGTTTGCTACAAACAATGTGCTACAAACCATTTGCTGCTAACAAAATTGCTGCAAACAATTTGCTGCAAACAAAATTGCTGCGAACAATTTGCTGCAAACAAAATTGCTGCAATCAATTTGCTGCAAACAATTTGCTACAAACAATTTGCTACAAACAATTTCCTACAAACAAATTTGCTGCAAACAATTTGCTACAAACAATTTGCTGCAAACAAATTTGCTGCAAACAATTTGCTGCAAGCAATTTGCTGCAAACAATTTGCTGCAAACAATTTGCTGCAAGCAATTTGCTACAAACCATATGCTGCAAACAAAATTGCTGCAAACAAATTTGCTGCAAACAATTTACTGCAAGCCATTTGCTACAAACAGTTTGCTACAAACAATGTGCTACATACAATTTGCTGCAAACAAATTTGCTGCAAACAATTTGCTGTAAACAATGTGCTGCAAACAATTTGCTACAAACAATTTGCTGCAAAAAAATTTGCTGCAAACAATTTGCTGCAAACAATTTGCTGCAAACAATTTGCTACAAACAGTTTGCTACAAACAATGTGCTACAAAACAATTTGGTGCAAACAATATTGCTGCAAACAATTTGCTGCAAACAATTTGCTGCAAACAATTTGCTGCAAACAATTTGCTGCAAGCAATTTGCTGCAAACAATTTGCTGCAAACAATTTGCTGCAAACAATTTGCTGCAAGCAATTTGCTGCAAACAATTTGCTACAAACAATTTGCTACAAACAATTTGCTACAAACAAATTTGCTACAAACAATTTGCTACAAACAATTTGCTGCAAACAATTTGCTGCAAACAATTTGCTGCAAACAATTTGCTGCAAACAATTTGCTGCAAACAATTTGCTGCAAACAAATTTGCTGCAAACAATTTGCTGCAAAACAAATGGTTGCTGCAAACAATTCGCTGCAAACAATTTGCTCAAACAATTTGCTACAAACAATTTGCTACAAACAATTTGCTACAAAACAAATTTGCTACAAACAATTTGCTGCAAACAATTTGCTGCAAACAAATGCTGCAAACAATTTGTCTGCAAACAATTTGCTGCAAACAATTTGCTGCAAACAATTTGCTGCAAACAGTTTGCTACAAAACAGTTTGCTACAAACAATTTGCTACAAACAATTTGCTGCAAACAAATTTGCTGCAAACAAATTTGCTGCGAACAATTTGCTGCGAACAAAATTGCTGCAAACAATTTGCTGCAAACAATTTGCTGCAAACAATTTGCTAACAAACAATTTGCTACAAATAATTTGCTACAAACAATTTGCTACAAACAAATTTGCTGCAAACAAATTTGCTGCAAACAATTTGCTGCAAACAATTTGCTGCAAACAATTTTGCTGCAAACAATTTGCTGCAAACAATTTGCTGCAAGCAATTTGCTGCAAACAATTTGCTGCAAACAATTTGCTGCAAGCAATTTGCTGCAAACAATTTGCTGCAAACAATTTGCTGCAAACAATTTGCTGCAAACAATTTGCTGCAAACAATTTGCTGCAAACAATTTGCTACAAACAATTTGATGCAAATAGGTTGCTGCAAACGATTTGCTGCAAACAGTTTTGCTGCAAATAATTTGCTGCAAACAATTTGCTACAAACAAATTGCTGCAATCAATTTGCTGCAAACAATTTGCTGCAAACAATTTGCTACAAACAATGTGCTACAAACAAATTTGCTGCAAACAAATTTGCTGCAAACAATTTGCTACAAACAAATTTGCTGCAAACAATTTGCTGCAAACAATTTGCTGCAAACAATTTGCTGCAAACAATTTGCTGCAAACAATTTGCTGCAAACAATTTGCTGCAAACAATTTGCTGCAAACAATTTGCTGCAAACAAATTTGCTGCAAACAATTTGCTGCAAACAATTTGCTACAAACAGTTTCGCAGTACAAACAATTTGCTGCAAACAATTTGCTGCAAAAAATTTGCTGCAAAACAATTTGCTGCAAACAATTTGCTGCAAACAATTTGCTACAAACAAATTTGCTGCAAGAACAATTTGCTGCAAACAAATTTGCTGCAAACAATTTGCTGCAAACAATTTGCTACAAACAGTTTGCTACAAACAATTTGCTGCAAACAATTTGCTGCAAACAAATTTGCTGCAAACAATTTGCTGCAAACAATTTGCTACAAACAATTTGCTGCAAACAAATTTGCTGCAAACAATTTGCTACAAACAATTTGCTACAAACAATTTGCTACAAACAATTTGCTGCAAACAAATTTGCTGCAAAACAATTTGCTGCAAACAATTTGCTGCAAACAATTTGCTACAAACAATTTGCTGCAAACAAAAACAATTTGCTGCAAACAATTTGCTACAAACAATTTGCTACAAACAATTTGCTGCAAACAATTTTGCTACAAACAATTTGCTGCAAACAATTTGCTACAAACAATTTGCTACAAACAATTTGCTACAAACAATTTGCTGCAAACAAATTTGCTGCAAACAATTTGCTGCAAACAATTTGCTTGCTAAACAATTTGCTGCAAACAATTTGCTGCAAACAATTTGCTGCAAACAATTTGCTGCAAACAATTTGCTGCAAACAATTTGCTACAAACAATTTGCTACAAACAATTTGCTGCAAACAAATTTGCTGCAAACAATTTGCTGCAAACAATTTGCTGCAAACAAATTTGCTGCAAACAATTTGCTGCAAACAATTTGCTACAAACAATTTGCTGCAAACAATTTGCTGCAAACAATTTGCTACAAACAATTTGCTACAAACAATTTGCTGCAAACAATTTGCTACAAACAATTTGCTACAAACAATTTGCTGCAAACAAATATTGCTGCAAACAATTTGCTACAAACAATTTGCTACAAACAATTTGCTACAAACAATTTGCTGCAAACAATTTGCTGCAAACAATTTGCTGCAAACAATTTGCTGCAAACAATTTTGCTGCAAACAATTTGCTGCAAACAAATTTGCTACAAACAATTTGCTGCAAACAATTTGCTGCAAACAATTTGCTGCAAACAATTTGCTGCAAACAATTTGCTACAAACAAATTTGCTACAAACAATTTGCTACAAACAAAATTGCTGCAAACAATTTGCTGCAAACAATTTGCTGCAAACAATTTGCTACAAACAATTTGCTACAAACAATTTGCTGCAAACAAATTGCTGCAAACAAATTTGCTGCAAACAATTTGCTGCAAACAATTTGCTGCAAACAAATTTGCTGCAAACAATTTGCTACAAACAATTTTGCTACAAACAATTTGCTGCAAACAATTTGCTACAAACAATTTGCTGCAAACAAATTTGCTGCAAACAATTTTTGCTACAAACAATTTTGCTGCAAACAATTTGCTGCAAACAATTTGCTGCAAACAATTTGCTACAAACAAATTTGCTACAAACAATTTGCTGCAAACAAATTTGCTGCAAACAATTTGCTACAAACAATTTGCTACAAACAATTTGCTACAAACAATTTGCTGCAAACAATTTGCTTGCAAACAATTTGCTACAAAACAATTTGCTGCAAACAAATTTGCTGCAAACAATTTGCTAACAAAAACAATTTGCTGCAAACAATTTGCTACAAACAATTTGCTGCAAACAATTTGCTGCAAACAATTTGCTGCAAACAATTTGCTGCAAACAATTTGCTGCAAACAATTTGCTACAAACAATTTGCTACAAACAATTTGCTACAAACAATTTGCTGCAAACAATTTGCTGCAAACAAATTGCTGCAAACAATTTGCTGCAAACAATTTGCTACAAACAATTTGCTGCAAACAATTTGCTGCAAACAATTTGCTGCAAACAATTTTGCTGCAAACAATTTGCTACAAACAATTTGCTGCAAACAATTTGCTGCAAACAAATTTGCTGCAAACAATTTGCTGCAAACAATTTGCTGCAAACAATTTGCTGCAAACAAATTTGCTACAAACAATTTGCTGCAAACAAATTGCTACAAACAATTTGCTGCAAACAATTTGCTAAAATTTGCTGCAAACAAATTTGCTGCAAACAATTTGCTGCAAACAAATTTGCTGCAAACAATTTGCTACAAACAATTTGCTGCAAACAATTTGCTGCAAACAATTTGCTACAAACAATTTGCTGCAAACAAATTTGCTGCAAACAATTTGCTGCAAACAATTTGCTACAAACAATTTGCTACAAACAATTTGCTACAAACAATTTGCTGCAAACAATTTGCTGCAAACAATTTGCTGCAAACAATTTGCTGCAAACAATTTGCTGCAAACAAATTTGCTGCAAACAATTTGCTGCAAACAAATTTGCTGCAAACAATTTGCTGCAAACAATTACAAACAATTTGCTGCAAACAATTTGCTACAAACAATTTGCTGCAAACAAATTTGCTGCAAACAAATTTGCTGCAAACAATTTGCTGCAAACAAATTTGCTGCAAACAATTTGCTGCAAACAATTTGCTGCAAACAATTTGCAACAAACAATTTGCTAAACAAATTTGCTGCAAACAATTTGCAAATTGCGCTACAAACAAATTTGCTGCAAAACAATTTGCTGCAAACAAATTTGCTGCAAACAAATTTGCTAAACAAAACAAATTTGCTGCAAACAATTTGCTGCAAACAAACAATTTGCTACAAACAATTTTGCTGCAAACAATTTGCTGCAAACAATTTGCTGCAAAAATTTGCTGCAAACAATTTGCTGCAAACAAATTTGCTGCAAACAATTTGCTGCAAACAAATTTGCTACAAACAATTTGCTGCAAACAATTTGCTACAAACAATTTGCTGCAAACAAATTGTGCTAAAAACAATTTGCTACAAACAATTTGCTGCAAACAATTTTGCTGCAAACAATTTGCTGCAAACAAATTTTGCTGCAAACAATTTGCTGCAAACAATTTGCTACAAACAATTTGCTGCAAACAAAATTGCTGCAAACAATTTGCTACAAACAATTTGCTGCAAACAATTTGCTACAAACAATTTGCTGCAAACAAATTTGCTGCAAACAAATTTGCTGCAAACAATTTGCTACAAACAATTTGCTGCAAACAAAAATTTGCTGCAAACAAATTTGCTACAAACAAATTTGCTGACAAACAATTTTGCTACAAACAATTTGCTGCAAACAATTTGCTGCAAACAAATTTGCTGCTACAAACAAATTTGCTGCAAACAATTTGCTACAAACAATTTGCTGCAAAAATTTGCTACAAACAATTTGCTGCAAACAAATTTGCTGCAAACAATTTGCTGCAAACAAATTTGCTGCAAACAATTTGCTGCAAAGCAATTTGCTGCAAACAATTTGCTGCAAACAAAATTTGCTGCAAACAATTTGCTGCAAAACAATTTTGCTACAAACAATTTGCTACAAACAATTTGCTGCAAACAAATTTGCTGCAAACAATTTGCTGCAAACAATTTGCTGCAAACAATTTGCTACAAACAATTTGCTGCAAACAAATTTGCTGCAAACAATTTGCTGCAAACAATTTGCTACAAACAATTTTGCTACAAACAATTTGCTGCAAACAATTTGCTACAAACAAATTTGCTGCAAACAAATTAGTGCAAACAATTTTGCTGCAAACAATTTGCTGCAAACAATTTGCTGCAAACAAATTTGCTGCAAACAAATTTGCTGCAAACAATTTGCTACAAACAATTTGCTACAAACAATTTGCTGCAAACAATTTGCTGCAAACAATTTGCTGCAAACAATTTGCTACAAACAATTTGCTACAAACAATTTGCTACAAACAATTTGCTACAAACAATTTGCTACAAACAAATTTGCTGCAAACAATTTGCTGCAAACAATTTGCTACAAACAATTTGCTGCAAACAATTTTGCTGCAAACAAATTTGCTGCAAACAATTTGCTGCAAACAAATTTGCTGCAAACAAATTTGCTGCAAACAAATTTGCTGCAAACAATTTGCTGCAAACAAATTTGCTGCAAACAATTTGCTACAAACAATTTGCTGCAAACAATTTGCTACAAACAATTTGCTACAAACAATTTGCTACAAACAAATTTGCTGCAAACAAATTTTCTACAAACAATTTGCTACAAACATCTTGGTGCAAACAATTTGCTGCAAACAAATTGCTGCAAACAAATTTGCTACAAACAATTTGCTACAAACAATTTGCTGCAAACAATTTGCTGCAAACAATTTGCTACAAACCATTTGCCGCAAAAAAAATTGCTGCAAACAATTTGCTACAAACAGTTTGCTACAAACAATGTGCTACAAACAATTTGCTGCAAACAAACAGATTTGCTACAAACAATTTGCTACAAACAATTTGCTACAAACAATTTGCTGCAAACAAATTTGCTGCAAACAATTTGCTACAAACAATTTGCTACAAACAATTTGCTACAAACAAATTTGCTGCAAACAAATTTGCTACAAACAAATTGCTACAAACATCTAGGTGCAAACAATTTTGCTGCAAACAATTTGCTGCAAACAAATTTGCTACAAACAATTTGCTACAAACAAATTGCTGCAAACAAATTTGCTACAAACAGTTTGCTACAAACAATTTGCTACAAACAATTTGCTGCAAACAATTTGCTGCAAACAAATTTGCTGCAAACAAATTTGCTGCAAACAATTTGCTGCAAACAGTTTGCTATTAACAATTTGCTACAAACAATTTGCTACAAACAATTTGCTACAAACAATTTGCTACAAACAATTTGCTACAAACAATTTGCTGCAAACAAATTTGCTGCAAACAAATTTGCTGCAAACAATTTGCTGCAAACAAATTGCTACAAACAATTTGCTGCAAACAAATTGCTGCAAACAATTTGCTACAAACAATTTGCTACAAACAATTTGCTACAAACAAATTTGCTGCAAACAAATTTGCTACAAACAATTTGCTACAAACAGTTTGCTACAAAGATTGCTACAAACAATTTGCTGCAAACAAATTTGCTACAAAAATTGCTACAAACAATCTGGTGCAAACAATTTTGCTGCAAACAAATTGCTGCAAACAAATTTGCTACAAACAATTTGCAACAAACAATTTGCTATTGCTAAACAATTTGCTACAAACAATTTGCTACAAACAATTTGCTACAAACAATTTGCTACAAACAAATTTGCTGCAAACAATTTGCTACAAACAATTTTGCTACAAACAATTTGCTGCAAACAATTTGCTGCAAACAAATTTGCTGCAAAACAATTTGCTACAAACAATTTGCTGCAAACAATTTTGCAAACAATTTGCTACAAACAATTTGCTGCAAACAATTTGCTACAAACAATTTGCTAACAAACAATTTGCTACAAACAATTTGCTACAAACAAATTGCTACAAACAATTTGCTGCAAACAATTTGCTACAAAAAATTTGCTACAAACAATTTGGTGCAAACAATTTGCTGCAAAAAAATTTGCTGCAAAAAAATTTGCTGCAAACAATTTGCTGCAAACAATTTGCTACAAACAGTTTGCTATTAACAATTTGCTACAAACAATTTGCTACAAACAATTTACCACAAACAAATTTGCTGCAAACAATTTGCTACAAACAATTTGCTGCAAACAAATTTGCTGCAAACAATTTGCTGCAAACAATTTGCTACAAACAAATTTGCAAACAATTTGCTGCAAACAAATTTGCTACAAACAATTTGCTACAAACAATTTGCTGCAAACAAATAAGCTGCAAACAATTTTGCTACAAACAGTTTGCTATTAACAATTTGCTACAAACAATTTGCTACAAACAATTTACCACAAACAAATTTGCTGCAAACAATTTGCTACAAACAATTTGCTGCAAACAAATTTGCTGCAAACAATTTGCTACAAACAATTTGCTGAAACAAACAGTTTGCTACAAACAATTTGCTGCAAACAATTTGTTGCAAACAAATTTGCTACCAAACAATTTGCTACAAACAATTTGCTACAAACAATTTGCTACAAACAAATTTGCTGCAAACAAATTTGCTACAAACAAATTGCTACAAACATCTAGGTGCAAACAATTTTGCTGCAAACAAATTTCTGCAAACAAATTTGCTACAAACAATTTGCTACAAACAAATTGCTGCAAACAAATTTGCTACAAACAGTTTGCTACAAACAATGTGCTACAAACAATTTGCTGCAAACAATTTGCTGCAAACAAATTTGCTGCAAACAATTTGGTGCAAACAATTTGCTACAAACAGTTTGCTATTAACAATTTGCTACAAACAATTTGCTACAAACAATTTGCCACAAACAAATTTGCTGCAAACAAATTTGCTGCAAACAATTTGCTGCAAACAAATTTGCTCCAAACAATTTGCTGCAAGCAAATTGCTACAAACCATTTGGTGCAAACAATTTGCTACAAACAGTTTGCTATTAACAGTTTGCTACAAACAATTTGCTGCAAACAAATTTTGCTGCAAACAAATAAGCTGCAAACAATTTTGCTACAAACAGTTTGCTATTAACAATTTGCTACAAACAATTTGCTACAATCAATTTACCACAAACAAATTTGCTGCAAACAATTTGCTACAAACAATTTGCTGCAAACAAATTTGTGCAAACAATTTGCTACAAACAATTTGCTACGAACAAACAGATTGCTACAAACAATGTGCTTCAAACAATTTGTAGCAAACAAATTTGCTGCAAACAATTTGCTACAAATAATTTGCTACAAACAATTTCCTACAAACAAATTTGCTGCAAACAAATTTTCTACAAATAAATTGCTACAAACATCTAGGTGCAAACAATTTTGCTGCAAACAAATTTCTGCAAACAAATTTGCTACAAACAATTTGCTACAAACAAATTGCTGCAAACAATTTGCTGCAAGCAATTTGCTACAAACCATTTGCCGCAAAAAAAATTGCTGCACACAATTTGCTACAAACAGTTTGCTACAAACAATGTGCTACAAACAATTTGCTGCTAACAATTTTGCTGCAAACAATTTGCTGCTAACAATTTTGCTGCAAACAATTTGCTGCAAACAAATTTGCTGCAAACAATTTGCTGCAAACAAATTTGCTCCAAACAATTTGCTGCAAGCAAATTGCTACAAACCATTTGCTGCAAAAAATTTGCTTCAAACAATTTGCTACAAACAATTTGCTGCAAACAAATTAGCTGCAAACAATTTGCTGCAAACAAATTTTTTGCAAACAATTTGCTGCAAGCAATTTGCTACAAACCATTTGCTGCAAACAAAATTGCTGCACACAATTTGCTACAAACAGCTTGCTACAAACAATGTGCTACAAACAATTTGCTACTAACAATTTTGCTGCAAACAAATTGCTGCAAACAATTTGCTAGAAACAGTTTGCTACAAACAATGTGCTTCAAACAAATTTTCTACAAACGAATTGCTACAAACATCTAGGTGCAAACAATTTTGCTGCAAATAATTTTCTGCAAACAATTTGCTGCAAACGAATTTGCTGCAAACAAATTTGCTACAAACAATTTGCTACAAACAATTTGCTACAAACAATTTGCTGCTAACAAAATTGCTGCAAACAATTTGCTGCAAACAATTTGCTAGAAACAGATTGCTACAAACAATGTGCTTCAAACAATTTGCAGCAAACAAATTTGCTGCAAACAATTTGCTACAAATAATTTGCTACAAACAATTTGCTACAAACAAATTTGCTGCAAACAAATTTGCTGCAAACAAATTGCTACAAACATCTAGGTGCAAACAATTTTGCTGCAAACAATTTGCTGCAAACAAATTTGCTACAAACAATTTGCTACAAACAATTTGGTTGCAAACAATTTGCTGCAAACAATTTGCTGCAAACAAATTTGCTACAAACAATTTGCTGCAAATAATTTGCTGCAAACAAAGTTGCTGCAAACAATTTGCTAGAAACAATTTGCTGCTAACAATTTTGCTGCAAACGAATTGCTACAAACAATTTGCTACAAACAATTTGCTACAAAAATTTGCTGCAAACAAATTTGCTGCAAACAATTTGCTACAAACAATTTGCTGCAAACAATTTGCTGCAAACAAAGTTGCTGCAAACAATTTGCTACAAACAAATTTGCTACAAACAAATTTGCTGCAAACAATTTGCTACAAACAATTTGCTGCAAACAATTTGCTACAAACAATTTGCTGCAAACAATTTGCTGCAAACAAAGTTGCTGCAAACAATTTGCTGCAAACAATTTGCTGCAAACAATTTGCTGCAAACAATTTGCTGCAAACAATTTGCTACAAACAATTTGCTGCAAAAATTTGCTACAAAAATTTGCTACAAACAAATTTGCTGCAAACAATTTGGCTACAAACAATTTGCTGCAAACAAATTTGCTACAAACAATTTGCTACAAACAATTTGCTGCAAACAAAATTGCTGCAAAAATTTGCTGCAAACAAAATTGCTGCAAACAATTTGCTGCAAACAATTTGCTACAAACAATTTGCTACAAAAAATTTCCTACAAACAAATTTGCTGCAAACAATTTGCTGCAAAAAATTTGCTGCAAACAAATTTGCTGCAAACAATTTGCTACAAACAATTTGCTACAAACAATTTGCTGCAAACATTTTGCTGCAAACAAAGTTGCTGCAAACAATTTGCTGCAAACAATTTGCTGAAAACAATTTGCTACAAACAATTTGCTACAAAAAATTTCCTACAAACAAATTTGCTGCAAACAATTTGCTACAAACAATTTGCTGCAAACAAATTTGCTACAAACAATTTGCTACAAACAATTTGCTGCAAACAAAATTGCTGCAAAAAATTTGCTGCAAACAAAATTGGTGCAAAAAATTTGCTGCAAACAATTTGCTAGAAACAGTTTGTTACAAAAAATTTCCTACAAACAAATTTGCTGCAAACAATTTGCTACAAACAATTTGCTGCAAAAAATAATTGCTGCAAACAAAGTTGCTGCAAACACTTTGCTGCAAACAATTTGCTACAAACAATTTGCTACAAACAATTTGCTGCAAACAATTTGCTGCAAACAAATTTGCTGCAAACAATTTGCTACAAACAATTTGCTGCAAACAAATTTTCTACAAACAATTTGCTACAAACAATTTGCTGCAAACAAAATTGCTGCAAAAAATTTGCTGCAAACAAAATTGGTGCAAAAAATTTGCTGCAAACAATTTGCTAGAAACAGTTAGTTACAAAAAATTTCCTACAAACAAATTTGCTGCAAACAATTTGCTACAAACAATTTGCTGCAAACAAAATTGCTGCAAAAATTTGCTGCAAACAAAATTGCTGCAAACAATTTGCTGCAAACAAATTTGCTACAAACAAATTTGCTGCAAACAATTTGCTACAAACAATTTGCTGCAAACAATTTGCTACAAACAATTTGCTACAAACAATTTGCTACAAACAATTTGCTGCAAACAAATTTGCTGCAAACAATTTGCTGCAAACAAATTTGCTGCAAAACCATTTGCTGCAAACAAATTTGCTGCAAAAAATTTGCTACAAACAATTTGCTGCAAACAAATTTGCTGCAAACAATTTGCTGCAAACAAATTTGCTCCAAACAATTTGCTGCAAGCAAATTGCTACAAACCATTTGCTGCAAACAAAATTGCTGCACACAATTTGCTA
This sequence comes from Drosophila arawakana, assembly GCA_018151165.1. Classification (NCBI taxonomy): domain Eukaryota; kingdom Metazoa; phylum Arthropoda; class Insecta; order Diptera; family Drosophilidae; genus Drosophila; species Drosophila arawakana. The sequence goes on along the minus strand of JAECWX010000080.1, from coordinate 87,875 downwards.
CAAACAGTTTGCTACAAACAATGTGCTACAAACAATTTGCTGCTAACAATTTTGCTGCAAACAATTTGCTGCAAACAATTTTGCTGCAAACAATTTGCTGCAAACAAATTTGCTGCAAACAATTTGCTGCAAACAAATTTGCTCCAAACAATTTGCTGCAAGCAAATTGCTACAAACCATTTGCTGCAAAAAATTTGCTTCAAACAATTTGCTACAAACAATTTGCTGCAAACAAATTAGCTGCAAACAATTTGCTGCAAACAAATTTGCTGCAAACAATTTGCTGCAAGCAATTTGCTACAAACCATTTGCTGCAAACAAAATTGCTGCACACAATTTGCTACAAACAGCTTGCTACAAACAATGTGCTACAAACAATTTGCTACTAACAATTTTGCTGCAAACAAATTGCTGCAAACAATTTGCTAGAAACAGTTTGCTACAAACAATGTGCTTCAAACAAATTTTCTACAAACGAATTGCTACAAACATCTAGGTGCAAACAATTTTGCTGCAAACAAATTGCTACAAACCATTTGCCGCAAACAAAATTGCTGCACACAATTTGCTACAAACAGTTTGCTACAAACAATGTGCTACAAACAATTTGCTGCTAACAAAATTGCTGCAAACAATTTGCTGCAAACAATTTGCTAGAAACAGATTGCTACAAACAATGTGCTTCAAACAATTTGCAGCAAACAAATTTGCTGCAAACAATTTGCTACAAATAATTTGCTACAAACAATTTCCTACAAACAAATTTGCTGCAAACAAATTTTCTACAAATAAATTGCTACAAACATCTAGGTGCAAACAATTTTGCTGCAAACAAATTGCTGCAAACAAATTTGCTACAAACAATTTGCTACAAACAATTTGCTGCAAACAATTTGCTGCAAACAATTTGCTGCAAACAATTTGCTACAAACAATTTGCTGCAAACAATTTGCTGCAAACAAAGTTGCTGCAAACAATTTGCTAGAAACAATTTGCTGCAAACAAATTTGCTACAAACAATTTGCTACAAACAATTTGCTACAAACAATTTGCTACAAAAAATTTCCTACAAACAAATTTGCTGCAAACAATTTGCTACCAACAATTTGCTGCAAACAATTTGCTGCAAACAAAGTTGCTGCAAACAATTTGCTGCAAACAAATTTGCTGCAAACAAAGTTGCTGCAAACAATTTGCTGCAAACAAAGTTGCTGCAAACAATTTGCTGCAAACAATTTGCTGCAAACAATTTGCTACAAACAATTTGCTACAAAAAATTTCCTACAAACAATTTTGCTGCAAACAATTTGCTGCAAACAATTTGCTACAAACAAAGTTGCTGCAAACAATTTGCTGCAAACAATTTGCTGCAAACAATTTGCTGCAAACAATTTGCTGCAAACAATTTGCTACAAACAATTTGCTACAAAAAATTACCTACAAACAAATTTGCTGCAAACAATTTGCTACAAACAATTTGCTGCAAACAAATTTGCTACAAACAATTTGCTACAAACAATTTGCTGCAAACAAAATTGCTGCAAAAAATTTGCTGCAAACAAAATTGCTGCAAACAATTTGCTGCAAACAAATTTCATACAAACAAATTTGCTGCAAACAATTTGCTACAAACAATTTGCTGCAAACAAAGTTGCTGCAAACAATTTGCTGCAAACAAAGTTGCTGCAAACAATTTGCTGCAAACAATTTGCTACAAACAATTTGCTACAAAAAATTTCCTACAAACAAATTTGCTGCAAACAATTTGCTACCAACAATTTGCTGCAAACAATTTGCTGCAAACAAAGTTGCTGCAAACAATTTGCTGCAAACAATTTGTTGCAAACAATTTGCTGCAAACAATTTGCTACAAACAATTTGCTACAAAAAATTACCTACAAACAAATTTGCTGCAAACAATTTGCTACAAACAATTTGCTGCAAACAAATTTGCTACAAACAATTTGCTACAAACAATTTGCTGCAAACAAAATTGCTGCAAAAAATTTGCTGCAAACAATTTGCTGCAAACAAAGTTGCTGCAAACAATTTGCTAGAAACAATTTGCCGCAAACAAATTTGCTACAAACAATTTGCTACAAACAATTTGCTGCAAACAAAATTGCTGCAAAAAATTTGCTGCAAACAAAATTGCTGCAAACAATTTGCTGCAAACAAAATTGCTGCAAAAAATTTGCTGCAAACAAAGTTGCTGCACACAATTTGCTGCAAACAACGTTGATGCAAACAATTTGCTGCAAACAATTTGCTACAAACAATTTGCTACAAAAAATTTCCTACAAACAAATTTGCTGCAAACAATTTGCTACCAACAATTTGCTGCAAACAATTTGCTGCAAACAAAGTTGCTGCAAACAATTTGCTGCAAACAATTTGCTGCAAACAATTTGCTGCAAACAATTTGCTGCAAACAATTTGCTGCAAACAATTTGCTACAAACAATTTGCTACAAAAAATTACCTACAAACAAATTTGCTGCAAACAATTTGCTACAAACAATTTGCTGCAAACAAATTTGCTACAAACAATTTGCTACAAACAATTTGCTGCAAACAAAATTGCTGCAAAAAATTTGCTGCAAACAAAATTGCTGCAAACAATTTGCTGCAAACAAATTTCCTACAAACAAATTTGCTGCAAACAATTTGCTACAAACAATTTGCTGAAAACAAATTTTCTACAAACAATTTCCCACAAACAATTTGCTGAAAACAATTTGCTGCAAACAAATTTGCTACAAACAATTTGCTACAAACAATTTGCTGCAAACAAATTTGCTGCAAAAATTTGCTGCAAACAAAATTGCTGCAAACAATTTGCTGCAAACAAAGTTGCTGCAAACAATTTGCTGCAAACAATTTGCTGAAAACAATTTGCTACAAACAATTTGCTACAAAAATTTGCTACAAACAAATTTGCTGCAAACAATTTGCTACAAACAATTTGCTGCAAACAAATTTGCTACAAACAATTTGCTACAAACAATTTGCTGCAAACAAAATTGCTGCAAAAAATTTGCTGCAAACAAAATTGGTGCAAAAAATTTGCTGCAAACAATTTACTAGAAACAGTTTGTTACCAAAAATTTCCTACAAACAAATTTGCTGCAAACAATTTGCTACAAAAAATTTGCTGCAAAAAATTTGCTGAAAACAAAGTTGCTGCAAACACTTTGCTGCAAACAATTTGCTACAAACAATTTGCTACAAACAATTGGCTACAAACAATTTGCTGCAAACAATTTTCTACAAACATCTAGGTGCAAACAATTTTGCTGCAAACAAATTGCTACAAACCATTTGCCGCAAACAAAATTGCTGCACACAATTTGCTACAAACAGTTTGCTACAAACAATGTGCTACAAACAATTTGCTGCTAACAATTTTGCTGCAAAAACTATTTGCTGCAAACAATTTGCTAGAAACAGTTTGCTACAAAAAATTTCCTACAAACAAATTTGCTGCAAACAATTTGCTGCAAACAAATTTGCTGCAAACAATTTGCTACAAACAATTTGCTACAAACAATTTGCTGCAAACAATTTGCTGCAAACAAAGTTGCTGCAAACAATTTGCTAGAAACAATTTGCTGCAAACAAATTTGCTACAAACAATTTGCTACAAACAATTTGCTGCAAACATCTAGGTGCAAACAATTTTGCTGCAAACAAATTGCTACAAACCATTTGCCGCAAACAAAATTGCTGCACACAATTTGCTACAAACAGTTTGCTACAAACAATTTGCTGCTAACAATTTTGCTGCAAACAATTTGCTACAAACAATTTACTACAAAAAATTACCTACAAACAAAATTGCTGCAAACAAAGTTGCTGCAAACAATTTGCTGCAAACAATTTGCTGCAAACAATTTGCTGCAAACAATTTGCTGCAAACAATTTGCTACAAACAATTTGCTACAAAAAATTACCTACAAACAAATTTGCTGCAAACAATTTGCTACAAACAATTTGCTGCAAACAAATTTGCTACAAACAATTTGCTACAAACAATTTGCTGCAAACAAAATTGCTGCAAAAATTTGCTGCAAACAAAATTGCTGCAAACAATTTGCTGCAAACAAATTTCCTACAAACAATTTGCTGCAAACAAATTTGCTACAAACAATTTGCTACAAACAATTTGCTGCAAACAAAATTGCTGCAAAAATTTGCTGCAAACAAAATTGCTGCAAACAATTTGCTGCAAACAAATTTCCTACAAACAAATTTGCTGCAAACAATTTGCTACAAACAATTTGCTGAAAACAAATTTTCTACAAACAATTTCCCACAAACAATTTGCTGAAACAATTTGCTGCAAACAAATTTGCTACAAACAATTTGCTACAAACAATTTGCTGCAAACAAAATTGCTGCAAAAATTTGCTGCAAACAAAATTGCTGCAAACATTTTGCTGCAAACAAAGTTGCTGCAAACAATTTGCTGCAAACAATTTGCTGAAAACAATTTGCTACAAACAATTTGCTACAAAAAATTTCCTACAAACAAATTTGCTGCAAACAATTTGCTACAAACAATTTGCTGCAAACAAATTTGCTACAAACAATTTGCTACAAACAATTTGCTGCAAACAAAATTGCTGCAAAAAATTTGCTGCAAACAAAATTGGTGCAAAAAATTTGCTGCAAACAATTTGCTAGAAACAGTTTGTTACAAAAAATTTCCTACAAACAAATTTGCTGCAAACAATTTGCTACAAACAATTTGCTGCAAAAAATTTGCTGCAAACAAAGTTGCTGCAAACACTTTGCTGCAAACAATTTGCTACAAACAATTTGCTACAAACAATTGGCTACAAACAATTTGCTGCAAACAATTTGCTACAAACATCTAGGTGCAAACAATTTTGCTGCAAACAAATTGCTACAAACCATTTGCCGCAAACAAAATTGCTGCACACAATTTGCTACAAACAGTTTGCTACAAACAATGTGCTACAAACAATTTGCTGCTAACAATTTTGCTGCAAAAACTATTTGCTGCAAACAATTTGCTAGAAACAGTTTGCTACAAAAAATTTCCTACAAACAAATTTGCTGCAAACAATTTGCTACAAACAATTTGCTGCAAACAATTTGCTGCAAACAAATTTGCTGCAAACAATTTGCTACAAACAATTTGCTGCAAACAATTTGCTGCAAACAAAGTTGCTGCAAACAATTTGCTAGAAACAATTTGCTGCAAACAAATTTGCTACAAACAATTTGCTACAAACAATTTGCTGCAAACATCTAGGTGCAAACAATTTTGCTGCAAACAAATTACTACAAACCATTTGCCGCAAACAAAATTGCTGCACACAATTTGCTACAAACAGTTTGCTACAAACAATTTGCTGCTAACAATTTTGCTGCAAAAACTATTTGCTGCAAACAATTTGCTAGAAACAGTTTGCTACAAAAAATTTCATACAAACAAATTTGCTGCAAACAATTTGCTACAAACAATTTGCTGCAAACAATTTGCTGCAAACAAATTTGCTGCAAACAATTTGCTACAAACAATTTGCTACAAACAATTTGCTGCAAACAAAGTTGCTGCAAACAATTTGCTAGAAACAATTTGCTGCAAACAAATTTGCTACAAACAATTTGCTACAAACAAATTTGCAGCATTCAATTTGCTGCAAACAATTTGCTACAAAAAGTTTGCTGCAAACAATGTGCTACAAACAACTTGCAGCAAACAAATTTGCTGCAAACAATTTGCTACAAACAATTTGCTACAAACAATTTCCTACAAACAAATTTGCTGCAAACAAATTTTCTACAAACAAATTGCTACAAACATCTAGGTGCAAGCAATTTTGCTGCAAACAATTTGCTGCAAACAATTTGCTACAAACAATTTGCTGCAAACAAATTTGTTGCATTCAATTTGCTGCATACTAATTAGCTGCAAACAAATTTGCTACAAATAATTTGCTGCAAACAGATTTGCTGCAAACAATTTGCTGCAAACAATTTGCTACAAACAATTTGCTACAAACAATTTCCTACAAACAAATTTTCTGCAAACAAATTTTCTACAAATTAATTGCTACAAACATCTAGGTGCAAACAATTTTGCTGCAAACAAATTGCTGCAAACAAATTTGCTACAAACAATTTGCTACAAACAATTTGCTGCAAACAATTTGCTACAAACAGTTTGCTACAAAGAATGTGCTACAAACAATTTGCTGCAAACAAATTTTCTGCAAATAAATTGCTACAAACATCTAGGTGCAAACAATTTTGCTGCAAACAAATTGCTACAAACCATTTGCCGCAAACAAAATTGCTGCACACAATTTGCTACAAACAGTTTGCTACAAACAATGTGCTACAAACAATTTGCTGCTAACAATTTTGCTGCAAAAACTATTTGCTGCAAACAATTTGCTAGAAACAGTTTGCTACAAAAAATTTCCTACAAACAAATTTGCTGCAAACAATTTGCTACAAACAATTTGCTGCAAACAATTTGCTGCAAACAAATTTGCTGCAAACAATTTGCTACAAACAATTTGCTACAAACAATTTGCTGCAAACAATTTGCTGCAAACAAAGTTGCTGCAAACAATTTGCTAGAAACAATTTGCTGCAAACAAATTTGCTACAAACAATTTGCTACAAACAATTTGCTGCAAACAATTTGCTGCAAACAATTTGCTACAAACAGTTTGCTTCAAAGAATGTGCTACAAACAATTTGCTGCAAACAAATTTTCTACAAATAAATTGCTACAAACATCTAGGTGCAAACAATTTTGCTGCAAACAAATTGCTACAAACCATTTGCCGCAAACAAAATTGCTGCACACAATTTGCTACAAACAGTTTGCTACAAACAATGTGCTACAAACAATTTGCTGCTAACAATTTTGCTGCAAAAACTATTTGCTGCAAACAATTTGCTAGAAACAGTTTGCTAGAAACAGTTTGCTACAAAAAAATTTGCTGCAAACAATTTGCTACAAACAATTTGCTGCAAACAATTTGCTGCAAACAAATTTGCTGCAAACAATTTGCTACAAACAATTTGCTACAAACAATTTGATGCAAACAATTTGCTGCAAACAAAGTTGCTGCAAACAATTTGCTAGAAACAATTTGCTGCAAACAAATTTGCTACAAACAATTTGCTACAAACAATTTGCTGCAAACAAAATTGCTGCAAAAAATTTGCTGCAAACCAAATTGCTGCAAACAATTTGCTGCAAACAAATTTCCTACAAACAATTTGCTGCAAACAATTTGCTGCAAACAATTTGCTGCAAACAATTTGCTGCAAACAATTTGCTGCAAACAATTTGCTACAAACAATTTGCTGCAAACAATTTGCTGCAAACAAATTTGCTGCAAACAATTTGCTACAAACAATTTGCTACAAACAATTTGCTGCAAACAATTTGCTACAAACAGTTTGCTTCAAAGAATGTGCTACAAACAATTTGCTGCAAACAAATTTTTTACAAATAAATTGCTACAAACATCTAGGTGCAAACAAATTTGCTACAAACAATTTGCTACAAACAATTTGCTGCAAACAATTTGCTGCAAACAATTTGCTACAAACAGTTTGCTTCAAAGAATGTGCTACAAACAATTTGCTGCAAACAAATTTTCTACAAATAAATTGCTACAAACATCTAGGTGCAAACAATTTTGCTGCAAACAAATTGCTACAAACCATTTGCCGCAAACAAAATTGCTGCACACAATTTGCTACAAACAGTTTGCTAAAAACAATGTGCTACAAACAATTTGCTGCTAACAATTTTGCTGCAAAAACTATTTGCTGCAAACAATTTGCTAGAAACAGTTTGCTAGAAACAGTTTGCTACAAAAAATTTCCTACAAACAAATTTGCTGCAAACAATTTGCTACAAACAATTTGCTGCAAACAATTTGCTGCAAACAATTTGCTGCAAACAAAATTGCTGCAAACAATTTGCTGCAAACAAAATTGCTGCAAAAAATTTGCTGCAAACAAAGTTGCTGCACACAATTTGCTGCAAACAAGGTTGCTGCAAACAATTTGCTAGAAACAATTTGCTGCAAACAAATTTGCTACAAACAATTTGCTACAAACAATTTGCTGCAAACAAAATTGCTGCAAAAAATTTGCTGCAAACAATTTGCTGCAAACAATTTGCTGCAAACAATTTGCTACAAAAAATTTGCTACAAAAAATTTCCTACAAACAAATTTGCTGCAAACAATTTGCTACAAACAATTTGCTGCAAACAATTTGCTGCAAACAAAGTTGCTGCAAACAATTTGCTGCAAACAATTTGCTGCAAACAATTTGCTGCAAACAATTTGCTGCAAACAATTTGCTACAAACAATTTGCTACAAAAATTTCCTACAAACAAATTTGCTGCAAACAATTTGCTACAAACAATTTGCTGCAAACAAATTTGCTGCAAACAATTTGCTGCAAACAATTTGCTGCAAACAATTTGCTGCAAACAATTTGCTGCAAACAATTTGCTACAAACAATTTGCTACAAAAAATTACCTACAAACAAATTTGCTGCAAACAATTTGCTACAAACAATTTGCTGCAAACAAATTTGCTACAAACAATTTGCTACAAACAATTTGCTGCAAACAAAATTGCTGCAAAAAATTTGCTGCAAACAAAATTGCTGCAAACAATTTGCTGCAAACAAATTTGCTACAAACAATTTGCTACAAACAATTTGCTGCAAACAAAATTGCTGCAAACAATTTGCTGCAAACAATTTGCTGCAAACAATTTGCTGCAAACAATTTGCTACAAACAATTTGCTACAAAAAATTTCCTACAAACAAATTTGCTGCAAACAATTTGCTACAAACAATTTGCTGCAAACAAATTTGCTACAAACAATTTGCTACAAACAATTTGCTGCAAACAAAATTGCTGCAAACAATTTGCTGCAAACAATTTGCTGCAAACAATTTGCTGCAAACAATTTGCTACAAACAAATTTGCTGCAAACAATTTGCTACAAACAATTTACTGCAAACAATTTGCTACAAACAATTTGCTACAAACAAATTTGCTGCAAACAATTTGCTGCAAACAATTTGCTGCAAACAAATTTGCTCCAAACAATTTGCTGCAAGCAAATTGCTACAAACCATTTGCTGCAAACGAAATTGCTGCACACAATTTGCTACAAACAGTTTGCTACAAACAATGTGCTACAAACAATTTGCTGCTAACAATTTTGCTGCAAAAACTATTTGCTGCAAACAATTTGCTAGAAACAGTTTGCTACAAAAAATTTCCTACAAACAAATTTGCTTCAAACAATTTGCTACAAACAATTTGCTGCAAACAATTTGCTGCAAACAAATTTGCTGCAAACAATTTGCTACAAACAATTTGCTACAAACAATTTGCTGCAAACAATTTGCTGCAAACAAAGTTGCTGCAAACAATTTGCTGCAAACAATTTGCTGAAAACAATTTGCTACAAACAATTTGCTACAAAAAATTTCCTACAAACAAATTTGCTGCAAACAATTTGCTACAAACAATTTGCTGCAAACAAATTTGCTACAAACAATTTGCTAAACAAAAAACAATTTGCTGCAAACAAATTTGCTGCAAACAATTTGCTACAAACAAATTTGCTTCAAACAATTTGCTACAAACAATTTGCTGCAAACAATTTGCTGCAAACAAATTTGCTGCAAACAATTTGCTACAAACAATTTGCTACAAACAATTTGCTGCAAACAAAATTGCTGCAAACAATTTGCTGCAAACAAAATTGGTGCAAAAAAATTTGCTGCAAACAATTTGCTACAAAACAGTTTGCTACAAACAATTTGCTACAAACAAATTTGCTGCAAAAACAATTTGCTGCAAACAATTTGCTGCAAACAATTTGCTACAAACAAAATTGCTGCAAACAATTTGCTGCAAACAATTTGAATTTGCTGCAAACAAAAAATTGCTGCAAACAATTTGCTACAAACAAATTTGCTGCAAACAATTTTGCTGCAAACAATTTGCTACAAACAATTTGCTGCAAACAATTTGCTGCAAACAATTTGCTGCAAACAATTTGCTACAAACAATTTGCTGCAAACAAATTTGCTACAAACAAATTTGCTACAAACAATTTGCTGCAAACAATTTGCTGCAAACAATTTGCTACAAACAATTTGCTGCGCAAACAAATTTGCTGCAAACAAATTTGCTGCAAACAATTTGCTGCAAACAATTTGCTGCAAACAATTTGCTGCAAACAATTGGCTACAAACAATTTGCTGCAAACAAATTTTGCAAAACAATTTGCTGCAAACAAATTTGCTACAAACAATTTGTTGCAAACAATTTGCTGCAAACAAATTTGCTGCAAACAAATTTGCTGCAAACAATTTGCTACAAACAATTTGCTACAAACAAATTTGCTGCAAAACAAATTTGCTGCAAACAATTTGCTGCAAACAAAATTGCTGCAAACAATTTGCTGCAAACAAAGTTGCTGCAAACAATTTGCTGCAAACAATTTGCTGCAAACAATTTGCTACAAACAATTTGCTACAAACAATTTGCTGCAAACAAATTGCTGCAAACAAATTTGCTGCAAACAATTTGTAGCAAACAATTTGCTGCAAACAAATTTGCTGCAAACAAATTTGCTGCAAACAATTTGCTGCAAACAATTTGCTACAAACAATTTGCTGCAAACAAATTGCTGCAAACAAATTTGCTACAAACAATTTGCTACAAACAATTTGCTGCAAACAAATTTGCTGCAAACAATTTGCTGCAAACAATTTGCTACAAACCATTTGCTGCAAACAAAATTGCTGCAAACAATTGAATTTGCTGCAAACAAATTTGCTGCAAACAATTTGCTGCAAACAAATTTGCTGCAAACAATTTGCTGCAAAACAATTTGCTACAAAACAATTTGCTGCAAACAAATTTGCTGCAAACAATTTGCTGCAAACAAATTTGCTGCAAACAATTTGCTGAAAACAAATTTGCTGCAAACAATTTGCTGCAAACAATTTGCTGCAAACAATTTGCTACAAAGAAATTTGCTGCTAACAATGTTACAAACAATTTGCTGCAAACAAATTGCTGCAAACAAATTTGCTACAAACAATTTGCTACAAACAATTTGCTGCAAACAACTTGCTGCAAACAAATTTGCTGCAAACAATTTGGTTACAAACAAATTTGCTACAAAAAATTTGCTGCAAACAAATTTGCTGCAAACCAATTTGCTGCAAACAAATTGCTGCAAACAATTTGCTACAAACCATTTGCTGCAAACAATTTGCTACAAACAATTTGCTGCAAACAAATTTGCTGCAAACAAAATTGCTGCAAACAATTTGCTACAAACAGTTTGCTACAAACAATTTGCTACAAACAATTTGCTGCAAACAATTTTGCTGCAAACAATTTGCTGCAAACAATTTTGCTACAAACAGTTTGCTACAAACAATTTGCTGCAAACAATTTGCTGCAAACAAATTTGCCGCAAACAATTTGCTGCAAGCAATTTGATACAAACCATTTGCTGCAAAACAAAATTGCTGCAAACAATTTGATGCAAACAAATTTGCTGCAAACAATTTGCTGCAAACAAAGTTGCTGCAAACAAATTTGCTGCAAACAATTTGCTGCAAACAAATTTGCTACAAACAATTTGCTGCAAACAATTTTGCTGCAAACAATTTGCTGCAAACAAATTGGCTGCAAACAATTTGCTGCAAACAATTTGCTGCAAACAATTTGCTGCAAACAAATTTGCTGCAAACAATTTGCTGCAAACAATTTGATACAAACCATTTGCTGCAAAACAAAATTGCTGCAAACAAATTTTTGCTGCAAACAATTTGCTGCAAACAATTTGCTGCAAACAAATTTGCTGCAAACAATTTGCTGCAAACAATTTGCTACAAACCATTTGCTGCAAACAAATTGCTGCAAACAATTGAATTTGCTGCAAACAAATTGCTGCAAACAATTTGCTGCAAAAAAATTTGCTACAAACAATTTGCTACAAAGCAATTTGCTACAAACAATTTGCTGCAAACAATTTGCTGCAAACAATTTGCTGCAAACAAAATTTGCTGCAAACAATTTTGAAAACAAATTTGCTGCAAAACAATTTGCTAAAACAATTTGCTACAAAAACAATTTGCTGCAAACAATTTGCTTGCAAACAATTTGCTTACAAACAATTTGCTACAAACAATTTGCTACAAACAAATTGCTGCAAACAATTTGCCACAAACAATTTGCTTACAAACAATTTGCTGCAAACAAATTTGCTGCAAACAATTTGCTGCAAACAATTTGCTACAAACAAAATTGCTGCAAACAATTTGCTACAAACAATTTGCTGCAAACAAATTTGCTGCAAACAATTTGCTGCATACAATTTGCTACAAACCATTTGCTGCAAACAATTTTGCTACAAACAATTTGCTTACAAACAATTTGCTGCAAACAAATTGCTGCAAACAATTTGCTGCAAACAATTTGCTGCAAACAATTTGGCTACAAACAATTTGCTGCAAACAATTTTTATGCAAAACAATTTGCTGCAAACAATTTTGCTGCAAACAATTTGCTACAAACAAATTTGCTGCAAACAAATTTGCTACAAACAATTTGCTACAAACAATTTGCTGCAAACAAATTTGCTGCAAACAAATTTGCTGCAAACAAAATTGCTGCAAACAATTTGCTACAAACAATTTGCTACAAACAAATTTGCTGCAAACAATTTGCTGCTAACCATTTTGCTGCAAACAATTTGCTACTAACAATTTTGCTGCAAACAATTTGCTGCAAACAATTTGCTAGAAACAATTTCCTACAAACAAATTTGCTGCAAACAAATTTGCTGCAAACAATTTGCTACAAACAATTTTCTACAAACAATTTGCTGCAAACAAATTTTCTACAAACAAATTGCTGCAAACAAATTTTCTACAAACAAATTTGCTGCAAACAAATTCACTGCAAACAATTTGCTGCAAATAAATTTGATGCAAACAATTTGCTGCAAACAAATTTTCTGCAAACAATTTGCTGCAAGCAATTGGCTGCAAACCATTTGCCGCAAACAAAATTGCTGCACACAATTTGCTACAAACAGTTTGCTACAAACAATGTGCTACAAACAATTGGCTGCTAACAATTTTGCTGCAAACAATTTGCTGCTAACAATTTTGCTGCAAACAATTTGCTGCAAACAATTTGCTAGAAACAGTGTGCTACAAACAATGTGCTTCAAACAATGTGCAGCAAACAAATTTGCTGCAAACAATTTGCTACAAATAATTTGCTACAAACAATTTCCTACAAACAAATTTGCTGCAAACAGATTTGCTACAAACAATTTGCTACAAACAATTTTCTACAAACAATTTGCTGCAAACAAATTTTCTACAAACAATTTGCTACAAACATCTAGGTGCAAACAATTTTGCTGCATACAATTTGCTGCATACAAATTAGCTGCAAACAAATTCACTGCAAACAATTTGCTGCAAATAAATTTGATGCAAACAATTTGCTTCAAAAAATTTGCTGCAAACAAATTTGCTGCAAACAAATTTGCTACAAACAAATTTGCTACAAACAGTTTGCTGCAAAAAAATTTGCTGCAAACAATTGCAAATTGCAGCAGATCGAAGATTTTGTTCGGTGTACGAAATCACACAAAAATAGACTTCTTCAGCAAACAATTTGAAGCAAGTCGATTGCAAACAATTTCCTACAAACATTTAGTTGCAAACCAAATTGCTGGAAACAATTTGCTGCTAACAATTTTGCTGCAAACAATATGCTGCAAACAATTTGCTAGAAACAGTTTGCTACAAACAATGTGCTTCAAACAATGTGCAGCAAACAAATTTGCTGCAAACAATTTGCTACAAATAATTTGCTACAAACAATTTCCTACAAACAAATTTGCTACAAACAGTTTGCTACAAACAATGTGCTACAAACAATTTTCTGCTAACAATTTTGCTGCAAACAATTTGCTGCAAACAAAATTGCTGCAAACAATTTGCTACAAACAGTTTGCTGCAAACAATGTGCTACAAACAATTTGCTGCTAACAATTTTGCTGCAAACAATTTGCTACAAACCATTTGCTGCAAACAAAATTGCTGCATAAAATTTGCTACAAACAGTTTGCTACAAACCATTTGCTGCAAACAATTTGCTACAAACAATTTGCTGCAAACAAATTTTCTGCAAACAATTTGCTGCAAGCAATTTGCTACAAACCATTTGCCGCAAACAAAATTGCTGCACACAATTTGCTACAAACAGTTTGCTACAAACAATGTGCTACAAACAATTTGCTGCTAACAATTTTGCTGCAAACAATTTGCTGCAAACAATTTGCTAGAAACAGTTTGCTACAAACAATGTGCTTCAAACAATTTGCTGCAAACAAATTTGCTGCAAACAATTTGCTACAAACAATTTGCTACAAACAATTTGCTGCAAACAAATTTTCTACAAACAAATTGCTACAAACATCTAGGTGCAAACAATTTTGCTGCAAACAATTTGCTGCAAACAAATTAGCTGCAAACAAATTCACTGCAAACAATTTGCTGCAAATAAATTTGATGCAAACAATTTGCTTCAAAAAATTTGCTGCAAACAAATTTGCTGCAAACAAATTTGCTGCAAACAAATTTGCTACAAACATTTAGCTGCAAACAAAATTGCTGCAAACAATTGAAATTGCAGCAGATCGAAGATTTTGTTCGGTGTACGAAATCACACAAAAATAGACTTCTTCAGCAAACAATTTGAAGCAAGTCGATTGCAAACAATTTCCTACAAACATTTAGTTGCAAACCAAATTGCTGGAAACAATTTGCTGCAAACAATTTGCTAGAAACAGTTTGCTACAAACAATGTGCTTCAAACAATTTGCAGCAAACAAATTTTCTACAAATAAATTGCTACAAACATCTAGGTGCAAACAATTTTGCTGCAAACAAATTGCTGCAAACAAATTTTCTACAAACAATTTGCTACAAACAATTTGCTGCAAACAAATTTGCTGCAAACAATTTGCTGCAAACAATTTGCAACAAACAATTTGCTGCAAACAATGTGCTACAAACAATTTGCTGCAAACAAATTTGCTGCAAACAATTTGCTACAAACAATTTGCCACAAACAATATGCTGCAAACAATGTGCTACAAACAATTTGCTGCAAACAAATTTGCTGAAACAATTTGCTGCAAACAATTTGCTGCAAACAAATTTACTGCAAACAATTTGCTGCAAACAAATTTTCTGCAAACAATTTGCTGCAAGCAATTTGCTACAAACCATTTGCCGCAAACAAAATTGCTGCACACAATTTGCTACAAACAGTTTGCTACAAACAATGTGCTACAAACAATTTGCTGCTAACAATTTTTGCTGCAAACAATTTGCTGCAAACAATTTGCTAGAAACAGTTTGCTACAAACAATGTGTTTCAAACAATTTTCAGCCAACAAATTTGCTGCAAACAATTTGCTACAAATAATTTGCTACAAACAATTTCCTACAAACAATTTGCTGCAAACGAATTTTCTACAACCAAATTGCTACAAACATCTAGGTGCAAACAATTTTGCTGCATACAATTTGCTGCATACAAATTAGCTGCAAACAAATTCACTGCAAACAATTTGCTGCAAATAAATTTGATGCAAACAATTTGCTTCAAAAAATTTACTGCAAACAAAATTGCTACACACAATTTGCTACAAACAGTTTGCTACAAACAATGTGCTACAAACAATTGGCTGCTAACAATTTTGCTGCAAACAATTTGCTGCTAACAATTTTGCTGCAAACAATTTGCTGCAAACAATTTGCTAGAAACAGTTTGCTACAAACAATGTGCTTCAAACAATGTGCAGCAAACAAATTTGCTGCAAACAATTTGCTACAAACAATTTTCTACAAACAATTTGCTGCAAACAAATTTTCTACAAACAAATTGCTACAAACATCTAGGTGCAAACAATTTTGCTGCATACAATTTGCTGCATACAAATTAGCTGCAAACAAATTCACTGCAAACAATTTGCTGCAAACAAATTTGCTGCAAACAATTTGCTACAAACAGTTTGCTACAAACAATGTGCTACAAACAATTGGCTGCTAACAATTTTGCTGCAAACAATTTGCTGCTAACAATTTTGCTGCAAACAATTTGCTGCAAACAATTTGCTAGAAACAGTTTGCTACAAACAATGTGCTTCAAACAATGTGCAGCAAACAAATTTGCTGCAAACAATTTGCTACAAACAATTTGCTACAAACAATTTTGCTGCAAACAAATTTGCTGCAAACAATTTGCTACAAACAATTTTCTACAAACAATTTGCTGCAAACAAATTTGCTACAAACAAATTGCTACAAACATCTAGGTGCAAACAATTTTGCTGCATACAATTTGCTGCAAACAAATTAGCTGCAAACAAATTCACTGCAAACAATTTGCTGCAAATAAATTTGATGCAAACAATTTGATTCAAAAAATTTGCTGCAAACAAATTTGCTGCAAACAAATTTGCTGCAAACAATTTGCTACAAATAATTTGCTACAAACAATTTCCTACAAACAAATTTGCTGCAAACAAGTTTGCTGCAAACAAATTTGCTTCAAACAATTTGCTACAAACAATTTTCTACAAACAATTTGCTGCAAACAATTTTCTACAAACAAATTGCTACAAACATCTAGGTGCAAACAATTTTGCTGCAAACAATTTGCTGCAAACAAATTAGCTGCAAACAAATTCACTGCAAACAATTTGCTGCAAATAAATTTGATGCAAACAATTTGCTAGAAACAGTTTGCTACAAACAATGTGTTTCAAACAATTTTCAGCAAACAAATTTGCTGCAAACAATTTGCTACAAATAATTTGCTACAAACAATTTCCTACAAACAAATTTGCTGCAAACAAATTTGCTGCAAACAAATTTGCTTCAAACAATTTGCTACAAACAATTTTCTACAAACAATTTGCTGCAAACGAATTTTCTACAACCAAATTGCTACAAACATCTATGTGCAAACAATTTTGCTGCATACAATTTGCTGCATACAAATTAGCTGCAAACAAATTCACTGCAAACAATTTGCTGCAAATAAATTTGATGCAAACAATTTGCTTCAAAAAATTTACTGCAAACAAAATTGCTGCACACAATTTGCTACAAACAGTTTGCTACAAACAATGTGCTACAAACAATTGGCTGCTAACAATTTTGCTGCAAACAATTTGCTGCTAACAATTTTGCTGCAAACAATTTGCTGCAAACAATTTGCTAGAAACAGTTTGCTACAAACAATGTGCTTCAAACAATGTGCAGCAAACAAATTTGCTGCAAACAATTTGCTACAAATAATTTGCTACAAACAATTTCCTACAAACAAATTTGCTGCAAACAAATTTGCTGCAAACAATTTGCTACAAACAATTTTCTACAAACAATTTGCTGCAAACAAATTTTCTACAAACAAATTGCTACAAACATCTAGGTGCAAACAATTTTGCTGCATACAATTTGCTGCATACAAATTAGCTGCAAACAAATTCACTGCAAACAATTTGCTGCAAATAAATTTGATGCAAACATTTTGCTTCAAAAAATTTGCTGCAAACAAATTTGCTACAAACAGTTTGCTACAAACAATGTTCTACAAACAATTTTCTGCTAACAATTTTGCTGCAAACAATTTGCTGCAAACAAAATTGCTGCACACAATTTGCTACAAACAGTTTGCTACAAACAATGTGCTACAAACAATTTGCTGCTAACAATTTTGCTGCAAACAATTTGCTACAAACAGTTTGCTACAAACAATGTGCTACAAACAATTTGCTGCTAACAATTTTGCTGCAAACAATTTGCTACAAACCATTTGCTGCAAACAAAATTGCTGCACACAATTTGCTACAAACAGTTTGCTACAAACCATTTGCTGCAAACAATTTGCTACAAACAATTTGCTGCAAACAATTTGCTGCAAACAAATTAGCTGAAAACAATTTGCTGCAAACAAATTTTCTGCAAACAATTTGCTGCAAGCAATTTGCTACAAACCATTTGCCGCAAACAAAATTGCTGCACACAATTTGCTACAAACAGTTTGCTACAAACAATGTGCTACAAACAATTTGCTGCTAACAATTTTGCTGCAAACAATTTGCTGCAAACAATTTGCTAGAAACAGTTTGCTACAAACAATGTGTTTCAAACAATTTGCAGCAAACAAATTTGCTGCAAACAATTTGCTACAAACAATTTGCTACAAACAATTTTCTACAAACAATTTGCTGCAAACAAATTTTCTACAAACAAATTGCTACAAACATCTAGGTGCAAACAATTTTGCTGCATACAATTTGCTGCATACAAATTAGCTGCAAACAATTTCACTGCAAACAATTTGCTGCAAATAAATTTGATGCAAACAATTTTCTTCAAAAAATTTGCTGCAAACAATTTGCTAGAAACAGTTTGCTACAAACAATGTGCTTCAAACAATTTGCAGCAAACAAATTTGCTGCAAACAATTTGCCACAAATAATTTGCTAGAAACAATTTCCTACAAACAAATTTGCTGCAAACAAATTTGCTGCAAACAATTTGCTACAAACAATTTTCTACAAACAATTTGCTGCAAACAAATTTTCTACAAACAAATTGCTACAAACATCTAGGTGCAAACAATTTTGCTGCATACAATTTGCTGCATACAAATTAGCTGCAAACAAATTCACTGCAAACAATTTGCTGCAAATAAATTTGATGCAAACAATTTGCTTCAAAAAATTTGCTGCAAACAATTTGCTACAAACAAATTTGCTACAGTTTGCTGCAAAAAATTTGCTGCAAACAATTGCAAATTGCAGCAGATCGAAGATTTTGTTCGGTGTACGAAATCACACAAAAATAGACTTCCTCAGCAAACAATTTGAAGCAAGTCGATTGCAAACAATTTCCTACAAACATTTAGTTGCAAACCAAATTGCTGGAAACAATTTGCTGCAAACAATTTGCTAGAAACAGTTTGCTACAAACAATGTGCTTCAAACAATTTGCAGCAAACAAATTTTCTACAAATAAATTGCTACAAACATCTAGGTGCAAACAATTTTGCTGCAAACAAATTGCTGCAAACAAATTTTTTACAAACAATTTGCTACAAACAATTTGCTGCAAACAAATTTGCTGCAAACAATTTGGTGCAAACAATTTGCAACAAACAATTTGCTGCAAACAATGTGCTACAAACAATTTGCTGCAAACAAATTTGCTGCAAACAATTTGCTGCAAACAATTTGCTACAAACAATTTGCTGCAAACAATTTGCTACAAACAATTTGCTGCAAACAAATTTGCTGCAAATTTGCTGCAAACAATTTGCTGCAAACAATTTGCTGCAAACAAATTTACTGCAAACAATTTGCTGCAAACAAATTTGCTCCAAACAATTTGCTGCAAGCAAATTGCTACAAAGCATTTGCTGCAAACAAAATTGCTGCACACAATTTGCCACAAACAGTTTGCTACAAACAATGTGCTACAAACAATTTGCTGCAAACAATTTGCTACGAACAATTTGCTACAAAAAATTTGCTGCAAACAAATAAGCTACAAACAATTTGCTGCATACTAATTAGCTGCAACAAATTTGCTACAAACAGTTTGCTACAAACAATTTGCTGCAAACAATTTGCTACAAACAGTTTGCTACAAACAATGTGCTACAAACAATTTGCTGCAAACAAATTTGCTGCAAACAAATTTGCTGCAAGCAATTTGCTACAAACAATTTGGTGCAAACAATTTGCTACAAACAGTTTGCTACTAACAATGTGCTACAAACAATTTGCTGCAAACAAATTTGCTGCAAACAATTTGCTACAAACAATTTGCTACAAACAGTTTGCTACAAACAATGTGCTACAAACAATGTTGCTGCAAACAAATTGCTGCAAACAAATTTGCTACAAACAATTTGCTACAAACAATTTGCTGCAAACAATTTGCTTCAAGCAATTTGCTGCAAACAATTTGCTGCAAACAATTTTCTGCAAGCAATTTGCTACAAACCATATGCTGCAAACAAAATTGCTGCAAACAATTTGCTGCAAACAATTTGCGGCAAACATTTTGCTACAAACAATTTGCTACAAACAATTTGCTGAAAACAAATTTGCTGCAAACAAATTTGCTGCAAAACCATTTGCTGCAAACAAATTTGCTACAAAACCATTTGCTGCAAACAAATTTGCTGCAAACAATTTGCGGCAAACAAATTTGCTGCAAACAATTTGCTGCAAACAATTTGCTAAAAACCATTTGCTGCAAACAAAATTGCTGCAAACAAATTTGCTGCAAACAATTTGCTGCAAACAAAATTGCTGCAAACAATTTGCTGCAAACAAAGTTTGCTGCAAACAATTTGCTGCAAACAATTTGCTGCAAACAATTTGCCGCAAACAATTTGCCACAAACAATTTGCTACAAACAATTTGCTGCAAACAAATTTGCTGCAAACAATTTGCTGCAAACAAATTTGCTGCAAAACCATTTGCTGCAAACAAATTTGCTGCAAACAATTTGATGCAAACAAATTTGCTGCAAACAAATTTGCTGCAAACAAATTTGCTGCAAACAAATTTGCTGCAAACAATTTGCTACAAACCATTTGCTGCAAACAAAATTGCTGCAAACAATTTGCTACAAACAGTTTGCTACAAACAATGTGCTACAAACAATTTGCTGCTAACAATTTTGCTGCAAACAATTTGCTGCAAACAGTTTGCTACAAACAATGTGCTACAAACAATTTGCTGCAAACAATTTGCTGCAAACAATTTGCTGCAAACAATTTGCTAGAAACAGTTTGCTACAAACAATGTGTTTCAAACAATTTGCTGCAAACAAATTTGCTGCAAACAATTTGCTACAAACAATTTTCTACAAACAATTTGCTGCAAACAAATTTTCTACAAACAAATTGCTACAAACATCTAGGTGCAAACAATTTTGCTGCATACAATTTGCTGCATACAAATTAGCTGCAAACAAATTCACTGCAAACAATTTGCTGCAAATAAATTTGATGCAAACAATTTGCTTCAAAAAATTTGCTGCAAACAAATTTGCTGCAAACAAATTTGCTACAAACAGTTTGCTGCAAAAAAATTTGCTGCAAACAATTGCAAATTGCAGCAGATCGAAGATTTTGTTCGGTGTACGAAATCACACAAAAATAGACTTCTTCAGCAAACAATTTGAAGCAAGTCGATTGCAAACAATTTCCTACAAACATTTAGTTGCAAACCAAATTGCTGGAAACAATTTGCTGCAAACAATTTGCTAGAAACAGTTTGCTACAAACAATGTGCTTCAAACAATTTGCAGCAAACAAATTTTCTACAAATAAATTGCTACAAACATCTAGGTGCAAACAATTTTGCTGCAAACAATTTGCTGCAAACAATTTGCTGCAAACAATTTGCTGCAAGCAAATTGCTACAAAGCATTTGCTGCAAACAAAATTGCTGCACACAATTTGCCACAAACAGTTTGCTACAATGTGCTACAAACAATTTGCTGCAAACAATTTGCTACGAACAATTTGCTACAAAAAATTTGCTGCAAACAAATAAGCTGCAAACAATTTGCTGCATACTAATTAGCTGCAACAAATTTGCTACAAACAGTTTGCTACAAACAATTTGCTGCAAACAATTTGCTACAAACAGTTTGCTACAAACAATGAGCTACAAACAATTTGCTGCAAACAAATTTGCTGCAAACAAATTTGCTGCAAGCAATTTGCTATAAACAATTTGGTGCAAACCATTTGCTACAAACAGTTTGCTATTAACAATGTGCTACAAACAATTTGCTGCAAATAAATTTGCTGCAAACAATTTGCAACAAACAATTTCCTACAAACAGTTTGCTACAAAGAATGTGCTACAAACAATGTTGCTACAAACAGTTTGCTACAAACAGTTTGCTACAAACAATTTGCTGCATACTAATTAGCTGCAACAAATTTGCTACAAACAGTTTGCTACAAACAATTTGCTGCAAACAATTTGCTACAAACAGTTTGCTACAAACAATGAGCTACAAACAATTTGCTGCAAACAAATTTGCTGCAAACAAATTTGCTGCAAGCAATTTGCTATAAACAATTTGGTGCAAACCATTTGCTACAAACAGTTTGCTATTAACAATGTGCTACAAACAATTTGCTGCAAATAAATTTGCTGCAAACAATTTGCAACAAACAATTTCCTACAAACAGTTTGCTACAAAGAATGTGCTACAAACAATGTTGCTGCAAACAAATTGCTGCAAACAAATTTGCTACAAACAATTTGCTACAAACAATTTGCTGCAAACAATTTGCTTCAAGCAATTTGCTGCAAACAATTTGCTGCAAACAATTTGCTGCAAGCAATTTGCTACAAACCATTTGCTGCAAACAAAATTGCTGCAAACAATTTGCTGCAAACAATTTGCGGCAAACAATTTGCTGCAAGCAATTTGATACAAACCATTTGCTGCAAACAAAATTGCTGCAAACAAAATTGCTGCAAACAAAATTGCTGCAAACAATTTGATGCAAACAAAATTCCTGCAAACAATTTGCTGCAAACAAAGTTGCTGCAAACAATTTGCTGCAAACAATTTGCTGCAAACAATTTGCTGCAAACAATTAGCGGCAAACAATTTGCTACAAACAATTTGCTACAAACAATTTGCTGCAAACAAATTTGCTGCAAAACCATTTGCTGCAAACAAATTTGCTGCAACCAATTTGCTGCAAACAAATTTGCTGCAAACAAATTTGCTGCAAACAATTTGCTGCAAGCAATTTGATACAAACAAAGTTGCTGCAAACAATTTGCTGCAAGCAAATTGCTACAAACAATTTGCTGCAAACAAATTTGCTGCAAACAATTTGCTGCAAGCAATTTGATACAAACAATTTGCTACAAACAATTTGCTACAAACAATTTGCTGCAAACAAATTTGCTGTAAACAATTTGCTGCAAACAAATTTGCTGCAAAACCATTTGCTGCAAACAAATTTGCTGCAAACAATTTGCTGCAAACAAATTTGCTGCAAACAAATTTGCTGCAAACAATTTGCTGCAAGCAATTTGATACAAACCATTTGCTGCAAACAAAATTGCTGCAAACAAAATTGCTGCAAACAATTTGATGCAAACAAAATTCCTGCAAACAATTTGCTGCAAACAAAGTTGCTGCAAACAATTTGCTGCAAACAATTTGCTGCAAACAATTTGCTGCAAACAATTAGCGGCAAACAATTTGCTACAAACAATTTGCTACAAACAATTTGCTGCAAACAAATTTGCTGCAAACAAATTTGCTGCAAAACCATTTGCTGCAAAACCATTTGCTGCAAACAAATTTTTTATATATATATGGACGTTGATGTACTAACGGGACAGTACATTCAAGTGGCCCAGCAACACCAAGCAACGTGCTTGTTGGCGCGCGGAACCCTGCAAATAATGCAGCCACCTCCCGCCTAACCGACCGAGGGGCACACCGCATAACGTACGGCTAGCGATAAACGCGAATCGAATTTATAAGTTAGAACATAAAATAACTAAAAACGAAATACAATACATTTTAAATTATTAAGCTAAGATAACTAAGATCTAGACAGGTGACAGAAAAGATAAGTTCTAATTAAGGGGGTCGAAGTAGAACTACCTACAACTCGAGAAAGTTTGTTGTAGTTACTACATAGGACTCGGAAAGGATTATGAATAGCAAAGTTGGTAGAACAAGGTTGAAGAGAGAGCGGAAGAAAGTTTCTAGTTGGTCTAATCGGAACAGCAAAACTAATCTGGCTGAGTAATTCTGAAGAATCAATTTCACCATTGATTAGTTTGTGTAGAAAAATTACACCGAGCACTGTTCTACGATCAGACAAAGAAGGAAGATTAATTAGTAAAAGTCTACTACGATAGGAAGGTAAGCGTATGTTAGTATTCCAGTTGAGAGACCTTAGTGCAAAAAGAAGAAATTGTTTTTGTACAGATTCTATTCTATCCTGATGAATCCTGTATTGGGGTGACCAAATACATGATCCATATTCAAGAATAGGCCGTACCAAGGCAGTAAAAAGTGTTTTCGTTAAATAGGGATCGTTAAATTCTTTCGACCAGCGCTTTATGAAGCCCAGGACACTAAAAAGCACGATTAGTAATTGACAATACATGCCTATCGAACTTGAGCTTAGGATCCATAAGGATACCCAAATCAGTGACCGACTCAATTCTTTTAAGAGAGTTGCCATTCAGAATGTAAACGTTTTGGAAAGGGAGGCGCCTACTGAAGGACATTACGTTACACTTACTAAAGTTAAGGTTTAATAAATTAGCTTGACACCAGATTTGAAAACTACATAGATCAGATTGTAACCTGGTCCCAAGAACAGACTCAGCAGCCGAAACACAGAGCTTAACGTCGTCGGCATACATAAGCACACGAGAGTAACTGATCGCTGATGGAAGATCATTTATGAACAATATAAATAACAAGGGACCGAGATGGCTTCCTTGTGGAACACCCGAAGTTACTTGAACAGATTTGGACAAAGTGTCTTTAAAATAAACATGTTGTGTTCTAGAACTCAAGTAATTAAAAATCCAAATAGTAAAGTTATACGAAAGACCCAAAAGATTGAGCTTATGTATTAATAGGCTGTGATTAACGGAGTCGAAAGCCTTACTGAAATCTGTGTAAATGACGTCAGTTTGCAATTTTCTCACAAAGCCCTTCAATGCAAATGATGTAAATTCTAACAGGTTAGTGGTAGTGGATCTATATTTCACAAACCCATGCTGGCAGGGTGAAATCATGGATCTACAGAAATGTTGCAGTTGAGAAGTTATTAATTTCTCAAAAACCTTGGGAATAGCAGACAACTTGGAAATACCCCTGTAGTTGCAAACATCGGATTTATTTCCTTTTTTGTGAAGAGGAATTATGTAAGATGATTTCCAAACATCAGGGAAACAGCATGTTTCAACAGACAATGTAAATAGTTTATACAAGGGCTTTAAAAGGCAGTCTGCACAGTTTTTAATCACACAGCCAGGGACTCCGTCTGGACCAGGCGAAAAAACAGATTTAGTAGCCTTTAAATTACATAAGAGAGAGCTTTCGGTGATGACTGGTGTAAAATTACTATTGAAGGAATTTAAATTATAAGGATAGGGTGAGTCACAGTTATACTCGTGCTTACTGTAAGTAGTTTGAAAAAAATCGGCAAATAAGTCGGCGATAGCCTTATCCGAATTAGCAGATTCTCTTTCAAAGAGCACACTAGATGGAAGCGTTGATGATTTACGCTTCGAATTAACGAAGTTATAAAACCGTCTCGGATTCCTTCTGAACTGTTGACCACAGTCAGTAAGGTATTCCTTATAACGACGGTCATTCAAAACATAGAAATCAGATCGAGCAATTAGATATCGCGAGAAATGCAAGGAAGAGCCAGTTTCCCTGAATCTCTTATAACATTTCGACTTTCTATTTTTGAGCATTGTTAACTCACGGGTAAACCAAATAGGCTTATTAGACCTGGTTGGAACACAGAGCGGAACACAGACATCAATTAAGGAATTCAAGGTATTATAGAAGGTTGTAATTGCACTATCCATATCTCTACACATGAACAATCGGGACCAGTCAGTTTGGGATAGCAACACATTTAACTTGTTAAAGTCGGCTTTCCGAAACTGACGAGACCGTTTAGTAGATATACTACTAGTACGGGTCACCCGATCAGGTAAATCAATCAACACCTCCAGAGTCGGGTGATAAGGATCTTCAGGATTTGATAAGGGTTTTATGCGGGAAACAGAAAAACAGGAAGGGTCCAAAACAAAAATCAGATCAAGCATTCTATTTAAAGAGTTTGGAATAGCATTGATTTGAAGCAATGAAATTCCAAACAGCTCATCAAGAAAATCGTGCTGAGTCGTGGGGGTCAACACGGCAGAGTCGGGACACGAAATCCATGTAGTACCAGCAATATTAAAATCGCCAAGAACTACAAGAAAGTCACGATCAGATAACATAGATGAAACTGATTTAATAGCAGAAAAGTGTAATAAATAAAGAGAAGAGTCAGAAGAAGGAGGAATATAGGAGCAGGTAATGAAAACTCTAACGTTATTTAGGCATAACTTAATAGCAACAAATTCGATATCCACAGAGCCATCGATTGTTACTTCTTCCGAGGATAAGTTAACATCGACGGCAATAAGCACACCACCACCTCGGCGGGATGTACGATCTTTTCTATAGATATCGAATTTATTGAAAAGGATTTCTGAATCTAAAACATCGGGCCTTAACCATGTCTCAGAAAAGGCCACGACATGAAATGAAAAAGACAGACTATTTAAATACATATTACTAAGTTTACTAAGAAGACCTCTTACATTTTGATAGGCAAACGAGAGGGAGGAAGTTAGTTTTTTCCGGAATCAGAAGCCGGGACAGGATTAGACGGCAGTGCAATCGGAGTCCGATTTCTTTTCTTAGCTGTATATGCCTTTATTATTAAATGGTCCGGCCAAAATTCTTTACAACAAATTGTACTAAAATATTTGGCAGGAACACTTACTTTAAATGAAGAAATTTCCCGATGATATGAGAACTTAAATTTCTCCACCGTAATGTTAGCTTCAGATTTAGCCTGAATAAAGGCCTTGACATCATCCGATGTGGTATCAGGGGCAAGCCTAGAAACAAATAATGGTTTCTTTGGTGGAACACCTACGAGAGTCTTTTTATCGGACACTGTAATAGCTTCCGAAACAGCTCTGATAGACTCATTGATTGATTCACCAACTGCAACAGTATTGACTACTAACGAATCAGGAACAACTAAATTGCTTGATTCGCCAACAGCAACAGTATTGACAACTAATGAATCAGGAGCAATTACTTCGGGAGTGGCGACAACTTCTGTGGGTAAGATAAAGTTGTCATCACTACTAACAATTATATTTGGAGAAGGGGATGAAAAATTTATTAGAGGTGCGGACGTTGTGGGTATGTGAGGAGGGACTGAAAGTTCGTTAGGGCCAATCGACAATCTAAAATTGGCCTTTTTACGCTTTGGAGAATCATTTAAGACTTTTAGGCCTTTAAACTCCTTATCCAAAGCTGCAAAACTATCAGACAGACTTTTAAATCTGCCAAATAGATCCCCAAAGCCTCTTTTTAGTTTGTCGCATGAAGCTCATAATGTCTCTTTCGACATCCCTACAAGCTTCACAAGTCCACTTTAAGCCTGATTTAGACTCAATCAGGTCAATAATTCGGCCGTTGAGGCCTGCACATTTTTCATGTGAAACATTTTCACATAGCCAGCAGCAAACAAAACCCATCTTAACATTTGTTCGCACCTGGCAATTTGAATTATAACAGACGTACATAGTGGAGGTAATTAGTGTAAGCAATGAAATGTAATAAAATGGAATATATAGAAGCTAATAAGCACTGTTGAAATAAAAAGTTGGTTGAAAAATAAAAAGGCAAGCTAGGGTTAATGTGCAAGCTACTGATGTTTACTTACGACAATAATAAATGCACAAAAACAAATTATGCGCGGGCGCGGCGACCGAAAACAAGAAAAACGGAATAACCGGCCAACACCAAAAATAAGATAAGCGCGGTAAAACAGATGAGAGCGCGACGGGAGCGTAAATATAGAAGAGAGCACGAAGATAGCGCCGAGAGAATGTTTACACAAACAAAGTGTTAGCACAAGCAACGGCGTAAAATTACAAGAACAAATAACACAGCGACAAACAAGCGCAGAAATAAGTAAACAGAATGTTTGGCTGTGGAATTGTTGTTGCTTAGAAAACAAAATTATTAAAAATTGGCTTTAAAGTTTATTAAAACAATGTGTATCAACACAACCGATGTAGCACACAATGTAGCAAAGGAATTAAGCCAGAAGTATGATACGAATTTGAGCAATTAAGCGAGGAAAACTTGAAATGAAATAGAAGCGATGTAAAACACGTCCGTCAGCGAAAGCGAATCGAATCGATCTGATGCTGCAAACAAATTTGCTGCAAACAATTTGCTGCAAGCAATTTGATACAAACAATTTGCTACAAACAATTTGCTACAAACAATTTGCTGCAAACAAATTTGCAGTAAACAATTTGCTGCAAACAAATTTGCTGCAAAACCATTTGCTGCAAACAAATTTGCTGCAAACAATTTGCTGCAAACAAATTTGCTGCAAACAATTTGCTGCTAGCAATTTGCTACAAACCATTTGTTGCAAACAAAGTTGCTGCAAACAAAGTTGCTGCAAACAATTTGCTGAAAACAAATTTGCTGCAAACAATTTGCTGCAAACAATTTGCTGCAAGCAATTGGCTACAAACAATTTGCTACAATTAATTTCCTACAAACAAATGTGCTGCAAACAAATTTGCTGCAAACAATTTGCTGCAAACAAATTTGCTGCAAACAATTTGCTGCTAGCAATTTGCTACAAACCATTTGCTGAAAACAAAATTGCTGCAAACAATTTGAGGCAAACAATTTGCTAAAAACCATTTGCTACAAACAATTTGCTGCAAACAAATAAGCTGCAAACAATTTGCTGCAAACAAAGTTGCTGCAAACAATTTGCTACAAACAGTTTGCTACAAACAATTTGCTGCAAACAAATTGGCTGCAAACAATTTGATATAAACAATGTGCTTCAAACAATTTGCAGCAAACAAATTAGCTGCAAACAAAATTGATGCAAACAATTTGCTGCAAACAATTTGCTACAAACAGTTTGCTACAAACAATGTGCTACAAACAATTTGCTGCAAACAAATTTGCTGCAAACAATTTGCTGCAAACAATTTGCTACAAACAATTTGCTACAAACAATTTGCTGCAAACAAATTTGCTGCAAACAATTTGCTGCAAACAATTTGCTGCAAACAATTTGCTACAAACAGTTTGCTATAAACAATGTGCTACAAACAATTTGCTGAAAACAAATTTGCTGCAAACAATTTGCTGCAAACAATTTGCTGCAAACAATTTGCTGCAAACAATTTGCTGCAAACAATTTGCTGCAAACAATTTGCTGCAAACAAATTTGCTAAAACAATTTACTGCTAGCAATTTGCTACAAACCATTTGCTGAAAACAAAATTGCTGCAAACAATTTGCTGCAAACAGTTTGCTACAAACAGTTTGCTACAAGCAGTTTGCTACAAAGAATGTGCTACAAACAAAATTGCTGCAAACAATTTGATGCAAACAATTTGCTGCAAAAAATGTGCTACAAACAATTTGCTGAAAACAAATTTGCTGCAAACACTTTGCTACAAACAGTTTGCTACAAACAATTTGCTGCAAAAAAATTGCTACCAACAATTTGGTGCAAACAAATTGCTACAAACATTTAGGTGCAAACAATTTTGCTGCAAACACTTTGCTGCAAACAATGTGCTACAAACAATTTGCTGAAAACAAATTTGCTGCAAACAATTTGCTGCAAACAATTTGCTGCAAACAATTTGCTGCAAGCAATTGGCTACAAACAATTTGCTACAAACAATTTCCTACAAACAAATGTGCTGCAAACAAATTTGCTGCAAACAATTTGCTGCTAGCAATTTGCTACAAACCATTTGCTGAAAACAGAATTGCTGCAAACAATTTGCTGCAAACAATTTGCTACAAACCATTTGCTGCAAACAAAATTGCTGCAAACAATGTGCTGCAAACAAATTTGCTGCAAACAATTTGCTGCTAGCAATTTGCTACAAACCATTTGCTGCAAACAATTTGCTGCAAACAATTTGCTACAAACAATTTGCTACAAACAATTTGCTGCAAACAATTTGCTGCAAACAGTTTGCTACAAACAGTTTGCTACAAACAATGTGCTTCAAACAATTTGCAGCAAACAAATTTGCTACAAACAATTTGCTACAAATAATTTGCTACAAAGAATGTGCTACAAACAAATTTGCTGCAAACAAATTGCTACAAACATTTAGGTGCAAACAATTTTGCTGCAAACAATTTGCTGCAAACAATGTGCTACAAAAAATTTGCTGAAAACAAATTTGCTGCAAACAATTTGCTGCAAACAATTTGCTGCTAGCAATTTGCTACAAACCATTTGCTGAAAACAAAATTGCTGCAAACAATTTGCTGCAAACAGTTTGCTACAAACAGTTTGCTACAAACAATGTGCTACAAACAATTTGCTGCAAACAAATTTGCTGCAAACAATTTGATATAAACAATGTGCTTCAAACAATTTGCAGCAAACAAATTAGCTGCAAACAAAATTGATGCAAACAATTTGCTACGAACAGTTTGCTGCAAACAATTTGCTGCAAACAGTTTGCTACAAACAGTTTGCTACAAACAATGTGCTTCAAACAATTTGCTGCAAACAAATTTGCTGCAAACAATTTGCTGCAAACAATTTGCTACAAACAATTTGCTACAAACAATTTCCTACAAACAAATGTGCTGCAAACAAATTTGCTGCAAACAATTTCCTGCTAGCAATTTGCTACAAACCATTTGCTGAAAACAAAATTGCTGCAAACAATTTGCTGCAAACAGTTTGCTACAAACAGTTTGCTACAAACAATGTGCTACAAACAATTTGCTGCAAACAAATTTGCTGCAAACAATTTGCTGCAAACAATTTGCTACAAACAATTTGCTACAAACAATTTGCTACAAACAATTTGCTGCAAACAATTTGCTGCAAACAATTTGCGCAAACAGTTTGCTACAAACAGTTTGCTACAAACAATTTGCTACAGACAATTTGCTGAAAACAAATTTGCTACAAACAATTTGCAGCAAACAATTTGCAGCAAACAAATTTGCTGCAAACAATTTGCTACAAATAATTTGCTACAAACAATTTCCTACAAACAAATTTGCTACAAACAAATTTGCTGCAAACAATTTGCTACAAGCAGTTTGCTACAAAGAATGTGCTACAAACAAATTTGCTACAAACAATTTGCTGCAAACAAATTTGCTGCAAACAAATTTGTGCAAACAATTTGCTGCAAACAATTTGCTACAAACAAATTTGCTACAAACAATTTGCTGCAAACAATTTGCTGCAAACAAATTTGCTGCAAACAATTTGCTGCAAACAATTTGCAAAAATTTGATACAAACCATTTGCTGCAAACAAAATTGCTGCAAACAATTTGATGCAAACAATTTGCTGCAAACAAAGTTGCTGCAAACAATTTGCTACAAACAATTTGCTGAAAACAAAATTGCTGCAAACAATTTGCTGCAAACAAATTTGCTGCAAACAATTTGCTGCTAGCAATTTGCTACAAACCATTTGTTGCAAACAAAATTGCTGCAAACAATTTGCTACAAACAGTTTGCTACAAACAATGTGCAAACAAATTTGCTGCAAACAATTTGCTGCGAACAATTTGCTACAAACAGTTTGCTACAAACAATTTGCTGCAAACAAATTTGCTGCAAACAATTTGCTGCAAACAATTTGCTGCAAACAATTTGCTGCAAACAAATTTGCTGCAAACAATTTGCTGCAAACAATTTGCTGCTAGCAATTTGCTACAAACCATTTGCTGCAAACAATTTGCTGCAAACAATTTGCTACAAACAATTTGCTACAAACAATTTGCTGCAAACAAATGTGCTGCAAACAATTTGCTGCAAACAATTTGCTACAAACAGTTTGCTATAATTAATGTGCTTCAAACAATTTGCAGCAAACAAATTTGCTGCAAACAATTTGCTACAAATAATTTGCTACAAACAATTTCCTACAAACAAATTTTCTGCAAACAAATTTGCTGCAAACAATTTGCTACAAGCAGTTTGCTACAAAGAATGTGCTACAAACAAATTTGCTACAAACAATTTGCTGCAAACAATTTGCTGCAAACAAATTTGTTGCAAACAATTTGCTGCAAGCAATTTGATACAAACTATTTGCTGCAAACAAAATTGCTGCAAACAATTTGATGCAAACAAAATTCCTGCAAACAATTTGCTGCAAACAAAGTTGCTGCAAACAATTTGCTGCAAACAATTTGCTGCAAACAATGTGCTACAAACAATTTGCTGAAAACAACTTTGCTGAAAACAAATTTGCTGCAAACAATTTGCTGCAAACAATTTGCTGCAAACAATTTGCTACAAACAAATTTGCTAAAACAATTTGCTGCAAACCATTTGCTGCTAACACAATTGCTGCAAACACTTTGCTACAAACAGTTTGCTACAAACAATTTGCTGCAAACAAATTGTTACAAACAATTTGCTGCAAACAAATTGCTACAAACATTTAGGTGCAAACAATTTTGCTGCAAACAATTTGCTGCAAACAATGTGCTACAAAAAATTTGCTGAAAACAAATTTGCTGCAAACAATTTGCTGCAAACAATTTGCTGCTAGCAATTTGCTACAAACCATTTGCTGAAAACAAAATTGCTGCAAACAATTTGCTGCAAACAGTTTGCTACAAACAGTTTGCTACAAACAATGTGCTACAAACAATTTGCTGCAAACAAATTTGCTGCAAACAATTTGATATAAACAATGTGCTTCAAACAATTTGCTGCAAACAATTTGCTACAAACAGTTTGCTACAAACAATTTGCTGAAAATAAAATTGCTGCAAACAATTTGCTGCAAACAGTTTGCTACAAACAATGTGCTTCAAACAATTTGCTGCAAACAAATTTGCTGCAAACAATTTGCTGCAAACAATTTGCTACAAACAATTTGCTACAAACAATTTCCTACAAACAAATGTGCTGCAAACAAATTTGCTGCAAACAATTTCCTAAACAAGCTAACAATTTGCTACAAACCATTTGCTGAAAACAAAATTGCTGCAAACAATTTGCTGCAAACAATTGAACATTTGCTACAAACAGTTTGCTACAAACAATGTGCTACAAACAATTTGCTGCAAACAAATTTGCTGCAAACAATTTGCTGCAAACAATTTGCTACAAACAATTTGCTACAAACAATTTGCTACAAACAATTTGCTGCAAACAAATTTGCTGCAAACAATTTGATATAAACAATGTGCTTCAAACAATTTGCAGCAAACAAATTAGCTGCAAACAAAATTGATGCAAACAATTTGCTGCAAACAATTTGCTGCAAACAATTTGCTACAAACAATTTGCTACAAACAATGTGCTACAAACAATTTGCTGCAAACAAATTTGCTGCAAACAATTTGCTGCAAACAATTGGCTACAAACAATTTGCTACAAACAATTTGCTGCAAAAAAATTTGCTGCAAACAATTTGCTACAAACATTTTGCTATAAACAATGTGCTTCAAACAATTTGCAGCAAACAAATTAGCTGCAAACAAAATTGCTGCAAACAATTTGCTGCAAACAATTTGCTACAAACAGTTTGCTACAAACAATTTGCTACAGACAATTTGCTGAAAACAAATTTGCTACAAACAATTTGCAGCAAACAAATTTGCTGCAAACAAAATTGATGCAAACAATTTGCTACAAACAATTTGCTGAAAACAAATTTGCTGCAAACAATTTGCTGCAAACAAATTTGCTGCAAACAATTTGCTACAAGCAGTTTGCTACAAAGAATGTGCTACAAACAAATTTGCTACAAACAATTTGCTGCAAACAATTTGCTGCAAACAAAGTTGCTGCAAACAATTTGCTACAAACAATTTGCTGAAAACAAATTTGCTGCAATCAATTTGCTGCAAACAAATTTGCTGCAAACAATTTGCTACAAACAGTTTGCTACAAACAATTTGCTGCAAACAAATTTGCTGCAAACAATTTGCTGCAAACAATTTGCTGCAAACAATTTGCTGCAAACAATTTGCTGCAAACAAATTTGCTGCAAACAATTTGCTGCAAACAATTTGCTGCAAACAAATTTGCTGCAAACAATTTGCTGCAAACAAATTTGCTGCAAACAATTTGCTTCAAACAAAATTGCTGCAAACAATTTGCTACAAACAGTTTGCTACAAACAATTTGCTGCAAACAAATTTGCTGCAAACAATTTGCTATAAACAATTTGCTGCAAACAATTTGCTACAAACAATGTGCTTCAAACAATTTGCAGCAAACAAATTAGCTGCAAACAAAATTGATGCAAACAATTTGCTGCAAACAATTTGCTACAAACAGTTTGCTACAAACAATGTGCTACAAACAATTTGCTGCAAACAAATTTGCTGCAAACAATTTGCTGCAAACAATTTGCTACAAACAATTTGCTACAAACAATTTGCTGCAAACAAATTTGCTGCAAACAATTTGCTGCAAACAATTTGCTACAAACAGTTTGCTATAAACAATGCGCTTCAAACAATTTGCAGCAAACAAATTAGCTGCAAACAAAATTGCTGCAAACAATTTGCTGCAAACAATTTGCTACAAACAGTTTGCTACAAACAATTTGCTTCAGACAATTTGCTGAAAACAAATTTGCTACAAACAATTTGCTACAAGCAGTTTGCTACAAACAATTTGCTGCAAACAATTTGCTACAAACAAATTTGCTACAAATAATTTGCTACAATTAATTTCCTACAAACAAATTTGCTACAAACAAATTTGCTGCAAACAATTTGCTACAAGCAGTTTGCTACAAAGAATGTGCTACAAACAAATTTGCTACAAACAATTTGCTGCAAACAATTTGCTGCAAACAAATTTGTTGCAAACAATTTGCTACAAACAAATTTGCTACAAACAATTTGCTGCAAACAATTTGCTGCAAACAAATTTGCTGCAAACAATTTGATATAAACAATATGCTTCAAACAATTTGCAGCAAACAAATTAGCTGCAAACAAAATTGATGCAAACAATTTGCTGCAAACAATTTGCTACAAACAGTTTGCTACAAACAATGTGCTACAAACAATTTGCTGCAAACAAATTTGTTGCAAACAATTTGCTACAAACAAATTTGCTACAAATAATTTGCTACAAACAATTTCCTACAAACAAATTTGCTACAAACAAATTTGCTGCAAACAATTTGCTACAAGCAGTTTGCTACAAAGAATGTGCTACAAACAAATTTGCTACAAACAATTTGCTGCAAACAATTTGCTGCAAACAAATTTGTTGCAAACAATTTGCTACAAACAAATTTGCTACAAACAATTTGCTGCAAACAATTTGCTGCAAACAAATTTGTTGCAAACAATTTGCTGCAAACAATTGGCTGCAAACAAATTTGCTGCAAACAATTTGCTGCAAACAAATAAGCTGCAAACAATTTGCTGCAAACAAATTTGCTGCAAACAATTTGCTGCAAACAAAATTGCTGCAAACAATTTGCTACAAACAGTTTGCTACAAACAATTTGCTGCAAACAAATTTGCTGCAAACAATTTGCTATAAACAATGTGCTTCAAACAATTTGCAGCACACAAATTAGCTGCAAACAAAATTGCTGCAAACAATTTGCTGCAAACAATTTGCTACAAACAGTTTGCTACAAACAATGTGCTACAAACAATTTGCTGCAAACAAATTTGCTGCAAACAATTTGCTGCAAACAATTTGCTACAAACAATTTGCTACAAACAATTTGCTGCAAACAAATTTGCTGCAAACAATTTGCTACAAACAATTTGCTACAAACAATTTGCTGCAAACAAATTTGCTGCAAACAATTTGCTATAAACAATGTGCTTCAAACAATTTGCAGCAAACAAATTAGCTGCAAACAAAATTGCTGCAAACAATTTGCTGCAAACAATTTGCTACAAACAATTTGCTACAAACAATTTGCTGCAAACAAATTTGCTGCAAACAATTTGATATAAACAATGTGCTTCAAACAAATTTGCAGCAAACAAATTAGCTGCAAACAATTTGCTGCAAACAAAATTGCTGCAAACAATTTGCTACAAACAGTTTGCTACGAACAATGTGCTACACACAATGTGCTACAAACAATTTGCTGCAAACAAATTTGCTGCAAACAATTTGCTGCAAACAATTTGCTACAAACAATTTGCTACAAACAATTTGCTGCAAACAAATTTGCTGCAAACAATTTGCTGCAAACAATTTGCTACAAACAGTTTGCTATAAACAATTTGCAGCAAACAAATTAGCTGCAAACAAAATTGCTGCAAACAATTTGCTGCAAACAATTTGCTACAAACAGTTTGCTACAAACAATGTGCTACAAACAATTTGCTGCAAACAAATTTTCTACAAACAGTTTGCTATAAACAATGTGTTTCAAACAATTTGCAGCAAACAAATTAGCTGCAAACAAAATTGCTGCAAACAATTTGCTACAAACAATTTGCTACAAACAATTTGCTGAAAACAAATTTGCTGCAAACAATTTGCTGCAAACAATTTGCTACAAACAAATTTGCTGCTAGCAATTTGCTACAAACCATTTGCTGCCAACAAAATTGCTGCAAACAATTTGCTACAAACCATTTGCTGAAAACAAAATTGCTGCAAACAATTTGCTGCATACAATTTGCTACAAACAATTTGCTGCAAACAATTTGCTGCAAACAATTTGCTGCAAACAATTTGCTGCAAACAATTTCCTACAAACAAATTTGCTGCAAACAATTTGCTACAAATAATTTGCTGCAAACAAATTTGCTGCAAACAATTTGCTACAAATAATTTGCTACAAACAATTTCCTACAAACAAATTTGCTGCAAACAAATTTGCTGCAAACAATTTGCTACAAGCAGTTTGCTACAAA
The DNA here is from genome assembly GCA_018151165.1 of Drosophila arawakana. Taxonomy (NCBI): domain Eukaryota; kingdom Metazoa; phylum Arthropoda; class Insecta; order Diptera; family Drosophilidae; genus Drosophila; species Drosophila arawakana. The sequence goes on along the minus strand of JAECWX010000080.1, from coordinate 50,977 downwards.
GAATGTGCTACAAACAAATTTGCTACAAACAATTTGCAGCAAACAAAGTTGCTGCAAACAATTTGCTACAAATAATTTGCTACAAACAATTTCCTACAAACAAATTTGCTGCAAACAAATTTGCTGCAAACAATTTGCAGCAAACAAATTTGCTGCAAACAATTTGCTACAAATAATTTGCTACAAACAATTTCCTTCAAACAAATTAGCTGCAAACAAAATTGCTGCAAACAATTTGCTGCAAACAATTTGCTACAAACAGTTTGCTACAAACAATTTGCTACAGACAATTTGCTGAAAACAAATTTGCTACAAACAATTTGCAGCAAACAAATTTGCTGCAAACAATTTGCTACAAATAATTTGCTACAAACAATTTCCTACAAACAAATTTGCTACAAACAAATTTGCTGCAAACAATTTGCTACAAGCAGTTTGCTACAAAGAATGTGCTACAAACAAATTTGCTACAAACAATTTGCTGCAAACAATTTGCTGCAAACAAATTTGTTGCAAACAATTTGCTACAAACAAATTTGCTACAAACAATTTGCTGCAAACAATTTGCTGCAAACAAATTTGCTGCAAACAATTTGATATAAACAATGTGCTTCAAACAATTTGCAGCAAACAAATTAGCTGCAAACAAAATTGATGCAAACAATTTGCTGCAAACAATTTGCTAAAAACAGTTTGCTACAAACAATGTGCTTCAAACAATTTGCTGCAAACAAATTTGCTGCAAACAATTTGCTGCAAACAATTTGCTGCAAACAATTTGCTACAAACAATTTGCTACAAACAATTTGCTGCAAACAAATTTGCTACAAACAATTTGCTGCAAACAATTTGCTGCAAACAAATTTGTTGCAAACAATTTGCTACAAACAAATTTGCTACAAACAATTTGCTGCAAACAATTTGCTGCAAACAAATTTGTTGCAAACAATTTGCTGCAAGCAATTTGATACAAACCATTTGCTGCAAACAAATTTGCTGCAAACAATTTGCTGCAAACAATTTGCTGCAAACAAATTTGCTGCAAACAATTTGCTGCAAACAAATAAGCTGCAAACAATTTGCTGCAAACAAATTTGCTGCAAACAATTTGCTGCAAACAAAATTGCTGCAAACAATTTGCTGCAAACAATTTGCTATAAACAATGTGCTTCAAACAATTTGCAGCACACAAATTAGCTGCAAACAAAATTGCTGCAAACAAATTTGCTACAAACAATTTGCTGCAAACAATTTGCTGCAAACAAATTTGTTGCAAACAATTTGCTACAAACAAATTTGCTACAAACAATTTGCTGCAAACAATTTGCTGCAAACAAATTTGTTGCAAACAATTTGCAGCAAACAAATTTGCTGCAAACAATTTGCTACAAATAATTTGCTACAAACAATTTCCTACAAACAAATTTGCTACAAACAAATTTGCTGCAAACAATTTGCTACAAGCAGTTTGCTACAAAGAATGTGCTACAAACAAATTTGCTACAAACAATTTGCTGCAAACAATTTGCTGCAAACAAATTTGTTGCAAACAATTTGCTACAAACAAATTTGCTACAAACAATTTGCTGCAAACAATTTGCTGCAAACAAATTTGCTGCAAACAATTTGATAAACAAATAAACAATGTGCTTCAAACAATTTGCAGCAAACAAATTAGCTGCAAACAAAATTGATGCAAACAATTTGCTGCAAACAAATTTGCTGCAAACAATTTGCTACAAACAGTTTGCTACAAACAATGTGCTACAAACAATTTGCTGCAAACAAATTTGCTGCAAACAATTTGCTGCAAACAATTTGCTACAAACAATTTGCTACAAACAATTTGCTGCAAACAAATTTGCTGCAAACAATTTGCTACAAACAATTTGCTACAAACAATTTGCTGCAAACAAATTTGCTGCAAACAATTTGCTATAAACAATGTGCTTCAAACAATTTGCAGCAAACAAATTAGCTGCAAACAAAATTGCTGCAAACAATTTGCTGCAAACAATTTGCTACAAACAATTTGCTACAAACAATTTGCTGCAAACAAATTTGCTGCAAACAATTTGATATAAACAATGTGCTTCAAACAATTTGCAGCAAACAAATTAGCTGCAAACAAAATTGATGCAAACAATTTGCTGCAAACAATTTGCTACAAACAGTTTGCTACAAACCATGTGCTACACACAATGTGCTACAAACAATTTGCTGCAAACAAATTTGCTGCAAACAATTTGCTGCAAACAATTTGCTACAAACAATTTGCTACAAACAATTTGCTGCAAACAAATTTGCTGCAAACAATTTGCTGCAAACAATTTGCTACAAACAGTTTGCTATAAACAATTTGCTGCAAACAATTTAGCAAACAAATTAGCTGCAAACAAAATTGCTGCAAACAATTTGCTGCAAACAATTTGCTACAAACAGTTTGCTACAAACAATTTGCTGCAAACAAATTTTCTACAAACAGTTTGCTATAAACAATGTGCTTCAAACAATTTGCAGCAAACAAATTAGCTGCAAACAAAATTGCTGCAAACAATTTGCTACAAACAATTTGCTACAAACAATTTGCTGAAAACAAATTTGCTGCAAACAATTTGCTGCAAACAATTTGCTACAAACAAATTTGCTGCTAGCAATTTGCTACAAACCATTTCCTGCCAACAAAATTGCTGCAAACAATTTGCTACAAACCATTTGCTGAAAACAAAATTGCTGCAAACAATTTGCTGCAATCAATTTGCTACAAACAATTTGCTGCAAACAATTTGCTGCAAACAATTTGCAAACAATTTGCTGCAAACAATTTGCTACAAACAAATTTGCTGCAAACAATTTGCTGCAAACAATTTGCTACAAACAATTTGCTGCAAACAAATTTGCTGCAAACAATTTCCTACAAACAAATTTGCTGCAAACAAATTTGCTGCAAACAATTTGCTACAAGCAGTTTGCTACAAAGAATGTGCTACAAACAAATTTGCTACAAACAATTTGCAGCAAACAAATTTGCTGCAAACAATTTGCTACAAATAATTTGCTACAAACAATTTCCTACAAACAAATTTGCTACAAACAAATTTTCTGCAAACAATTTGCTACAAGCAGTTTGCTACAAAGAATGTGCTACAAACAAATTTGCTACAAACAATTTGCTGCAAACAATTTGCTGCAAACAAATTTGTTGCAAACAATTTGCTACAAACAAATTTGCTACAAACAATTTGCTGCAAACAATTTGCTGCAAACAAATTTGCTGCAAACAATTTGATATAAACAATGTGCTTCAAACAATTTGCAGCAAACAAATTAGCTGCAAACAAAATTGATGCAAACAATTTGCTGCAAACAATTTGCTACAAACAGTTTGCTACAAACAATGTGCTACAAACAATTTGCTGCAAACAAATTTGCTGCAAACAATTTGCTGCAAACAATTTGCTACAAACAATTTGCTACAAACAATTTGCTACAAACAATTTGCTGCAAACAAATTTGCTACAAACAATTTGCTGCAAACAATTTGCTGCAAACAAATTTGTTGCAAACAATTTGCTACAAACAAATTTGCTACAAACAATTTGCTGCAAACAATTTGCTGCAAACAATTTTGCTGCAAACAATTTGCTACAAACAATTTGCTACAAACCATTTGCTGCAAACAAATTTGCTGCAAACAATTTGCTGCAAACAATTTGCTGCAAACAAATTTGCTGCAAACAATTTGCTGCAAACAAATAAGCTGCAAACAATTTGCTGCAAACAACTTTGCTGCAAACAATTTGCTGCAAACAAAATTGCTGCAAACAATTTGCTACAAACAGTTTGCTACAAACAATTTGCTGCAAACAAATTTGCTGCAAACAATTTGCTATAAACAATGTGCTTCAAACAATTTGCAGCACACAAATTAGCTGCAAACAAAATTGCTGCAAACAATTTGCTGCAAACAATTTGCTACAAACAGTTTGCTACAAACAATGTGCTACAAACAATTTGCTGCAAACAAATTTGCTGCAAACAATTTGCTGCAAACAATTTGCTACAAACAATTTGCTGCAAACAAATTTGCTGCAAACAATTTGCTACAAACAATTTGCTACAAACAATTTGCTGCAAACAAATTTGCTGCAAACAATTTGCTATAAACAATTTGCTACAAACAATTTGCTGCAAACAATTTGCTGCAAACAAATTTGCTGCAAACAAAATTGCTGCAAACAATTTGCTGCAAACAATTTGCTACAAACAATTTGCTACAAACAATTTGCTGCAAACAAATTTGCTGCAAACAATTTGATATAAACAATGTGCTTCAAACAATTTGCAGCAAACAAATTAGCTGCAAACAAAATTGTTGCAAACAATTTGCTGCAAACAATTTGCTGCAAACAATTTGCTGCAAACAATTTGCTACAAACAGTTTGCTACAAACAATGTGCTACAAACAATTTGCTGCAAACAAATTTGCTGCAAACAATTTGCTGCAAACAATTTGCTACAAACAATTTGCTACAAACAATTTGCTGCAAACAAATTTGCTGCAAACAATTTGCTACAAACAATTTGCTACAAACAATTTGCAATTTGCTGCAAACAAATTTGCTGCAAACAATTTGCTATAAACAATGTGCTTCAAACAATTTGCAGCAAACAATTTGCTGCAAACAAATTTGCTGCAAACAATTTGCTGCAAACAATTTGCTACAAACAATTTGCTACAAACAATTTGCTGCAAACAAATTTGCTGCAAACAATTTGATATAAACAATGTGCTTCAAACAATTTGCAGCAAACAAATTAGCTGCAAACAAAATTGATGCAAACAATTTGCTGCAAACAATTTGCTACAAACAGTTTGCTACAAACAATGAGCTACAAACAATGTGCTACAAACAATTTGCTGCAAACAAATTTGCTGCAAACAATTTGCTGCAAACAATTTGCTGCAAACAATTTGCTACAAACAATTTGCTACAAACAATTTGCTGCAAACAAATTTGCTGCAAACAATTTGCTGCAAACAATTTGCTACAAACAGTTTGCTATAAACAATTTGCAGCAAACAAATTTGCTGCAAACAAAATTGCTGCAAACAATTTGCTGCAAACAATTTGCTACAAACAGTTTGCTACAAACAATTGTGCAAAAACAAACAATTTGCTGCAAACAAATTTTCTACAAACAGTTTGCTATAAACAATGTGCTTCAAACAATTTGCAGCAAACAAATTAGCTGCAAACAAAATTGCTGCAAACAATTTGCTACAAACAATTTGCTACAAACAATTTGCTGAAAACAAATTTGCTGCAAACAATTTGCTGCAAACAATTTGCTACAAACAAATTTGCTGCAAACAATTTGCTACAAACCATTTGCTACCTGCCAACAAAATTGCTGCAAACAATTTGCTACAAACCATTTGCTGAAAACAAAATTGCTGCAAACAATTTGCTGCAATCAATTTGCTACAAACAATTTGCTGCAAACAATTTGCTGCAAACAATTTGCTGCAAACAATTTGCTACAAACCATTTGCTGCAAACAAAATTGCTGCAAATAATTTGCTGCAAACAATTTGCTGCAAACAATTTCCTACAAACAAATTTGCTGCAAACAATTTGCTACAAACAATTTGCTGCAAACAATGTGCTGCAAACAAATTTGCTGCAAACAATTTGCTGCAAACAATTTGCTACAAACAATTTGCTGCAAACAATTTGCTACAAACAAATTTGCTGCAAACAATTTGCTACAAACAATTTGCTGCAAACAAATTTGCTGCAAACAATTTGCTACAAATAATTTGCTACAAACAATTTGCTACAAACAAACAATTTGCTGCAAACAAATTTGCTGCAAACAATTTGCTACAAACAGTTTGCTACAAAGAATGTGCTACAAACAAATTTGCTACAAACAATTTGCAGCAAACAAAGTTGCTGCAAACAATTTGCTACAAATAATTTGCTACAAACAATTTGCTACCAAACAAATTTGCTGCAAACAAATTTGCTGCAAACAAATTGCTACAAACAGTTTGCTACAAAGAATGTGCTACAAACAAATTTGCTACAAACAATTTGCTGCAAACAATTTGCTACAAACAAATTTGTTGCAAAAAATTTGCTACAAACAAATTTGCTACAAACAATTTGCTGCAAACAATTTGCTGCAAACAAATTTGTTGCAAACAATTTGCTGCAAGCAATTTGATACAAACCATTTGCTGCAAACAAAATTGCTGCAAACAATTTGATGCAAACAAAATTCCTGCAAACAATTTGCTGCAAACAAAGGTGCTGCAAACAATTTGCTACAAACAATTTGCTGAAAACAAATTTGCTGCAAACAATTTGCTGCAAACAATTTGCTGCAAACAATGTGCTACAAACAATTTGCAGAAAACAAAATTGCTGCAAAAAATGTGCTGCAAACAAATTTGCTGCAAACAATTTGCTGCTAGCAATTTGCTACAAACCATTTGCTGCAAACAAAATTGCTGCAATCAATTTGCTACAAACAGTTTGCTACAAACAGTTTGCTACAAACATTTTGCTACAAACAATGTGCTACAAACAATTTGCTGCAAACAAATTTGCTGCAAACAATTTGCTGCAAAAAATTTGCTGCAAAAAATTTGCTACAAACAATTTGCTACAAACAATTTGCTGCAAACAAATTTGCTGCAAACAATTTGCTACAAACAGTTTGCTATAAACAATGTGCTTTAAACAATCTGCAGCAAACAAATTTGCTGCAAACAATTTGCTACAAACAATTTGCTGAAAACAAATTTGCTGCAAACAATTTGCTGCAAACAATTTGCTGCAAACAATTTGCTGCAAACAATTTGCTGCAAACAATTTGCTACAAACAATTTGCTACAAGCAGTTTGCTACAAACAATTTGTGCACAAACAATTTGCTGCAAACAAATTTGCTGCAAACAATTTGCTACAAACAATTTGCTGAAAACAAATTTGCTGCAAACAATTTGCTGCAAACAATTTGCTGCAAACAATTTGCTGCAAACAATTTGCTGCAAACAATTTGCTACAAACAATTTGCTACAAGCAGTTTGCTACAAACAGTTTGCTACAAACAATTTGCTACAAACAATTTGCTGCAAACAATTTGCTGCAAACAATTTGCTACAAACAATTTGCTACAAAGAATTTGCTACAAACAAATTTGCTACAAACAATTTGCTGCAAACAATTTGCTACAAACAAATTTGCTTGCAAACAATTTGCTACAAACAAATTTGCTGCAAACAATTTGCTGCAAACAATTTGCTGCAAACAAATTTGTTGCAAACAATTTGCTGCAAGCAATTTGATACAAACCATTTGCTGCAAACAAAATTGCTGCAAACAATTTGATGCAAACAAAATTGCTGCAAACAATTTGCTGCAAACAAAGTTGCTGCAAACAATTTGCTACAAACAATGTGCTACAAACAATTTGCAGCAAACAAATTTGCTGCAAACAATTTGCTACAAACAATTTGCTGAAAACAAATTTGCTGCAAACAATTTGCTGCAAACAATTTGCTGCAAACAATTTGCTACAAACAATTTGCTACAAACAATTTGCTGCAAACAAATTTGCTGCAAACAATTTGCTACAAACAATTTGCTACAAACAGTTTGCTACAAAGAATGTGCTACAAACAAATTTGCTACAAACAATTTGCTGCAAACAATTTGCTACAAACAATTTGCTACAAAGAATGTGCTACAAACAAATTTGCTACAAACAATTTGCTGCAAACAATTTGCTACAAACAAATTTGTTGCAAACAATTTGCTACAAACAAATTTGCTACAAACAATTTGCTGCAAACAATTTGCTGCAAACAAATTTGCTGCAAACAATTTGCTGCAAACAATTTGCTACAAACCATTTGCTGCAAACAAATTTGCTGCAAACAATTTGCTGCAAACAATTTGCTGCAAACAATGTGCTACAAACAATTTGCAGCAAACAAATTTGCTGCAAACAATTTGCTGCAAACAAATTTGCTGCAAACAATTTGCTACAAACAATTTGCTGCAAACAATTTGCTGCAAACAATTTGCTGCAAACAATTTGCTGCAAAAAATTTGCTACAAACAATTTGCTACAAACAATTTGCTGCAAACAAATTTGCTGCAAACAATTTGCTGCAAACAATTTGCTACAAACAGTTTGCTATAAACAATGTGCTGCAAACAATTTGCTGCAAACAAATTTGCTGCAAACAATTTGCTACAAACAATTTGCTGAAAACAAATTTGCTGCAAACAATTTGCTGCAAACAATTTGCTGCAAACAATTTGCTACAAACAATTTGCTACAAACAATTTGCTGCAAACAAAATTTGCTGCAAACAATTTGCTGCAAACAATTTGCTGCAAACAATTTGCTACAAACAGTTTGCTACAAACAATTTGCTACAAACAATTTGCTACAAACAAATTTGCTGCAAACAATTTGCTACAAACAATTTGCTACAAACAATTTGCTACAAACAAATTTGCTGCAAACAATTTGCTACAAACAATTTGCTGCAAACAAATTTGCTGCAAACAATTTGCTGCAAACAAATTTGCTGCAAACAATTTGCTGCAAACAATTTGCTGCAAACAATTTGCTGCAAACAATTTGCTACAAACAGTTTGCTACAAACAATTTGCTGCAAACAAATTGCTACAAACAATTTGCTGCAAACAAATTGCTACAAACAATTTGTTGCAAACAAATTGCTACAAACAATTTGCAAACAATTTGCTGCAAACAATGTGCTACAAACAATTTGCTGAAAACAAATTTGCTGCAAACAATTTGCTGCAAACAAAATTGATGCAAACAATTTGCTGCAAACAATTTGCTGCAAACAATTTGCTACAAACAATTTGCTACAAACAAATTTGCTGCAAACAATTTGCTACAAACAATTTGCTGCAAACAAAGTTGCTGCAAACAATTTGCTGCAAACAAATTTGCTGCAAACAATTTGCTGCAAACAATTTGCTACAAACAATTTGCTGCAAACAAATTTGCTACAAACAATTTGCTGCAAACAAATTTGCTACAAACAATTTGCTGCAAACAATACAAAAATTTGCTGCAAACAAATTTGCTGCAAACAATTTGCTGCAAACAAATTTGCTACAAACAATTTGCTGCAAACAACATTGCTGCAAACAATTTGCTACAAACAATTTGCTACAAACAATTTGCTACAAACAATTTGCTGCAAACAAATTTGCTGCAAACAATTTGCTGCAAACAATTTGCTGCAAACAATTTGCTACAAACAATTTGCTGCAAACAATTTGCTACAAACAATTTGCTGCAAACAAATTGCTGCAAACAATTTGCTGCAAACAAATTTGCTGCAAACAATTTGCTGCAAACAATTTGCTACAAACAATTTGCTACAAACAATTTGCTGCAAACAATTTGCTACAAACAATTTGCTGCAAACAAATTTGCTGCAAACAATTTGCTGCAAACAATTTGCTGCAAACAATTTGCTACAAACAATTTGCTACAAACAATTTGCTACAAACAATTTGCTACAAACAATTTGCTACAAACAAATTTGCTGCAAACAATTTGCTGCAAACAATTTGCTACAAACAATTTGCTACAAACAATTTGCTGCAAACAAATTTGCTGCAAACAATTTGCTGCAAACAAATTTGCTGCAAACAATTTGCTGCAAACAATTTGCTGCAAACAATTTGCTACAAACAATTTGCTGCAAACAATTTGCTGCAAACAATTTGCTGCAAACAAATTTGCTGCAAACAATTTGCTGCAAACAATTTGCTACAAACAATTTGCTGCAAACAATTTGCTGCAAACAATTTGCATGCAAACAATTTGCTACAAACAAATTTGCTACAAACAATTTGCTAACAAACAAACAATTTGCTACAAACAATTTGCTGCAAACAATTTGCTACAAACAATGTGCTACAAACAATGTGCTGCAAACAATTTGCTACAAACAATTTGCTGCAAACAAATTGCTACAAACAATTTGCTGCAAACAAATTGCTACAAACAATTTGTTGCAAACAAATTGCTACAAACATTTAGGTGCACACAATTTGCTGCAAACAATGTGCTACAAACAATTTGCTGCAAACAAATTTGCTGCAAACAATTTGCTGCAAACAAATTTGATGCAAACAATTTGCTGCAAACAATTTGCTACAAAAAGTTTGCTATAAACAATGTGCTACAAACAATTTGCAGCAATTTGCTACAAACAATTTGCTACAAACAAATTTGCTGCAAACAAATTTGCTGCAAACAATTTGCTACAAAAAGTTTGCTACAAACAATGTGCTACAAACAATTTGCTGCAAACAAATTTGCTACAAACAAATTGCTACAAACATCTAGGTGCAAACAATTTTACTGCAAACAATTTGCTGCAAACAATTTGCTACAAACAATTTGACAATTTGCTGCATACTAATTTGCTGCAAACAAATTCGCTGAAACAATTTGCTGCAAACAAATTTGATGCAAACAATTTGCTTCAAAAAATTTGCTGCAAACAAATTTGCTACAAACAATTTGCTGCAAACAAATTTGCTGCAAACAATTTGCTGCAAACAAATTTGCTGCAAACAATTTGCTACAAACAATTTGCTGCAAACAAATTGCTGCTAAACAATTTGCTGCAAACAATTTGCTGCAAACAATTTGCTACAAACAATTTGCATTTGCTGCAAACAATTTGCTGCAAACAATTTGCTAACAAACAATTTGCTTTGCTGCAAACAATTTGCTGCAAACAATTTGCTGCAAACAAATTTGCTGCAAACAATTTGCTGCAAACAATTTGCTGCAAACAATTTGCTGCAAACAATTTGCTGCAAACAATTTGCTGCAAACAAAAACAATTTGCTACAAACAATTTGCTGCAAACAAATTTGCTGCAAACAATTTGCTGCAAACAATTTGCTGCAAACAAATTTGCTGCAAACAATTTGCTACAAACAATTTGCTACAAACAATTTGCTGCAAACAATTTGCTACAAACAATGTGCTACAAACAATTTGCTGCAAACAAATTTGCTGCAAACAATTTGCTGCAAACAATTTGCTACAAACAATGTACTACAAACAATTTGCTACAAACAGTTTGCTACAAACAATTTGCTGCAAACAAATTGCTACAAACAATTTGCTGCAAACAAATTGCTACAAACAATTTGTTGCAAACAAATTGCTACAAACATTTAGGTGCACACAATTTGCTGCAAACAATGTGCTACAAACAATTTGCTGAAAACAAATTTGCTGCAAACTATTTGCTGCAAACAAAATTGATGCAAACAATTTGCTGCAAACAATTTGCTGCAAAAAGTTTGCTATAAACAATGTGCTACAAACAATTTGCAGCAATTTGCTACAAACAATTTGCTACAAACAAATTTGCTGCAAACAAATTTGCTGCAAACAATTTGCTACAAAAGTTTGCTACAAACAATGTGCTACAAACAATTTGCTGCAAACAAATTTGCTACAAACAAATTGCTACAAACATATTTGGTGCAAACAATTTTGCTGCAAACAATTTGCTACAAACAATTTGCTGCAAACAAATTTGCTACAAACAATTTGCTGCATACTAATTAGCTGCAAACAAATTTGCTGCAAACAATTTGCTGCAAACAAATTTGATGCAAACAATTTGCTTCAAAAAATTTGCTGCAAACAAATTTGCTACAAACAATTTGCTGCAAACAAATTTGCTGCAAACAATTTGCTGCAAACAAATTGCTGCAAACAATTTGCTACAAACAATTTGCTGCAAACAATTTGCTACAAACAATTTGCTGCAAACAAATTAGCTGCAAACAATTTGCTACAAACAATTTGCTACAAACAATTTGCTGCAAACAATTTGCTACAAACAATTTGGTGCAAACAAATTTTCTGCATTCAATTTGCTGCATACTTATTAGCTGCAAACAAATTCGCTGCAAACAATTTGCTGCAAACAATTTGCTACAAACAATTTGCTGCAAACAATTTGCTACAAACAATTTGCTACAAACAAATTTGCTGCAAACAAATTTGCTGCAAACAATTTGCTACAAACAATTTGCTGCAAACAAATTTGCTGCAAACAATTTGCTGCAAACAATTTGGTACAAACAATTTGCTACAAACAAATTTGCTACAAACAATTTGCTGCAAACAATTTGCTACAAACAATTTGCTGCAAACAATTTGCTACAAACAATGTGCTACAAACAATTTGCTGCAAACAAATTTGCTGCAAACAATTTGCTGCAAACAATTTGCTACAAACAATTTGCTACAAACAATTTGCTGCAAACAAATTTGCTGCAAACAATTTGCTGCAAACAAATTTGCTGCAAACAATTTGCTACAAACAATTTGCTACAAACAATTTGCTGCAAACAATTTGCTGCAAACAATTTGCTACAAACAATTTGCTACAAACAAATTTGCTACAAACAATTTGCTGCAAACAATTTGCTACAAACAATGTGCTACAAACAATTTGCTACAAACAATTTGCTACAAACAATTTGCTGCAAACAAATTGCTACAAACAATTTGCTGCAAACAAATTGCTACAAACAATTTGCTGCAAACAAATTGCTACAAACAATTTGTTGCAAACAAATTGCTACAAACATTTAGGTGCAAACAATTTGCTGCAAACAATGTGCTACAAACAATTTGCTGCAAACAAATTTGCTGCAAACAATTTGCTGCAAACAAAATTGATGCAAACAATTTGCTGCAAACAATTTGCTACAAACAATTTGCTACAAACAATTTGCTGCAAACAATTTGCTACAAACAATTTGCTACAAACAATTTGCTGCAAACAAATTTGCTGCAAACAATTTGCTACAAACAAATTTGCTGCAAACAAATTTGCTGCAAACAATTTGCTACAAACAATTTGCTGCAAACAAATTTGCTGCAAACAAATTTGCTGCAAACAATTTGCTGCAAACAATTTGCTACAAACAATTTGCTACAAACAATTTGCTACAAACAAATTTGCTGCAAACAAATTAGCTGCAAACAATTTGCTGCAAACAAATTAGCTGCAAACAATTTGCTGCAAACAAATTTGCTGCAAACAATTTGCTGCAAACAATTTGCTACAAACAATTTGCTACAAACAATTTGCTGCAAACAATTTGCTACAAACAATTTGCTGCAAACAATTTGCTACAAAAAATTTGCTACAAACAATTTGCTGCAAACAAATTTGCTGCAAACAATTTGCTGCAAACAATTTGCTACAAACAATTTGCTACAAACAATTTGCTACAAACATTTAGGTGCAAACAATTTTGCTGCAAACAATTTGCTGCAAACAATTTGCTACAAACAATTTGGTGCAAACAAATTTGCTGCAAACAATTTGCTGCAAACAATTTGCTGCAAACAAATTGCTACAAACAATTTGCTGCAAACAAATTTGCTGCAAACAAATTTGCTGCAAACAATTTGCTGCAAACAATTTGCTACAAACAATTTGCTACAAACAATTTGCTACAAACAAATTTGCTACAAACAATTTGCTGCAAACAATTTGCTACAAACAATTTGCTGCAAACAAATTTGCTGCAAACAATTTGCTGCAAACAAATTTGCTGCAAACAATTTGCTACAAAAAGTTTGCTACAAACAATGTGCTACAAACAATTTGCTGAAACAAAATTTGCTGCAAACAAATTTGCTGCAAACAATTTGCTACAAAACAAATTTGCTGCAAACAAATTTGCTGCAAACAATTTGCTACAAACAATTTGCTGCAAACAAATTTGCTGCAAACAAATTTGCTGCAAACAATTTGCTGCAAACAATTTGCTACAAACAATTTGCTACAAACAATTTGCTACAAACAAATTTGCTGCAAACAATTTGCTGCAAACAATTTGCTACAAACAATTTGCTACAAACAATTTGCTGCAAACAAATTAGCTGCAAACAATTTGCTGCAAACAAATTTGCTGCAAACAATTTGCTGCAAACAATTTGCTACAAACAATTTGCTACAAACAATTTGCTGCAAACAATTTGCTACAAACAATTTGCTGCAAACAAATTTGCTGCAAACAATTTGCTACAAACAATTTGCTGCAAACAAATTTGCTGCAAACAATTTGCTACAAAAGATTTGCTACAAACAATTTGCTGCAAACAAATTAGCTGCAAACAATTTGCTGCAAACAAATTTGCTGCAAACAATTTGCTGCAAACAATTTGCTACAAACAATTTGCTGCAAACAATTTGCTACAAACAATTTGCTGCAAACAAATTTGCTGCAAACAATTTGCTACAAACAATTTGCTGCAAACAAATTTGCTGCAAACAATTTGCTGCAAACAAAATTGCTGCAAACAATTTGCTGCAAACAATTTGCTACAAACAATTTGCTACAAACAATTTGCTGCAAACAATTTGCTACAAACAATTTGCTACAAACAATTTGCTGCAAACAAATTTGCTGCAAACAATTTGCTACAAACAAATTTGCTGCAAACAAATTTGCTGCAAACAATTTGCTACAAACAATTTGCTGCAAACAAATTTGCTGCAAACAAATTTGCTGCAAACAATTTGCTGCAAACAATTTGCTACAAACAATTTGCTACAAACAATTTGCTACAAACAAATTTGCTGCAAACAATTTGCTGCAAACAATTTGCTGCAAACAATTTGCTACAAACAATTTGCTACAAACAATTTGCTGCAAACAAATTAGCTGCAAACAATTTGCTGCAAACAAATTTGCTGCAAACAATTTGCTGCAAACAATTTGCTGCAAACAATTTGCTACAAACAATTTGCTACAAACAATTTGCTGCAAACAAATTTGCTACAAACAATTTGCTGCAAACAAATTTGCTGCAAACAATTTGCTACAAACAATTTGCTGCAAACAAATTTGCTGCAAACAATTTGCTACAAAAAGTTTGCTACAAACAATGTGCTACAAACAATTTGCTGCAAACAAATTTTCTACAAACAAATTGCTACAAACATCTAGGTGCAAGCAATTTTACTGCAAACAATTTGCTGCAAACAATTTGCTACAAACAATTTGGTGCAAACAAATTTTCTGCATTCAATTTGCTGCATACTAATTAGCTGCAAACAAATTCGCTACAAACAATTTGCTGCAAACAAATTTGCTGCAAACAAATTTGCTGCAAACAATTTGCTGCAAGCAATTGGCTACAAACAATTTGCTACAAACAATTTCCTACAAACAAATTTGCTGCAAACAATTTGCTGCAAACAATTTGCTACAAACAATTTGCTACAAACAATTTGCTGCAAACAATTTGCTACAAACAATTTGCTGCAAACAATTTGCTGCAAACAATTTGCTGCAAACAATTTGCTACAAACAATTTGCTACAAACAATTTGCTACAAACAATTTGCTACAAACAATTTGCTGCAAACAATTTGCTACAAACAATGTGCTACAAAAAATTTGCTGCAAAAAAATTTGCTGCAAACAATTTGCTGCAAACAATTTGCTACAAACAATTTGCTGCAAACAATTTGCTACAAACAATTTGCTACAAACAATTTGCTGCAAACAAATTTGCTGCAAACAATTTGCTGCAAACAATTTGCTGCAAACAATTTGCTACAAACAATGTACTACAAACAATGTGCTACAAACAGTTTGCTACAAACAATTTGCTGCAAACAAATTGCTACAAACAATTTGCTGCAAACAAATTGCTACAAACATTTAGGTGCACACAATTTGCTGCAAACAATTTGCTACAAACAATTTGCTGCAAACAATTTGCTGCAAACAATTTGCTGCAAACAAAATTGATGCAAACAATTTGCTGCAAACAATTTGCTACAAACAATTTGCTACAAACAAATTTGCTGCAAACAAATTTGCTGCAAACAATTTGCTACAAACAATTTGCTGCAAACAATTTGCTGCAAACAAATTTGCTGCAAACAATTTGCTACAAACAATTTGCTACAAACAAATTTGCTGCAAACAATTTGCTACAAACAATTTGCTACAAACAATTTGCTGCAAACAAATTTGCTGCAAACAATTTGCTGCAAACAAATTTGCTGCAAACAATTTGCTGCAAACAATTTGCTACAAACAATTTGGTGCAAACAAATTTGCTGCATTCAATTTGCTGCATACTAATTAGCTGCAAACAAATTCGCTGCAAACAATTTGCTACAAACAATTTGCTGCAAACAATTTGCTACAAACAATTTGCTACAAACAATTTGCTACAAACAAATTTGCTGCAAACAAATTTGCTGCAAACAATTTGCTACAAACAATTTGCTGCAAACAAATTTGCTGCAAACAATTTGCTGCAAACAATTTGCTACAAACAATTTGCTACAAACAAATTTGCTGCAAACAAATTTGCTGCAAACAATTTGCTACAAACAATTTGCTGCAAACAAATTGCTACAAACAATTTGCTACAAACAATTTGCTGCAAACAAATTTGCTGCAAACAATTTGCTGCAAACAATTTGCTACAAACAATTTGCTACAAACAATTTGCTGCAAACAAATTAGCTGCAAACAATTTGCTGCAAACAATTTGCTGCAAACAATTTGCTACAAACAATTTGCTACAAACAATTTGCTGCAAACAATTTGCTACAAACAATGTGCTACAAACAATTTGCTGCAAACAAATTTGCTGCAAACAATTTGCTGCAAACAATTTGCTACAAACAATTTGCTACAAACAATTTGCTGCAAACAATTTGCTGCAAACAATTTGCTGCAAACAAATTTGCTGCAAACAATTTGCTGCAAACAATTTGCTGCAAACAATTTGCTACAAACAATTTGCTGCAAACAAATTAGCTGCAAACAATTTGCTACAAACAATTTGCTGCAAACAATTTGCTACAAACAATTTGCTGCAAACAATTTGCTACAAACAATTTGGTGCAAACAAATTTGCTGCATTCAATTTGCTGCATACTAATTAGCTGCAAACAAATTCGCTGCAAACAATTTGCTGCAAACAAATTTGCTGCAAACAAATTTGCTGCAAACAATTTGCTGCAAACAAATTTGCTGCAAACAAATTAGCTGCAAACAATTTGCTGCAAACAAATTTGCTGCAAACAATTTGCTGCAAACAATTTGCTACAAACAATTTGCTACAAACAAATTTGCTGCAAACAAATTTGCTGCAAACAATTTGCTACAAACAATTTGCTGCAAACAATTTGCTACAAACAATTTGCTACAAACAATTTGCTGCAAACAAATTTGCTACAAACAATTTGCTGCAAACAATTTGCTGCAAACAATTTGCTACAAACAATTTGCTGCAAACAAATTAGCTGCAAACAATTTGCTGCAAACAAATTTGCTGCAAACAATTTGCTACAAACAATTTGCTACAAACAATTTGCTGCAAACAATTTGCTACAAACAATGTGCTACAAACAATTTGCTGCAAACAAATTTGCTGCAAACAATTTGCTGCAAACAATTTGCTACAAACAATTTGCTACAAACAATTTGCTACAAACAATTTGCTACAAACAATTTGCTACAAACAATTTGCTACAAACAATTTGCTGCAAACAAATTGCTACAAACAATTTGCTGCAAACAAATTGCTACAAACAATTTGCTGCAAACAATTTGCTACAAACAATTTGCTGCAAACAAATTGCTACAAACATTTAGGTGCAAACAATTTGCTGCAAACAATTTGCTACAAACAATTTGCTGCAAACAAATTTGCTGCAAACAATTTGCTGCAAACAAATTTGCTGCAAACAATTTGCTGCAAACAATTTGCTACAAACAATTTGCTACAAACAATTTGCTGCAAACAATTTGCTACAAACAATTTGCTGCAAAACAAATTTGCTGCAAACAATTTGCTGCAAACAATTTGCTGCAAACAATTTGCTGCAAACAATTTGCTGCAAACAATTTGCTACAAACAAATTTGCTGCAAACAAATTTGCTGCAAACAATTTGCTACAAACAATTTGCTGCAAACAAATTTGCTGCAAACAAATTTGCTGCAAACAATTTGCTACAAACAATTTGCTGCAAACAAATTTGCTGCAAACAATTTGCTGCAAACAATTTGCTGCAAACAATTTGCTGCAAACAATTTGCTACAAACAATTTGCTACAAACAAATTTGCTGCAAACAAATTTGCTGCAAACAATTTGCTGCAAACAATTTGCTACAAACAAGTTTGCTACAAACAATGTGCTACAAACAATTTGCAGCAATTTGCTACAAGCAATTTCCTACAAACAAATTTGCTGAAAATTTGCTGCAAACAATTTGCTACAAACAGTTTGCTACAAACAATTTGCTGCAAACAAATTTGCTACAAACAATTTCCTACAAACAAATTTGCTGCAAACAATTTGCTACAAACCATTTGCTGCAAACAAATTTGCTACAAACAATTTGCGATACTAATTACTGCAAACAATTTGCTGCAAACAATTTGCTGCAAACAAATTTGCTGCAAACAATTTGCTTCAAAAATTTGCTGCAAACAAATTTGCTACAAACAATTTGCTGCAAACAAATTTGCTGCAAACAATTTGCTGCAAACAAATTTCTCAAACAAATAAGCTGCAAACAATTTGCTGCAAACAATTTGCTGCAAACAATTTGCTACAAACAATTTGCTGCAAACAATTTGCTACAAACAATTTGGTGCAAACAAATTTGCTGCATTCAATTTGCTGCATACTAATTAGCTGCAAACAAATTCGCTGCAAACAATTTGCTGCAAACAATTTGCTGCAAACAATTTGCTGCAAACAATTTGCTGCAAACAAATTTGCTGCAAACAAATTAGCTGCAAACAATTTGCTGCAAACAATTTGCTGCAAACAATTTGCTACAAACAATTTGCTGCAAACAATTTGCTACAAACAATTTGCTGCAAACAAATTAGCTGCAAACAATTTGCTACAAACAATTTGCTACAAACAATTTGCTGCAAACAATTTGCTACAAACAATTTGGTGCAAACAAATTTGCTGCATTCAATTTGCTGCATACTTATTAGCTGCAAACAAATTCGCTGCAAACAATTTGCTGCAAACAATTTGCTGCAAACAATTTGCTGCAAACAATTTGGTACAAACAATTTCCTACAAACAAATTTGCTGCAAACAAATTTGCTGCAAACAATTTGCTACAAACAATTTGCTGCAAACAAATTTGCTGCAAACAATTTGCTGCAAACAATTTGGTACAAACAATTTCCTACAAACAAATTTGCTGCAAACAAATTTGCTGCAAACAATTTGCTACAAACAATTTGCTGCAAACAAATTGCTACAAACAATGTGCTACAAAAAATTTGCTGCAAACAAATTTGCTGCAAACAATTTGCTGCAAACAATTTGCTACAAATAATTTGCTACAAACAATTTGCTGCAAACAAATAAGCTGCAAACAATTTGCTGCAAACAAATTTGCTGCAAACAATTTGCTACAAACAATTTGCTACAAACAATTTGCTGCAAACAATTTGCTACAAACAATGTGCTACAAACAATTTGCTGCAAACAAATTTGCTGCAAACAATTTGCTGCAAACAATTTGCTACAAACAATGTGCTACAAACAATGTGCTACAAACAATTTGCTACAAACAATTTGCTGCAAACAAATTGCTACAAACAATTTGCTGCAAACAAATTGCTACAAACAATTTGCTGCAAACAAATTGCTACAAACAATTTGCTGCAAACAAATTGCTACAAACATTTAGGTGCAAACAATTTGCTGCAAACAATGTGCTACAAACAATTTGCTGAAAACAAATTTGCTGCAAACAATTTGCTGCAAACAAAATTGATGCAAACAATTTGCTGCAAACAATTTGCTACAAACAATTTGCTACAAACAATTTGCTGCAAACAATTTGCTACAAACAATTTGCTGCAAACAAATTTGCTGCAAACAATTTGCTGCAAACAATTTGCTGCAAACAATTTGCTGCAAACAATTTGCTGCAAACAATTTGCTACAAACAAATTTGCTGCAAACAAATTTGCTGCAAACAATTTGCTACAAACAATTTGCTGCAAACAAATTTGCTATGCAAACAAATTTGCTGCAAACAATTTGCTACAAACAATTTGCTGCAAACAAATTTGCTGCAAACAATTTGCTACAAACAATTTGCTGCAAACAATTTGCTGCAAACAATTTGCTACAAACAATTTGCTGCAAACAAATTTGCTGCAAACAAATTTGCTGCAAACAATTTGCTTACAAACAATTTGCTGCAAACAAATTTGCTGCAAACAATTTGCTACAAACAAATTTGCTGCAAACAAATTTGCTGCAAACAATTTGCTACAAACAATTTTGCTGCAAACAAATTTGCTGCAAACAAATTTGCTGCAAACAATTTGCTGCAAACAATTGGCTACAAACAATTTGCTACAAACAATTTGCTACAAACAAATTTGCTGCAAACAATTTGGCTGCAAACAATTTGCTACAAACAATTTGCTACAAACAATTTGCTGCAAACAAATTAGCTGCAAACAATTTGCTGCAAACAAATTTGCTGCAAACAATTTGCTGCAAACAATTTGCTACAAACAATTTGCTACAAACAATTTGCTGCAAACAATTTGCTACAAACAATTTGCTGCAAACAAATTTGCTGCAAACAATTTGCTACAAACAATTTGCTGCAAACAAATTTGCTGCAAACAATTTGCTACAAAAAATTTGCTACAAACAATGTGCTACAAACAATTTGCTGCAAACAAATTTGCTACAAACAATTTGCTACAAACATCTAGGTGCAAACAATTTGCTGCAAACAATTTGCTGCAAACAATTTGCTACAAACAATTTGCTGCAAACAATTTGCCTACAAAACAAATTTGCTGCAAACAATTTGCTGCAAACAATTTGCTACAAACAATTTGCTACAAACAATTTGCTGCAAACAATTTGCTACAAACAATTTGCTGCAAACAATTTGCTACAAACAATGTGCTACAAACAAATTTGCTGCAAACAAATTTGCTGCAAACAATTTGCTGCAAACAATTTGCTACAAACAATTTGCTGCAAACAAATTTGCTGCAAACAATTTGCTACAAACAATTTGCTGCAAACAATTTGCTGCAAACAATTTGCTACAAACAATTTGCTACAAACAAATTTGCTGCAAACAAATTTGCTGCAAACAATTTGCTACAAACAATTTGCTGCAAACAAATTTGCTGCAAACAATTTGCTACAAACAAATTTGCTGCAAACAAATTTGCTGCAAACAATTTGCTACAAACAATTTGCTGCAAACAAATTTGCTGCAAACAAATTTGCTGCAAACAATTTGCTGCAAACAATTTGCTACAAACAATTTGCTACAAACAATTTGCTACAAACAAATTTGCTGCAAACAATTTGCTGCAAACAATTTGCTACAAACAATTTGCTACAAACAATTTGCTGCAAACAATTTGCTACAAACAATTTGCTGCAAACAATTTGCTACAAACAATGTGCTACAAACAATTTGCTGCAAAAAAATTTGCTGCAAACAATTTGCTGCAAACAATTTGCTACAAACAATTTGCTGCAAACAATTTGCTACAAACAATGTGCTACAAACAATTTGCTGCAAACAAATTTGCTGCAAACAATTTGCTGCAAACAATTTGCTACAAACAATGTGCTACAAACAATTTGCTACAAACAATTTGCTACAAACAATTTGCTGCAAACAAATTGCTACAAACAATTTGCTGCAAACAAATTGCTACAAACAATTTAGGTGCAAACAATTTGCTGCAAACAATGTGCTACAAACAATTTGCTGCAAACAATTTGCTGCAAACAATTTGCTGCAAACAAAATTGCTGCAAACAATTTGCTGCAAACAATTTGCTACAAAAAGTTTGCTATAAACAATGTGCTACAAACAATTTGCAGCAATTTGCTACAAGCAATTTCCTACAAACAAATTTGCTGCAAACAAATTTGCTGCAAACAATTTGCTACAAAAAGTTTGCTACAAACAATGTGCTACAAACAATTTGCTGCAAACAAATTTTCTACAAACAATTTGCTACAAACATCTAGGTGCAAACAATTTTACTGCAAACAATTTGCAATTGCATTTGCTACGTGCAAACATTCAATTTGCTGCAAACTAATTTGCTGCAAACAAATTCGCTGCAAACAATTTGCTGCAAACAATTTGCTGCACAAACAATTTGCTACAAACAATTTGCTACAAACAATTTGCTACAAACAATTTGCTGCAAACAAATTGCTACAAACAATTTGCTGCAAACAATTTGCTACAAACATTTAGGTGCAAACAATTTGCTGCAAACAATTTGCTACAAACAATTTGCTGCAAACAAATTTGCTGCAAACAATTTGCTACAAACAAAATTGCTGCAAACAATTTGCTGCAAACAATTTGCTACAAAAAAAGTTGCTACAAACAATTTGCTACAAACAATGAATTTGCTGCAAACAATTTGCTACAAACAAATTTGCTGCAAACAAATTTGCTGCAAACAATTTGCTGCAAACAATTTGCTACAAAAACAATTTGCTACAAACAATTTGCTGCAAACAATTTGCTACAAACAATTTGCTGCAAACAAATTTGCTGCAAACAATTTGCTACAAACAATTTGCTGCAAACAAATTTGCTGCAAACAATTTGCTACAAAAAGTTTGCTACAAACAATGTGTGCTACAAACAATTTGCTGCAAACAAATTTGCTACAAACAATTTGCTACAAACAATCTAGTGCAAACAATTTTACTGCAAACAATTTGCTGCAAACAATTTGCTACAAACAATTTGGTGCAAAACAAATTTGCTGCAAACAATTTGCTGCATACTAATTAGCTGCAAACAAATTTGCTACAAACAATTTGCTGCAAACAAATTTGCTGCAAACAAATTTGCTGCAAACAATTTGCTGCAAACAATTTGCTACAAAACAATTTGCTACAAACAATTTGCTACAAACAAATTTGCTGCAAACAATTTGCTGCAAACAATTTGCTAAACAAAAATTTGCTACAAACAATTTTGCTGCAAACAATTTGCTGCTACAAAAAATTTGCTGCAAACAATTTGCTCAAACAATTTGCTGCAAACAATTTGCTACAAACAATTTGCTACAAACAATTTGCTACAAACAATTTGCTGCAAACAAATTTGCTGCAAACAATTTGCTGCAAACAATTTGCTACAAACAATGTGCTACAAACAATGTGCTACAAACAATTTGCTACAAACAATTTGCTGCAAACAAATTGCTACAAACAATTTGCTGCAAACAAATTGCTACAAACATTTAGGTGCACACAATTTGCTGCAAACAATGTGCTACAAACAATTTGCTGAAAACAAATTTGCTGCAAACAATTTGCTGCAAAACAAAATTGATGCAAACAATTTGCTGCAAACAATTTGCTACAAAAAGTTTGCTATAAACAATTTGCTACAAACAATTTGCAGCAATTTGCTACAAACAATTTGCTACAAACAAATTTGCTGCAAACAAATTTGCTGCAAACAATTTGCTACAAACAATTTGCTACAAACAATGTGCTACAAACAATTTGCTGCAAACAAATTTTCTACAAACAAATTGCTACAAACACAGTTGCTAGCAATTTTGCTGCAAACAATTTGCTGCAAAACAATTTGCTACAAACAATTTGGTGCAAACAAATTTGCTGCATTCAATTTGCTGCATACTAATTAGCTGCAAAACAAATTTGCAAATTTGCAGCAAACAAACAATTTGCTGCAAACAATTTGCTGCAAACAAATTTGCTACAAACAATTTGCTGCAAACAAATTTGCTGCAAACAATTTGCTGCAAACAATTTGCTTTGCTGCAAACAATTTGCTGCAAACAATTTGCTGCAAACAATTTGCTACAAACAATTTGCTGCAAACAATTTCCTAAAATTTGCTGCAAACAAATTTGCTGCAAACAATTTGCTGCAAACAATTTGCTACAAACAATTTGCTGCAAACAATTTGCTGCAAACAATTTGCTACAAACAATTTGGTGCAAACAAATTTGCTGCAAACAATTTGCTGCAAACTAATTAGCTGCAAACAAATTTTGCTGCAAACAATTTGCTGCAAACAATTTGCTGCAAACAAATTTGCTGCAAACAATTTGCTGCAAACAATTTGCTGCAAACAAATTTGCTGCAAACAATTTGCTACAAACAATTTGCTACAAACAATTTGCTACAAACAATTTGCTGCAAACAAATTTGCTACAAACAATTTGCTACAAACATTTAGGTGCAAACAATTTGCTACAAACAAATTTGCAAACAATTTGCTGCAAACAATTTGCTACAAACAATTTGGTGCAAACAAATTTGCTGCAAACAATTTGCTGCAAACTAATTAGCTGCAAACAAATTCGCTACAAACAATTTGCTGCAAACAAATTTGCTGCAAACAAATTTGCTGCAAACAATTTGCTTGCAAACAATTTGCTACAAAACAATTTGCTACAAACAATTTGCTACAAACAAATTTGCTGCAAACAATTTGCTGCAAACAATTTGCTACAAACAATTTGCTACAAACAATTTGCTGCAAACAAATTTAGGCTACAAACAATTTGCTGCAAACAATTTGCTGCAAACAATTTTGCTGCAAACAATTTGCTACAAACAATTTGCTACAAACAATTTGCTGCAAACAATTTGCTACAAACAATTTGCTGCAAACAATTTGCTACAAACAATTTGCTAATTTGCTGCAAACAATTTGCTACAAAAAAAAAATTTGCTGCAAACAATTTGCTACAAACAATTTGCTGCAAACAATTTGCTACAAACAATTTGCTGCAAACAATTTGCTACAAACAATTTGTTTGCTGCAAACAATTTGCTGCAAACAATTTGCTACAAACAATTGTGCTACAAACAATTTGCTGCAAACAATTTGCTACAAACAATTTGCTGCAAACAAATTTGCTACAAACAATTTGCTGCAAACAAATTGCTACAAACAATTTTGTTGCAAACAATTTGCTGCAAACAATTTGCTACAAACAATTTGCTGAAAACAAATTTGCTGCAAACAATTTGCTGCAAACAAAATTGATGCAAACAATTTGCTGCAAACAATTTGCTACAAAAAGTTTGCTATAAACAATGTGCTACAAACAATTTGCAGCAATTTGCTACAAGCAATTTCCTACAAACAAATTTGCTGCAAACAAATTTGCTGCAAACAATTTGCTACAAAAAGTTTGCTACAAACAATGTGCTACAAACAATTTGCTGCAAACAAATTTTCTACAAACAAATTGCTACAAACATCTAGGTGCAAGCAATTTTACTGCAAACAATTTGCTGCAAACAATTTGCTACAAACAATTTGGTGCAAACAAATTTTCTGCATTCAATTTGCTGCATACTAATTAGCTGCAAACAAATTCGCTGCAAACAATTTGCTGCAAACAAATTTGATGCAAACAATTTGCTGCAAACAATTTGCTACAAACAATTTGCTACAAACAATTTGCTGCAAACAAATTTGCTGCAAACAATTTGCTGCAAACAATTTGCTTCAAACAAACAATTTGCTGCAAACAATTTGCTGCAAACAATTTGCTGCAAACAATTTGCTACAAACAATTTGCTGCAAACAATTTGCTACAAACAATTTGCTGCAAACAAATTTGCTGCAAACAATTTGCTGCAAACAAATTTGCTGCAAACAATTTGCTGCAAACAATTTGCTGCAAACAGACAAACAATTTGCTGCAAACAATTTGCTGCAAACAATTTGCTGCAAACAAATTTGCTGCAAACAATTTGCTACAAACAATTTGGTGCAAACAAATTCGCTGCAAACAATTTGCTGTAAACAATGAGCTTCAAAAAGTTTGCTATAAACAATGTGCTACAAACAATTTGCAGCAATTTGCTACAAACAATTTCCTACAAACAAATTTGCTGCAAACAATTTGCTGCAAACAATTTGCTACAAACAATTTGCTACAAACAATTTGCTGCAAACAAATTAGCTGCAAACAATTTGCTGCAAACAAATTTGCTGCAAACAATTTGCTGCAAACAATTTGCTACAAACAATTTGCTGCAAACAAATTGCTACAAACAATTTGCTGCAAACAAATTGCTGCAAACAATTTGCTACAAACAATTTGCTACAAATAATTTGCTGCAAACAATTTGCTGCAAACAATTTGCTACAAACAATTTGCTGCAAACAAATTTGCTGCAAACCAATTTGCTGCAAACAAATTAGCTGCAAACAATTTGCTGCAAACAAATTTGCTGCAAACAATTTGCTACAAACAATTTGCTGCAAACAATTGGCTACAAACAATTTGCTGCAAACAAATTAGCTGCAAACAATTTGCTGCAAACAAATTTGCTGCAAACAATTTGCTACAAACAATTTGCTACAAACAAATTTGCTGCAAACAATTTGCTGCAAACAATTTGCTACAAACAATTTGCTACAAACAATTTGCTGCAAACAAATAAGCTGCAAACAATTTGCTGCAAACAAATTTGCTGCAAACAATTTGCTGCAAACAATTTGCTACAAACAATTTGCTACAAACAATTTGCTGCAAACAAATTTGCTACAAAAACAAATTTGCTGCAAACAATTTGCTGCAAACAATTTGCTGCAAACAATTTGCTACAAACAATTTGCTGCAAACAAATTTGCTGCAAAAAAATTTGCTGCAAACAATTTGCACAAACAAATTCGCTGCAAACAATTTGCTGCAAACAATTTGCTACAAAAAATTTGCTACAAACAATTGTCTACAAACAATTTGCTAATTTGCTGCAAACAATTTGCTGCAAACAAAAATTTGCTACAAACAATTTGCTACAAACAATTTGCTGCAAACAAATTTGCTGCAAACAATTTGCTGCATACTAATTAGCTGCAAACAAATTGCTACAAACAATTTGCTGCAAACAAATTTGCTGCAAACAATTTGCTACAAACAATTTGCTACAAACAATTTGCTGCAAACAAATTTGCTACAAACAATTTGCTGCAAAATTAGCAAACAAATTTGCTGCAAACAATTTGCATGCAAACAATTTGCTGCAAACAATTTGCTGAATTTGCTACAAACAATTTGCTGCAAACAAATTTGCTGCAAACAATTAATTTGCTGCAAAATTTGCTACAAACAAATTTTAACTGCAAACAATTTGCTGCAAAACAAATTTGCTGCAAACAATTTGCTGCAAACAATTTGCTACAAACAATTTGCTGCAAAAATTTGCTACAAACAATTTAACACAAACAATTTGCTACAAACAATTTGCTGCAAACAATTTGCTGCAAACAATTTGCTAAAACAATTTGCTGCAAACAATTTGCTACAAACAATTTGCTGCAAACAAATTGCTGCAAACAATTTGCTGCAAACAATTTGCTGCAAACAATTTGCTGCAAACAATTTGCTACAAACAATTTGCTGCAAACAAATTTGCTGCAAACAATTTGCTACAAACAATTTGCTGCAAACAAATTTGCTGCAAACAATTTGCTGCAAACAATTTGCTGCAAACAATTTGCTGCAAACAATTTGCTACAAACAATTTGCTGCAAACAATTTGCTACAAACAATTTGCTGCAAACAAATTTTGCTGCAAACAATTTGCTACAAACAATTTGCTACAAACAATTTGCTGCAAACAATTTGCAAACAATTTGCTACAAACAATTTGCTACAAACAATTTGCTGCAAACAAATTTGCTGCAAACAATTTGCTGCAAACAATTTGCTGCAAACAATTTGCTGCAAACAATTTGCTACAAACAATTTGCTACAAACAATTTGCTGCAAACAATTTGCTGCAAACAATTTGCTGCAAACAATTTGCTGCAAACAATTTGCTGCAAACAATTTGCTGCAAACAATTTGCTGCAAACAATTTGCTGCAAAACAATTTGCTGCAAACAATTTTGCTGCAAACAATTTGCTGCAAACAATTTGCTGCAAACAATTTGCTGCAAACAATTTGCTGCAAACAATTTGCTACAAACAATTTGCTACAAACAATTTGCTGCAAACAATTTGCTACAAACAATTTGCTGCAAACAATTTGCTACAAACAATTTGCTGCAAACAATTTGCTGCAAACAATTTGCTGCAAACAATTTGCTGCAAACAATTTGCTACAAACAATTTGCTGCAAACAAATTTGCTACAAACAATTTGCTGCAAACAAATTTGCTGCAAACAATTTGCTGCAAACAATTTGCTGCAAACAATTTGCTACAAACAATTTGCTGCAAACAATTTGCTGCAAACAATTTGCTGCAAACAATTTGCTACAAACAATTTGCTGCAAACAAATTTGCTGCAAACAATTTGCTGCAAACAATTTGCTGCAAACAATTTGCTACAAACAATTTGCTACAAACAATTTGCTGCAAACAATTTGCTGCAAACAATTTGCTGCAAACAAATTTGCTGCAAACAAATTTGCTGCAAACAATTTGCTGCAAACAAATTTGCTACAAACAATTTGCTACAAACAATTTGCTGCAAACAATTTTGCTGCAAACAATTTGCTACAAACAATTTGCTGCAAACAATTTGCTGCAAACAATTTGCTGCAAACAAATTTGCTGCAAACAATTTGCTGCAAACAAATTTGCTGCAAACAATTTGCTGCAAACAATTTGCTGCAAACAAATTTGCTGCAAACAATTTGCTGCAAACAATTTGCTGCAAACAATTTGCTGCAAACAATTTGCTACAAACAATTTGCTGCAAACAATTTGCTGCAAACAATTTGCTGCAAACAATTTGCTGCAAACAATTTGCTGCAAACAATTTGCTGCAAACAATTTGCTACAAACAATTTGCTACAAACAATTTGCTGCAAACAAAAAATTTGCTGCAAACAATTTGCTGCAAACAATTTGCTGCAAACAATTTGCTGCAAACAATTTGCTACAAACAATTTGCTGCAAACAAACAAACAATTTGCTGCAAACAATTTGCTACAAACAATTTGCTACAAACAATTTGCTGCAAACAATTTGCTACAAACAATTTGCTGCAAACAATTTGCTACAAACAATTTGCTGCAAACAAATTGCTACAAACAATTTGCTGCAAACAATTTGCTGCAAACAATTTGCTGCAAACAATTTGCTGAAAAACAATTTGCTGCAAACAAATTTGCTGCAAACAATTTGCTGCAAACAAATTTGCTGCAAACAATTTGCTGCAAACAATTTGCTGCAAACAATTTGCTACAAACAATTTGCTACAAACAATTTGCTGCAAACAATTTGCTGCAAACAATTTGCTACAAACAATTTCTGCAAACAAAAACAATTTGCTGCAAACAATTTGCTACAAACAATTTGCTGCAAACAATTTGCTGCAAACAATTTGCTGCAAACAATTTGCTGCAAAAACAATTTGCTGCAAACAATTTGCTGCAAACAATTTGCTGCAAACAATTTGCTGCAAACAATTTGCTACAAACAATTTGCTGCAAACAATTTGCTGCAAACAATTTGCTACAAACAATTTGCTGCAAACAATTTGCTGCAAACAATTTGCTGCAAACAATTTGCTGCAAACAATTTGCTGCAAACAATTTGCTGCAAACAATTTGCTGCAAACAATTTGCTGCAAACAATTTGCTGCAAACAATTTGCTGCAAACAATTTGCTGCAAACAAAAATTTGCTGCAAACAATTTGCTGCAAACAATTTGCTGCAAACAATTTGCTGCAAACAATTTGCTGCAAACAATTTGCTGCAAACAATTTGCTGCAAACAATTTGCTACAAACAATTTGCTGCAAACAATTTGCTGCAAACAATTTGCTACAAACAATTTGCTACAAACAATTTGCTGCAAACAATTTGCTGCAAACAATTTGCTACAAACAATTTGCTACAAACAATTTGCTACAAACAATTTGCTACAAACAATTTGCTGCAAACAATTTGCTGCAAACAATTTGCTGCAAACAATTTGCTGCAAACAATTTGCTGCAAAAATTTGCTGCAAACAAATTTGCTGCAAACAATTTGCTGCAAACAAATTTGCTACAAACAATTTGCTGCAAACAATTTGCTGCAAACAATTTGCTACAAACAATTTGCTACAAACAATTTGCTGCAAACAAATTTTTGCTGCAAACAAATTTGCTGCAAACAATTTGCTGCAAACAATTTGCTGCAAACAATTTGCTACAAACAATTTGCTGCAAACAATTTGCTGCAAACAATTTGCTGCAAACAATTTGCTGCAAACAATTTGCTGCAAACAATTTGCTGCAAACAATTTGCTACAAACAATTTGCTGCAAACAATTTGCTGCAAACAATTTGCTGCAAACAATTTGCTACAAACAATTTGCTGCAAACAATTTGCTACAAACAATTTGCTGCAAACAATTTGCTGCAAACAATTTGCTGCAAACAATTTGCTACAAACAATTTGCTACAAACAATTTGCTGCAAACAATTTGCTGCAAACAATTTGCTGCAAACAATTTGCTGCAAACAAATTTGCTGCAAACAATTTGCTGCAAACAATTTGCTACAAACAATTTGCTATAAACAATTTGCTACAAACAATTTGCTGCAAACAAATTTGCTGCAAACAATTTGCTACAAACAAATTTGCTGCAAACAATTTGCTGCAAACAATTTGCTACAAACAATTTGCTACAAACAATTTGCTACAAACAATTTGCTGCAAACAATTTGCTGCAAACAAATTTGCTGCAAACAATTTGCTGCAAACAATTTTGCTGCAAACAATTTGCTGCAAACAATTTGCTACAAACAATTTGCTGCAAACAATTTGCTACAAACAATTTGCTGCAAACAATTTGCTGCAAACAATTTGCTGCAAACAATTTGCTGCAAACAATTTGCTGCAAACAATTTGCTACAAACAATTTGCTGCAAACAATTTGCTGCAAACAATTTGCTACAAACAATTTGCTGCAAACAAATTTGCTGCAAACAATTTGCTGCAAACAATTTGCTACAAACAATTTGCTACAAACAAATTTGCTGCAAACAATTTGCTGCAAACAATTTGCTGCAAACAATTTGCTGCAAACAATTTGCTGCAAACAATTTGCTGCAAACAATTTGCTACAAACAATTTGCTGCAAACAATTTGCTACAAACAATTTGCTGCAAACAAATTTGCTGCAAACAATTTGCTGCAAACAATTTGCTACAAACAATTTGCTGCAAACAATTTGCTGCAAACAATTTGCTACAAACAATTTGCTGCAAACAATTTGCTACAAACAATTTGCTACAAACAATTTGCTGCAAACAAATTTGCTGCAAACAATTTGCTGCAAACAATTTGCTACAAACAATTTGCTACAAACAATTTGCTGCAAACAAATTTGCTGCAAACAATTTGCTGCAAACAATTTGCTACAAACAATTTGCTGCAAACAATTTGCTGCAAACAATTTGCTGCAAACAATTTGCTGCAAACAATTTGCTGCAAACAATTTGCTACAAACAATTTGCTACAAACAATTTGCTGCAAACAATTTGCTACAAACAATTTGCTGCAAACAAATTTGCTGCAAACAATTTGCTGCAAACAATTTGCTACAAACAATTTGCTGCAAACAATTTGCTGCAAACAATTTGCTGCAAACAATTTGCTGCAAACAATTTGCTGCAAACAATTTGCTGCAAACAATTTGCTGCAAACAATTTGCTACAAACAATTTGCTACAAACAATTTGCTGCAAACAATTTGCTACAAACAATTTGCTACAAACAATTTGCTGCAAACAAATTTGCTACAAACAATTTGCTGCAAACAAATTTGCTACAAACAATTTGCTACAAACAAATTTGCTACAAACAATTTGCTGCAAACAATTTGCTGCAAACAATTTGCTACAAACAATTTGCTGCAAACAATTTGCTGCAAACAAATTTGCTGCAAACAATTTGCTGCAAACAATTTGCAAAATTTGCAAACAAATTTGCTGCAAACAATTTGCTGCAAACAATTTGCTGCAAACAATTTGCTGCAAACAATTTGCTGCAAACAATTTGCTGCAAACAATTTGCTACAAACAATTTGCTGCAAACAATTTGCTGCAAACAAATTTGCTGCAAACAATTTGCTACAAACAATTTGCTGCAAACAATTTGCTGCAAACAATTTGCTACAAACAATTTGCTGCAAACAAATTTGCTGCAAACAATTTGCTGCAAACAATTTGCTGCAAACAATTTGCTACAAACAATTTGCTACAAACAATTTGCTGCAAACAATTTGCTGCAAACAATTTGCTGCAAACAAATTTGCTGCAAACAATTTGCTGCAAACAATTTGCTACAAACAATTTGCTACAAACAATTTGCTACAAACAATTTGCTGCAAACAATTTGCTACAAACAATTTGCTACAAACATTTGCTGCAAACAATTTGCTGCAAACAATTTGCTGCAAACAATTTGCTACAAACAATTTGCTGCAAACAATTTGCTGCAAACAATTTGCTACAAACAATTTGCTGCAAACAAATTTGCTGCAAACAATTTGCTGCAAACAAATTTGCTGCAAACAATTTGCTACAAACAATTTGCTACAAACAATTTGCTACAAACAATTTGCTGCAAACAAATTTGCTGCAAACAATTTGCTGCAAACAATTTGCTACAAACAAATTTGCTGCAAACAATTTGCTACAAACAATTTGCTACAAACAATTTGCTACAAACAATTTGCTACAAACAAATTGCTGCAAACAATTTGCTGCAAACAATTTGCTACAAACAATTTGCTGCAAACAATTTGCTGCAAACAATTTGCTGCAAACAATTTGCTACAAACAATTTGCTACAAACAATTTGCTACAAACAAATTTGCTGCAAACAATTTGCTGCAAACAATTTGCTACAAACAATTTGCTACAAACAATTTGCTGCAAACAATTTGCTGCAAACAATTTGCTGCAAACAATTTGCTGCAAACAATTTGCTGCAAACAATTTGCTACAAACAATTTGCTACAAACAATTTGCTACAAACAATTTGCTACAAACAATTTGCTACAAACAAATTTGCTGCAAACAATTTTGCTGCAAACAAATTTGCTGCAAACAATTTGCTACAAACAATTTGCTACAAACAATTTGCTACAAACAATTTGCTGCAAACAATTTGCTACAAACAATTGCGCAAACAATTTGCTGCAAACAATTTGCTGCAAACAATTTGCTACAAACAATTTGCTGCAAACAATTTGCTACAAACAATTTGCTGCAAACAAATTTGCTGCAAACAATTTGCTACAAACAATTTGCTACAAACAATTTGCTACAAACAATTTGCTACAAACAATTTGCTGCAAACAAATTTGCTGCAAACAATTTGCTGCAAACAAATTTGCTGCAAACAATTTGCTGCAAACAATTTGCTACAAACAATTTGCTACAAACAATTTGCTACAAACAATTTGCTGCAAACAATTTGCTGCAAACAATTTGCTACAAACAATTTGCTGCAAACAATTTGCTGCAAACAATTTGCTGCAAACAATTTGCTACAAACAATTTGCTACAAACAATTTGCTACAAACAATTTGCTGCAAACAATTTGCTACAAACAATTTGCTGCAAACAATTTGCTACAAACAATTTGCTGCAAACAATTTGCTGCAAACAATTTGCTGCAAACAATTTGCTACAAACAATTTGCTGAAAAACAAATTTGCTGCAAACAATTTGTTGCAAACAAATTTGCTGCAAACAATTTGCTGCAAACAATTTGCTACAAAAAGTTTGCTATAAACAATGTGCTACAAACAATTTGCAGCAATTTGCTACAAACAATTTGCTACAAACAATTTGCTGCAAACAAATTTGCTGCAAACAATTTGCTACAAACAATTTGCTACAAACAATTTGCTACAAACAAATTTGCTACAAACAATTTGCTGCAAACAAATTGCTACAAACAATTTGCTGCAAACAATTTGCTGCAAACAATTTGCTACAAACAATTTGCTACAAACAAATTTGCTGCAAACAATTTGCTACAAACAATTTGCTGCAAACAATTTGCTGCAAACAAATTTGCTGCAAACAATTTGCTGCAAACAATTTGCTGCAAACAATTTGCTACAAACAATTTGCTGCAAACAAATTTGCTACAAACAATTTGCTGCAAACAAATTGCTGCAAACAATTTGCTGCAAACAAATTTGCTGCAAACAATTTGCTGCAAACAATTTGCTACAAACAAATTTGCTACAAACAATTTGCTGCAAACAATTTGCTGCAAATTTGCTGCAAACAATTTGCTACAAACAAATTTGCTGCAAACAATTTGCTGCAAACAATTTGCTACAAACAATTTGCTGCAAACAATTTGCTACAAACAATTTGCTACAAACAAATTTGCTGCAAACAATTTGCTTGCACAAACAATTTGCTGCAAACAAATTTGCTACAAACAATTTGCTACAAACAATTTGCTGCAAACAATTTGCTACAAACAATTTGCTGCAAACAATTTGCTACAAACAATTTGCTACAAACAATTTGCTGCAAACAATTTGCTGCAAACAATTTGCTGCAAACAATTTGCTGCAAACAATTTGCTGCAAACAATTTGCTGCAAACAATTTGCTGCAAGCAATTTGCTACAAACAATTTCCTACAAACAAATTTGCTGCAAACAATTTGCTACAAACAATTTGCTGCAAACAAATTTGCTGCAAACAATTTGCTACAAACAAATTTGCTGCAAACAATTTGCTGCAAACAATTTGCTGCAAACAATTTGCTGCAAACAATTTGCTGCAAACAATTTGACTACAAACAATTTGCTGCAAACAAATTTGGCTGCAAACAATTTGCTGCAAACAATTTGCTACAAAAATTTGCTGCAAACAATTTGCTGCAAACAATTTGCTGCAAACAATTTGCTACAAACAATTTGCTGCAAACAATTTGCTGCAAACAATTTGCTACAAACAATTTGCTGCAAACAATTTGCTGCAAACAATTTGCTACAAACAAATTTGCTGCAAACAATTTTGCAAACAATTTGCCAAACAATTTGCTGCAAACAAATTTGCTGCAAACAATTTTGCTGCAAACAATTTGCTACAAACAATTTGCTGCAAACAATTTGCTACAAACAAATTTGCTGCAAACAATTTGCTGCAAACAATTTGCTATGCAAACAATTTGCTGCAAACAATTTGCTGCAAACAATTTGCTACAAACAATTTGCTGCAAACAATTTGCTACAAACCATTTGCTGCAAACAATTTGCTACAAACAATTTGCTGCAAACAATTAGCTACAAACAATTTGCTGCAAACAATTTGCTACAAACAATTTGCTGCAAAACAAATTTGCTGCAAACAATTTGCTGCAAACAATTTGCTACAAACAATTTGCTGCAAACAATTTGCTGCAAACAATTTGCTGCAAACAATTTGCTACAAACAATTTGCTGCAAACAATTTGCTACAAACAATTTGCTGCAAACAATTTGCTACAAACAATTTGCTACAAACAATTTGCTACAAACAATTTGCTGCAAACAATTTGCTACAAACAATTTGCTGCAAACAATTTGCTGGAAACAATTTGCTGCAAACAATTTGCTACAAACAAATTTGCTACAAACCATTTGCTACAAACAATTTGCTGCAAACAATTTGCTACAAACAATTTGCTGCAAACAATTTGCTGCAAACAATTTGCTACAAACAATTTGCTGCAAACAATTTGCTGCAAACAATTTGCTGCAAACAATTTGCTGCAAACAAATTTGCTGCAAACAATTTGCTGCAAACAATTTGCTACAAACAATTTGCTACAAACAATTTGCTGCAAACAAATTTGCTGCAAACAATTTGCTACAAACAATTTGCTGCAAGCAATTTGCTACAAACAATTTGCTACAAACAATTTGCTACAAACAATTTGCTGCAAACAGCTTGTACAAACAATTTGCTGCAAACAATTTGCTGCAAACAATTTGCTGCAAACAATTTGCTACAAACAATTTGCTGCAAACAATTTACTGCAAACAATTTGCTACAAACATTTGCTGCAAACAATTTGCTGCAAACAATTTGCTACAAACAATTTTGCTCAAACAATTTGCTGCAAACAATTTGCTACAAACAATTTGCTGCAAACAATTTGCTACAAACAATTTGCTACAAACAATTCGCTGCAAACAATTAATTTGCTGCAAACAATTTGCTGCAAACAATTTGCTGCAAACAATTTGCTGCAAACAATTTGCTTTTGCTGCAAACAATTTGCTGCAAACAATTTGCTACAAACAATTTGCTGCAAACAAAATTGCTGCAAACAATTTGCTACAAACAATTTGCTACAAACAATTTGCTGCAAACAATTTGCTGCAAACAATTTGCTACAAACAATTTGCTACAAACAATTTGCTGCAAACAATTTGCTACAAACAATTTAAGCTGCAAACAAATTTGCTACAAACAATTTGCTACAAACCAATTTGCTGCAAACAATTTGCTAAAACCATTTGCTGCAAACAATTTGCTACAAGCAATTTGCTACAAACAATTTGCTGCAAACAATTTGCTAAACAATTTGCTACAAACAATTTGCTACAAAACAATTTGCTGCAAACAAATTTGCTACAAACAATTTGCTGCAAACAATTTGCTACAAACAATTTGCTACAAACAAATTTGCTGCAAACAATTTGCTGCAAACAAATTTGCTACAAACAGTTTGCTTGAAAACAATTGCGCAAACAACTTGCTACAAACAGTTACTACGAACCATTTGCTACAAAAAATTTGACTGCAAACAAATTTGCTGCAAACAATTTGCTGCAAACCAATTTGGTGCAAACAAATTTGCTACAAACAATTTGCTGCAAACAATTTGGTACACACAATTTGCTGCAAACAATTTGCTACAAACAACTTGCTACAAACAATTTGCTACAAACAATTTGCTACAAACAATTTGCTGCAAATAATTTGCGCAAACAATTCGCTACAAACAATTTGCTACAAACAATTTGGCTACAAACAATTGCTACAAACAATTTGCTGCAAACAAATTGCTGCAAAACAATTCGCTACAAACAATTTGCTGCAAACAATTTGCTACAAACAATTTGCTACAAACAATTTAGCGCAAACAATTTGTGCAAACAATTTGCTAACAAAAGTTTGCTGCAAACAATTAGCTGCAAACAATTAGCTGCAACGGTACAACTTGCTAGAAATTTGCTACAAACAATTTGCTACAAACAATTTGCTACAAACAATTTGCCACAAACAATTTGCTGCAAACAATTTGCTAGCAAACAATTTGCTGCAAATAATTTGCTGTAAATAATTTGCTGCAAACAAATTTGCTGCAAACAATTTGCTACAAACAATTTGCTACAAACAATTTGCTGCAAACAATTTGCTACAAACAATTTGCTACAAATAATTTCCTATCTGTTGCAAAAACAACTTTGCTGCAAACAATTTGCTACAAACAATTTGCTGCAAACAATTTGCTGCAAACAATTTCTACAAGCAATTTGCAACAAACAATTTGCTACAAACAATTTGCTGCAAACAAATTTGCTGCAAACAATGCGCTACAAACAAATTTGCTGCAAACAATTTGCTACAAACAATTTGCTACAAACAAATTTGCTGCAAACAATTTGCTACAAACAATTTGCTACAAACAATTTGCTGCAAACAATTTGCTACAAACAATTTGCTACAAACAATTTGCTGCAAAACAAATTTGCTGCAAACAATTTGCTACAAACAATTTGCAGCAAACAATTTGCTACAAACAATTTGCTTGCAAACAATTTGCTACAAACAAATTTGCTGCAAACAATTTGCTGCAAACAAATCATTGCTGCAAACAATTTGCTGCAAACAATTTGCTACAAACAATTTGCTGCAAACAATTTTGCTGCAAACAATTTGCTACAAACAATTTGCTGCAAACAATTTGCTACAAACAATTTGCTGCAAACAATTTTGCTACAAACAATTTGCTGCAAACAATTTTGCTGCAAACAATTTGCTGCAAAACAATTTGCTGCAAACAATTTGCTGCAAACAAATTTGCTGCAAACAATTTGCTGCAAACAATTTGCTACAAACAATTTGCTACAAACAATTTGCTGCAAACAAATTTGCTAAAACAATTTGCTGCAAACAATTTGCTGCAAACAATTTGCTGCAAACAATTTGCTACAAACAAATTTGCTCAAACAAATTTGCTGCAAACAATTTGCTACAAACAATTTGCTACAAACAATTTGCTACAAACAATTTGCTGCAAAACAAATTTGCTGCAAACAATTTGCTGCAAACAAATTTGCTGCAAACAATTTATGTTAGCATTGCTGCAAATTGACAAACAATTTAAAGCAAACAATTTGCAAACAATTTCCTACAAACAAATTTGCTGCAAACAATTTGCTGCAAACAATTTGCTGCAAACAAATTTGCTGCAAACAATTTGCTACAAACAATTTGCTGCAAACAATTTGCTGCAAACAATTTGCTACAAACAATTTGCTACAAACAATTTGCTGCAAACAAATTTGCTGCAAACAATTTGCTGCAAACAAATTTGCTGCAAACAATTTGCTGCAAACAAATTTGCTACAAACAATTTGCTGCAAACAATTTTGCTGCAAACAATTTGCTGCAAACAATTTGCTACAAACCATTTGCTGCAAAAAATTTGCTGCAAACAATTTGCTGCAAACAAAATTGCTGCAAACAATTTGCTGCAAACAAATTTGCTGCAAACAATTTGCTGCAAACAATTTGCTGCAAACAATTTGCTGCAAACAATTTGCTACAAACAATTTGTTGCAAACAATTTGCTGCAAACAATTTGCTACAAACAATTTGCTGCAAACAAGTTTGCTACAAACAATTTGCTGCAAACAAATTTGCTGCAAACAAATTTGCTACAAACAATTTGCTGCAAACAATTTGCTACAAACAAATTTGCTACAAACAATTTGCTACAAACAATTTGCTACAAACAATTTGCTACAAACAAATTTGCTACAAACAATTTGCTGCAAACAAATTGCTACAAACAATTTGCTGCAAACAATTTGCTGCAAACAATTTGCTACAAACAATTTGCTGCAAACAATTTGCATTTCTCAAACAATTTGCTGCAAACAAATTTGCTGCAAACAATTTGCTACAAACAATTTGCTGCAAACAAATTTGCTGCAAACAATTTGCTGCAAAACAATTTGCTGCAAAACCATTTGCTGCAAACAAAAACTAATTGCTGCAAACAATTTGCTGCAAACAAACATAAACAATTTGCTACAAACAATTTGCTACAAACAATTTGCTGCAAACAATTTGCTGCAAACAATTTGCTGCAAACAATTTGCTGCAAACAATTTGCTGCAAACAAATTTGCTGCAAACAATTTGCTGCAAACAAATTTGCTGCAAACAATTTGCTGCAAACAATTTGCTACAAACAATTTGCTACAAACAATTTGCTACAAACAAATTGCTGCAAACAATTTGCTGCAAACAAATTTGCTGCAAACAATTTGCTACAAACAATTTGCTACAAACAATTTGCTGCAAACAAATTTGCTGCAAACAATTTGCTACAAACAGTTTGCTACGAAACAATTTGCTGCAAACAATTTGCTGCTAAACAATTTGCTGCAAACAATTTGCTACAAAACAATTTGCTGCAAACAATTTGCTACAAACAAATTTGCTGCAAACAAATTTGCTGCAAACAATTTGCTGCAAACAATTTGCTACAAACAATTTGCTGCAAACAATTTGCTGCAAACAAATTTGCTACAAACAATTTGCTACAAACAATTTGCTGCTGCAAACAATTTTGCTGCAAACAATTTGCTGCAAACAATTTGCTGCAAACAATTTGCTGCAAACAATTTGCTGCAAACAATTTGCTGCAAACAATTTGCTGCAAACAATTTGCTGCAAACAAATTTGCTGCAAACAATTTGCTTCAAAAAATTTGCTACAAACAATTTGCTGCAAACAATTTGCTACAAACAATTTGCTGCAAAAAATTTTGCTGCAAACAATTTGCTATCAATACAAAACAATTTGCAAACAATTTGCTGCAAACAATTTGCTACAAACAATTTGCTACAAACAAATTTGCTGCAAACAATTTGCTGCAAACAAATTTGCTACAAACAATTTGCTGCAAACAATTTGCTACAAACAATTTGCTACAAACAAATTTGCTGCAAACAATTTGCTACAAACAATTTGCTACAAACAATTTGCTACAAACAATTTGCTACAAACAATTTGCTGCAAACAAATTTGCTGCAAACAATTTGCTACAAACAATTTGCTACAAACAATTTGCTACAAACAAATTTGCTGCAAACAAATTTGCTGCAAACAATTTGCTGCAAACAATTTGCTACAAACAATTTGCTACAAACAATTTGCTGCAAACAATTTGCTACAAACAATTTGCTACAAACAATTTGCTGCAAACAATTTGCTGCAAACAATTTGCTGCAAACAATTTGCTGCAAACAATTTGCTGCAAACAATTTGCTGCAAACAATTTGCTGCAAACAATTTGCTACAAACAATTTGCTGCAAACAAATTTGCTACAAACAATTTGCTGCAAACAAATTTGCTGCAAACAATTTGCTACAAACAATTTGCTGCAAACAATTTGCTACAAACAATTTGCTACAAACAATTTGCTGCAAACAATTTGCTGCAAACAATTTGCTGCAAACAATTTGCTGCAAACAATTTGCTGCAAACAAATTTGCTGCAAACAATTTGCTGCAAACAATTTGCTACAAACAATTTGCTGCAAACAAATTTGCTGCAAACAATTTGCTGCAAACAATTTGCTGCAAACAATTTGCTGCAAACAATTTGCTGCAAACAATTTGCTGCAAACAATTTGCTACAAACAATTTGCTACAAACAATTTGCTACAAACAATTTGCTGCAAACAATTTGCTACAAACAATTTGCTGCAAACAAATTTGCTGCAAACAATTTGCTGCAAACAAATTTGCTGCAAACAATTTGCTACAAACAATTTGCTGCAAACAATTTGCTGCAAACAATTTGCTGCAAACAATTTGCTGCAAACAATTTGCTGCAAACAATTTGCTACAAACAATTTGCTGCAAACAAATTTGCTGCAAACAATTTGCTACAAACAATTTGCTGCAAACAATTTGCTGCAAACAATTTGCTACAAACAATTTGCTACAAACAATTTGCTACAAACAAATTTGCTACAAACAATTTGCTGCAAACAATTTGCTACAAACAAATTGCTACAAACATTTAGCTGCAAACAATTTTGCTACAAACAAATTTGCTGCAAACAAATTTGCTGCAAACAATTTGCTACAAACAATTTGCTACAAACAATTTGCTACAAACAATTTGCTGCAAACAAATTTGCTGCAAACAATTTGCTACAAACAATTTAGGTGCAAACAATTTGCTGCAAACAATTTGCTACAAACAATGTGCTACAAACAATTTGCTGCAAACAAATTTGCTACAAACAATTTGCTGCAAACAATTTGGTGCAAACAATTTTGCTGCAAACAATTTGCTACAAACAATTTGCTGCAAACAAATTTGCTGCAAACAATTTGCTGCAAACAAATTTGCTGCAAACAATTTGCTCAAAAAATTTGCTGCAAACAATTTGCAAAACAATTTGCTGCAAACAATTTGCTACAAATAAATTTGCTGCAAACAATTTGCTGCAAACAATTTGCAATGCAAAAACAAATTTGCTGTATTCAATTAGCTGCAAACAAATTCGCTGCAAACAATTTGCTGCAAACAAATTTGATGCAAACAATTTGCTTCAAAAAATTTGCTGCAAACAAATTTGCTACAAATAATTTGCTGCAAACAAATTTGCTGCAAACAATTTGCTGCAAACAAAGTTGCTGCAAACAATTTGCTGCAAACAAATTTGCTGCAAACAAGTTGCTGCAAGCAATTGGCTACAAACAATTTGCTACAAACAATTTGCTGCAAACAATTTGCTACAAACCATTTGCTGCAAACAAAATTTCTGCAAACAATGTGCTGCAAACAATTTGTTTCAAACAATTTGCTACAAACCATTTGCTGCAAACAAAATTGCTGCAAACAATTTGCTGCAAACAATTTGCTGCAAACAATTTGCTACAAACCATTTGCTGCAAACAAAATTGCAACAAGTGCTGCAAACAAATTTGCTAAAACAATTTGCTGCTAACAATTTGCTACAAACCATTTTAAACAAAATTGCTGCAAACAATTTGCTACAAACAATTTGCTACAAACAATGTGCTACAAACAATTTGCTGCAAACAATTTGCTGCAAACAAATTTGCTACAAACAATTTGCTACAAACAATTTGTTTGCAAACAATTTGCTGCAAACAATTTGCTGCTAACAATTTGCTACAAACCATTTGCTGAAACAAAATTGCTGCAAACAATTTGCTGCAAACAATTTGCTGCAAACAATTTGCTGCAAACAATTTGCTACAAACCATTTGCTGCAAACAAAATTTCTGCAAACAATGTGCTGCAAACAAATTTGTGCAAACAATTTGCTTCTAGCAATTTGCTACAAACCATTTGCTGCAAACAAAATTGCTGCAAACAATTTGCTGCAAACAATTTGCTGCAAACAATTTGCTACAAACAATTTGCTGCAAACAATTTGCTGCAAACAAAAACAATTTGCTACAAACAAATTTTGCTGCAAACAATTTGCTGCAAACAATTTGCTACAAACAAATTTGCTGCAAACAATTTGCTGCAAACAATTTGCTGCAAACAATTTGCTACAAACAATTTGCTGCAAACAATTTGCTACAAAACAATTTGCTGCAAACAAATTTGCTGCAAACAATTTGCTGCAAACAAATTTGCTGCAAACAATTTGCTACAAACAATTTGCTACAAACAATTTGCTACAAACAATTTGCTGCAAACAATTTGCTGCAAAACAATTTGCTGCAAACAATTTGCAAACAATTTACTGGTAAACAATTTGCTGCAAACAATTTGCTGCAAACAATTTGCTACAAACAATTTGTTGCAAACAATTTGCTACAAACAATTTGCTACAAACAATTTGTTGCCAACAAATATTTGCTGCAAACAATTTGCTTGCAAACAAATTTGCTGCAAACAATTTGTTGCAAACAATTTGCTACAAACAATTTGCTCAAACAAACAATTTGCTACAAACAATTTGCTCAAACAATTTGCTGCAAACAATGCTACAAACAATTTGCTACAAACAATTTTGCTACAAACAATTTGTTGCAAACAATTTGTTGCAAACAATTTGCTGCAAACAATTTGCTATAAACAATTTGCTGCAAACAAATTTGCTACAAACAATTTGCTACAAACAATTTGCTGCAAACAAATTTGCTGCAAACAATTTGCTACAAACAATTTGCTGCAAACAAATTTCTACAAACAATTTGCTGCAAAAAAACAATTTGCTGCAAACAATTTGCTACAAACAATTTGCTGCAAACAAATTTGCTGCAAACAATTTGCTGCAAACAATTTGCTTCAAACAATTTGCTACAAACAGTTTGTTACAAACAATTTGCTACAAACAATTTGCGCAAACAATCTAAACAATTTGTTGCAAACAAATTTGCTACAAACAATTTGCTGCAAAACAAACATTTGCTGCAAATACAAACAATTTGCTAGCAAACAATTTGCTACAAAAACTCTTAAAACAATTTGCTGCAAACAAAATTGTTGCAAACAATTTGCTGAAACAAATTAGCATGCAAACAATTTGCTGCAAACAAATTTGCTGCAAACAATTTGCTACAAACAATTTGCTACAAACAATTTGCTACAAACAATTTCCTACAAACAAATTTGCTGAAACAATTTGCTGCAAACAATTTGCTGCAAACAATTTGGTGCAAACAATTTGTTGCAAACAAATTGCTGCAAACAATTTGTTGCAAACAAATTGTTGCAAACAATTTGCTACAAAAATAATTTGCTTCAAACAATTTGCTGCAAACAATTTGCTG
This sequence comes from Drosophila arawakana, assembly GCA_018151165.1. Classification (NCBI taxonomy): domain Eukaryota; kingdom Metazoa; phylum Arthropoda; class Insecta; order Diptera; family Drosophilidae; genus Drosophila; species Drosophila arawakana. The sequence goes on along the minus strand of JAECWX010000080.1, from coordinate 6,782 downwards.
CAAACAATTTGCTACAAACAATTGCTGCAAACAATTTGCTACAAACAAATTGGCTACAAACAATTTGCTACAAACAATTTGTTGCAAACAAATTTGCCACAAACAATTTGCTGCAAACAAATTTGCTACAAACAATTTGCTGCAAACAAATTTGCTGCAAACAATTTGCTGCAAACAAATTTGCTACAAACTATTTGCTACAAACAATTTGCTACAAACAAATTTGCTGCAAACAATTTGTTGCAAACAATTTGCTACAAACAAAATTGCTACAAACAATTTGTTGCAAACAAATTGCTGCAAACAAATTGTGCAAACAATTTGCTGCAAACAATTTGCTGCAAACACTTTACTACAAACAATTTGCTGCAAACAATTTGCTGCAAAACAATTTGCAAAACAATTTGCTGCAAACAATTTGCTACAAACAATTTGCTGCAAACAATTTGCTGCAAACAATTTGCTGCAAACAATTTGCTGCAAACAATTTGCTGCAAACAATTTGTTACAAACAATTTGCTACAAACAAAATTGCTTAACACTTAATCGCAAACAATTTGTTAAAAACAATTTGCTGCAAAAAATTTTCTACAAACAATTTGCTGCAAACAAATTTGCTACAAACAATTTGCTGCAAACAATTTCTACAAACAATTTGCTGCAAACAATTTGCTGCAAACAATTTGTTGCAAAGGATTTGCTACAAACATTTTGTTACAAACAATTTGCTGCAAACAAATTTGCAAACAATTTAGCTAAACAATTTGCTGCAAACAATTTGCTACAAACCATTTGCTCAAAAAAAATTTGCTGCAAACAATTTACTACAAACAATTTGCTACAAACAATTTGCTGCAAACAATTTGCTACAAACAGTTTGCTACAAACAATGTGCTACAAACAATTTGCTGCAAAAAAATTTCTGCAAACAATTTGCTGCAAACAATTTGCTGCAAATAATTTGTTACAAACAATTTGCTGCAAACAATTTGCTACAAACAATTTGCTACAAACAATTTGCTGCAAACATTTGCTACAAACATTTTGCTGCAAACAATTGCTACAAACAATTGGCTAAAACAATTTGCTACAAACAATTTGCTACAAACAAATTTGCTACAAACAATTTGCTACAAACAAATTTGCTGCAAACAATTTGCTGCAAACAATTTGCTACAAACAATTTTGCTGCAAACAAATTTGCTACAAACAATTTGCTGCAAATAATTTGCCACAAACAATTTGCTGCAAACAAATTTGCTACAAACAAGTTGAAAAAAACAATTTGCGCAAACAATTTGCTGCAAACAAATTTGCTAACAAACAATTTGCTGCAAACAATTTGCTGCAAACAATTTTGCTGCAAACAATTCGCTACAAACAATTTGCTAACAAAACAAACAATTTGCTGCAAACAAATTGCTAAACAATTTTACAAACAATTTGCTAAAACAAATTTTAGCCGCAAACAATTTGCTGCAAACAATTTGTTGCAAACAATTTGCTGCAAACAATTTGCTACAAACAATTTGCTACAACAATTTGCTGCAAACAATTGTGCTGCAAACACTTTGCTGCAAACACATAATGCAAACAATTTGTTACAAACAAATTTGCTGCAAACAATTTTGCCGCAAACAATTTGCTATGAACAATTTGCCTGCAAACAATTTGCTGCAAACAATTTGCTGACAAACAATTTGCTGCAAAAATTTGCTGCAAACAATTTGTTACAAACAATTTGCTGCAAACAAATTTGCTGCAAACAATTTGCTGCAAACAATTTGCTGCAAACAAATTTGCTACCAATACATTTTCTGCAAACAATTTGCTGCAAAAAAATTTGACTGCAAACAATTTGCTACAAACAGTTTGCTACAAATAAATTTGCTGCAAACAAATTTGTTGCCAAACAAGTTGCTGCAAACAATTTGCCGCAAACAATTTGCTGCAAACAGATTTTGCTGAAAACAATTTGCTGCAAACAATTTGCACAAACAATTTGCTACAAACAATTTGCTACAAACAATTTACTGCAAACAAATTGCTGCAAACAATTTGCTACAAACAATTTGCTGCAAACAATTTGCTAAAACAATTTGCTGCAAACAAATTTGTTAGCAAACAATTTGCTACAAACAATTCGCTGCAAACAATTTGCTAAAACAATTTACTACAAACAATTTGCCGCGAAATAATTTGCTGCAAACAGTTTGCTGCAAACAGTTGAGCTGCAAATGATTTGCCGCAAACAATTTGCAAATAATTTGAAAACAACTTTGCTGCAAACAAACAATTTGCTGCAAACAATTTGCTACAAACAATTTGCTGCAAACAATTTGTTGCAAACAATTTGCTGCAAACAAATTTGCTGCAAACAATTGGCTACAAACAATTTGCTACAAATATTTGCTACAAACAGTTTGCTGCAAACAAATTTGCTGCAAACAATTTGCTGCAAACAATTTACCGCAAACAAATTTGCTGCAAACAATTTGCTTAAATAATTTGCCGAAACAATTTGCTACAAACAATTTGCTACAAACAATTTCTACAAACAATTGCTGCAAACAATTTGCTGCAAACAATTTGTTACAAACAATTTGCTACAAACAATTTTGCTGCAAACAATTTGCTGCCAAACAATTTGCTGCAAACAATTTGCTACAAACAATTTGCTGCAAATAATTTGCTGCAAACAATTTGCTGCAAATAATTTTGCTGTAAATAATTTGCTACAAAATAATTTGCTACAAACAATTTGCTGTAAACAAATTACCAAACAATTTGCTACAAACAATTTGCTAGTAAACAATTTGCTACAAAACAATTTGCTGCAAACAATTTGCTGCAAACAAATTTGTTAAACAATTTGCTGCAAAAATAGCTCAAACAATTTGCTACAAACAATTTGCTGCAAACAATTCGCTACAAACAATTTGCTGCAAACAATTTGCTGCAAACAATTTTCTGCAAACAATTTTGCTGAAAACAATTTCATAAAAACAATTTGCTCGCAAAAAATTTGTTGCAACAAATTTGCTACAAACAATTTGCTACAAACAATTTGCTGCAAACAAGTTGCTGCAAACAATTTGCTGCAAGCAATTGCTACAAACAATTTGCTGCAAACAATTTTGCTACAAACAATTTTGCTGCAAACAGTTTGCTGCAAACAATTTGTTGCAAATAAATTTGCTAAAACAATTTGCTGCAAACAATTTGCCACTAACAAATTGTTGCAAACAAATGGGCTAGGCGAAGAATTTGCCACAAACACATTTGCTGCAAACAACTTGCTACAAACAATTTTCCTGTTACAAAAAAATTTGCTGCAAACAATTTACTAAAAACAATTTGCTTACTAACAATTTTTTAAAAATTCCAACAATTTTTTGCAAATAAATTTGTTGCGAAGAATTCGCTGCAAACAATTTTGTTACAAACAATTTGCGATAAACAATTTGCTGCAAACAAAATTTGTTGCAAATTTCCAATTTTTTAGCAAACAATTTGTTGCAAACAATTTGTGGCGAAGAATTTGCTGCAAACACTCGCTGACAGACAATTTGTTGCAAACACATTTCTGCAAACAATTTGTTGCAATCACTTTGTTGCAAACAATTTGCTTCAAACAATTTGCTTTGCAAACAATTTTGCTGTAAAATTTGCCGCAAACAATTTCTGCAATTAATTTGTTGCAAACAATTAGCTACAAACCATTTGCTACAAATAATTTCTTAACAAAAACCATTTGTAGCAAACAATTTGCTACGAACAATTTTCTGCAAACAATTTGTTGGCAAACAAATTTGGTGCGAACAATTGCTACAAACAATTCTGCAAAACAATTCGCTTCAAACAATTTGCTACAAACAATTTGTTAAAACAATTTACTACAAACAATTTGCTGCAAACAAATTTGCTTATTACAATTTGTTCAAACAAACAAATTTTGCTACAAACAATTTGCTGCAAAAAAATGTGTGAGACAATCCTGTTGCAAACACCTTGCTACAAACACTCTTGTTTCAAACACTTTGTTGCAACACTTGCTGCAATGATTCAACACTTCACTGGGCATTTGCTACTAAATTTGTTGGAACACCTTTTCTATTAAACAATTTGTTGCAAATTTGTTGCAAATAATTTGCTGCAAACAATTTGCTACAACACGCAGCAACGCAGAGAGAGCTTCAAACAATTTGCTGTAAACAATTTGTTATAAACAATTTGTTGCAAGCACACATTAATAAATTTTCTGCAAAATGTGTGGCTGCAACACCAGTTTGGTAACAAACAATTTATATAATCATGCTGCAACAATGAGCAAACACTTGTTTTAAATTATTCGGGGGACCAATTTTCAGCCTAAGCTGCAAAAATGTGTGTATGAAGAATTTGTTGCAAACCCACAAACACCGCTGTACAAATATATATATTACAGCATACACACACTTGTTGCGAACAAATTTGTTGCAAACAATTTGCTGGGAACAATTTGTTGCAAGCACAAGCCACTAACAATTTGCTGCAAAAATGTGTGGAAGGAATTTGTTGCAAACACCACTACTAAACAATTTGCTACAAACAGTGGGACAATTTGCTGCAAACAAATTTGCAAGTAAACAATTTGTTGCAACAGTTTCTATCACTCAGTTTTCTGCAAACAATTTAAGCCAAAATGTATGAAGAATTTGTTTGCAAACAATTGGCTACAAAAATTTGTTAGCAAGAGCCGTAAGATGAAAGCTGTAAGCAATTTGTTGCAAGAAATTTGTTATTAACAAATTTCCTTTCTGCAAGCAATTTGCTGCAAAAATGTGTGGCGAAGAATTCTGTTGCAAACAATTCGCTACAAACAATTTTTTTGTTACAAACAATTTATCTGTAAACAAAATTTGCTGCGAACACGAAAGCAGTAAACACAAGGTGAACACTTAAGCCGCAACAAATTTGTTAAATACATTTATGCATACTAAACACGAAAGCTGCAAACACTTATATAACATTTGTTGCAAGCACTTGTTGCAAACAATTTGCTTACGTACATTTTTCTGGAAACAATTTGCTGCAAAAATGTGTGGCGAAGAATTCGCTACAAACAATTTGTTACAAACAATTTGTGCAAACAATTTATACAAACAGCGTAAACATTGCGGGAAACAATTTGCTACAAACAAATTTTCCCCTGGTAAGAAAAAAGCTGCAAACAATTTTGTTGCAAACAATTTGTTGCCAACATAATTTCACAAACAATTTGTTGCAATTGGCTACAAACACTTATAGAGCATAAATTACTTCAAACAACTTGTTGCAAACAACTTGTTGCAATATTTATTGCAGCAATTTGCTTTTAATCATTTCTTCTGCAAACAATTTGCTGCAAAATGTGTGGCTAGCGAACGTTGGTAAACACCATAAACAACATACAATTTTATGAGCAAACAATTTATGTTGCAAACACGAAAAAGCCAAACAATTTGTTACCCAGTTAACAATTCTTCTGCAAACAATTTGTTGCAAAATGTGGGCAAGGAATTTGCTGCAAACATCTGCTACAACTTGCTGAAACAATTTATCAGAACAAATTTGCGGGAAGCAATTTGCTTCAAATTTGTTGCAAGCACTTTGTTACTAATTAAATTTTCTGCAAATTTGTTGCAAAAAGGGAAGATTTATGGGGGAAATAATTTGTTTTGCAAACACGAAGCCAAAAATGTGTGTGGCGAATAATTTGCTGCACAAACACCACATAAACACTGCTACTAAACACGTACAAACACTTCGGACAAACAATTTGTTACAAATAAATTTGTTGTGAACAATTTGCGTTAAACAATTTTCTGCAAAACACTTTTCTTGCAAATGTTACAATAATTTGCTGCAAACACTACATGAACAATTTGTTGTTACGAACACTTAGATACAACAATTTGTTGCAACACCAAGGCGCAGCATAAACACTTTGTTTCAAACACGCAGAGCTGCAAACAAATTTGTTGCAAACAAATTTGTTTCTAAACAACGAAAGCTGTAAACATTTTTTGTTGCAAACAATTTTCTACAAACAATTTGCAGCAAACAAATGTGGCGAAGACTTTTCTGCAAACACCCCGCTACAAACAATTTGCTACAAACACTGAGCTTCAAACAACTTTGCGTAAACAAATTTGTTGCAAACACCTCCCTACAAACAATTTGTTGAAATATATAAACAATTTGTTGCAACAATTTGTTGTAAACAATTTATTGGTGGGAGGAAGAATTTGTTGGAACAAAATCTCCATACATAAACAACTTGAGATACAACAGACAAAAATTTATGCCAGAACAGAGAGCGCAAAAATTTGTTGCAAGCACAAGCTACCAACAAATTTTTCTGCAAACACTTTGTTGCAAAAGGTGGACGAAGAATTTGCTGCAAACACTTAGCTACAAACACTTGTTACTAAATAATTTCTACAAACAATTCAGCTACAAACTATTTGTCACAACACTATATTTGGGGAAAGAATTTGCTGCAAACACTTTGTTGCAATGAGCCAGAGAAATTTGTTGCAAACACTTCGAGGCAACAATTTGTTGCAAATTTGTTACAAATAATTTCGGACAAACACTCACACCAACTATTTGCTACAAACAATTTGTTTCAAAATTTGCTGCAAACAAATTTGTAAATTGAGCTGAAACAATTTATGTAAACAAATTTGCCGCAAACAATTTGTTGGGAATATTTTGTTGCAAATTACTTCTTTTCTACAAACAATTTAGCAAACAAT